>OX411558.1:10396448-10868027 GCA_948146395.1 Fragum whitleyi
GAAGAGAATACTTAGAGATTGAAGTATTTACATACATATTTTGGGAGAAGATGAAACCAACATAAGCCTTGGGCTACGTATATAGTAGGATATAAACTAATCTAAAGAATAGACTTACAGATATTCTAAATTTGCCAAGCAAGCAAATGCATCACTGTCAAGGTAGGCTTCACGAATGTTGTTGTTGTTGAGATACAGAATTTCTAGACTTGTCATCCTGCACAGATCTGATGAGTTGATATATTGGATATTGTTACCACCAAGACGTCTGAAATTTGAAAACATCAGAATAATTTTTCTTTCCACACAAAGGATTATGAATACCAAATTATATCTTATAAGAGCCCCCTCTCCTATAGAAGCTCCCCCTCTACTATTTACTAAGAATTTTCCATTCATTTTACAGTAATTGAAAATATCTAGTTTTTGTAAGTTATTCTCTCAAGGTTAAGATTAATTTAGTCTTAAAATTGTTAAACAAAACCTGTTGATAAAAAAAACTTGCTTTATAGAGAATTAAAACCAAGCAGAAATCCCAAGTGTTTTTGTAAAAGCTTCAAGCAGCATCAATTAGGATAAATACTTACAATTATCAATTGATATTAGCTCACTGCCTAACCAGTGAATTCATCAAAAACTTATACCCACCATTCATTCATTTTCTCCAGGTCTCTGATGTTATCTAAGCAGAACACAATTTGTTACGTCATCTTGAATGTTGCATAGAAATCACATGCAAAATGATGTCATTAAGAAAAAATTGTCCTAAATGTTGACAATTTGTCTCATTTCAGTGCCAAAAATAGAATAATTGTTTGTTTTTCGACCATGATCGGTTAATATTTCATTTCTTGAACAATACCCTTGAAAATAAAGCTTTTGTTGTTCACTCAATGAATTGTAAATTTATCTTACACTGAAACTAACTATTATCCTCTATTTGATTTGTCCTCAACGTAGGACTGGCAAAGGGTCCCTCCTTTATTATCAAGTTTCATTTTGGGTACTTACAGTTCTACCAAATTTGGATATTTACTGAATGGAGTAAAACCATTTAATTTGTATGTCCACAGGGCAGGGCTTGAAAAGGCTTCACTTCCATATTCTGTAATGTTACTGATGGAGTTTGATTCTGCGAATCTGTAAAAATTTGGAGAATAATATAGAAAAAATCTCCCAAAAGTATGTTCATCTTTTATATTTGGCATATACAGTCAAACTGTGTTAGCAGCCACCTGTATCCAGCGAGCAACCGGTATTAAGCAAGCAGCCATTGGTTTCCCAAATGAGGCATTTGAATAGAAATTAACCTGTATTAAGCAAGCAACTGTCTTAACTCTTGTCATGCTGAATAAATTTTGGCTAAAACTTTTCATCAAAATCAAAGGGCAAAAAGCACTGAAAGTTTCAACTGTAGGTCAATTTTTGTTTGAAAAACTAAATCTATTGACAATTCTGGTTTGAAAGTGAGAAACAGGTGGTGTAGACTAACATTAGACTACACATGTGTCTATAGCTCCTGCCAAAGCAGGAATATTCCCGGTTCAGCATGACAAGGGTTAAGCAAGTACTTTTCAAATATTCCTTAGGCCCTTGCTTAATACAGGTTTGACTGTAGTTGTGATTGGTCATAAAATTTTATTATATTGTGAAAAGTTAGTTGACTTAAAGTAAACTTACATAATAAGAAGATTTGGGTAGGAACCTTCTTCTAACACTTGATGTGGAAATGTTGGAAGCGCATTTTGACTGATATATCTGTGGAAACATAAACATTGATTAGTTTCTGAAATAGAAAATTATGCAAATTGAATTTGAGCCGAATGATTTATCCAACAAAATTTTTATCCAAAGAAGCAGCATAAATTTATAGACACTTTGGGAAAAGAAGTTGAGGATGAACTTTTTTAATTCCACACTTGGATGGATAACTATTTTAATGTGTTAGTAATATTACACAAGATGCCCCTAGAATCTGTTTGAAACAAATTGCAGTTTCAGTAAAACTAATATTGAAACATCATTACATACAAATATTTTAACTTGACTCCAATCTCATCCTATATAAATTTGATAGGTCACTTAAAAACAGTTAAAGGCAGTTACAATTAACTATTTCATACTGACCAACCAAAGTAGAACATTACAAAATATTGGAACTTTGCTCTGATGTTACTCTGAGCTCATTCGTCTTTAATTTGATAGATCAGCATGACACAATACAGCTATTTCATACTCATCCATCAACTAAAGGCAATACATACAAATATTTCAACTCTGCTCTTATCTTACTTCAAGCATTAAAGGCTATTTTGGGCATCAGGTGGATCCTTTACTTGCACTCAAACTCAAATTTTTCTTTGGCATATGAGCAATAAACCAATTTTCTACACAGACCTGTCCAAGTTGCTCAATGTCTGTACCCCAATTGAAGGTAACATTGTTTGCACCATTATGCTCTTCACATCAATAGGACAGCATAAAACTGCTGCAACTGCCAAAATCTTTATAGGCAGTTACAACAGTTACTGTTTCATACTGACCTGATCAAAACGAAGCAGTACATACAAATATTTCAACTCTGCTCCAATGTTATTCCAAATTCACCCTTCATAAACCTGATAGCTCAGTATGAAACAGTTGGAGGTAGTAACAATTGTTTCATGTTGGCCAATCAAAATTAAGCATAACAATCAAATATTTAAACACCACTCCAATGTTACTCCAAACTAATCCTTCTAAAATTTGATGGATCAGAGTGAAACAGTTGTAACTGCCTATATCCTTATAGGCAGCTACAATTGTTTCACACTGACCAACAAGAGCTTCACAGAGTGGCGCATATATGCCCGATGGGGCTTGTCAGTAACCTTGGCTTGTCAGTAACGTGAGCTTGAATGATAGCTAAAAATATTTCAAACAGACAGACTAACAACTGGTGCCATAACATAGTATGACCTTTTGAGTGTAAATTGAAAATGATTTTATGCACAACTATATGCCAAACAGTTATTTTGCAAGTTTCAGTTCATTCCAATTGAAAGTGTGACGAGTTGCTCACAAAAGAAATATAGTGAATTTCAATCAATTCAAGGGCAGATAATACAAGAAAGACCCAAGCTTTTTGAATTCCTGAAGTCTTATGCTAAACCAAATATCAGGGTTACATTATGACAAGATTCATTTCAATCAAATTAAATTTGTAGGAGTTGTGCACACACAGGCACAAAAAAAATCTGTAAATTAAGCTATTTTGTGAAGTAAAGGGCAGATAAATCAGAAACTACTTTAAATTTGAAGATATATTTAGTCCTAAGCACAAATAGACAACCTACAAAGTCATTGTGGCAAGTTTCCTTTCATTCCCATCCAAAATGTAGGAGAAAATGAGCTGACAAGAAATTGTTTTTCATCAACTCAAGGGCAGATAATCCAAGATAACTCAAGAATGACCGGAATATTTTGAATTGAAAAGTCTTATGCAAAACTAGACATCAAAGAGAGTAATTGTGTCTAGTATCAGCTCATTTCAATTGATAGATAAGGAGAAGTTGCACTCAAAACACAGTGATTTTGATTATATTCAAGGGCAGATAATTCAAGATTTCTCAGGAGTGACTGGAGCGATTTGAATTTCAAAGGTCTTGTGCACAACTAGACATCATAGGGAGTAATTGTGTCTAGTTTCAGCTCATTCCCATTGATAGTTTAGGAGGAGTTGCGCACACAAAAAACTGATTTTGGTTATATTCAAGGGCAGATAATTCAAGATTTCTCAGGAATGACTGGGGCGATTTGAATTTCAAAGGTCTTGTGCACAACTAGACATCATAGGGAGTAATTGTGCCAAGTTTCAGCTCATTCCCATTGATAGTTTAGGAGGAGTTGCGCACACAAAAAATTGCTTACGGAAGGACAGACAGATGGACAGTTGGAGGGACAACCGAGGCAATAACATAATACGACCCTTCGGGCGTATAATAAAAATGAAGCATGACCTACAAATATTTCAACTCTGCTCCAATATTACTCCAAGCATTGTAGGCTATTCTGGTCATCGGGTCAGTTTGTGAGTGGAGCCTCAACTCCCGTAGATTGGGAAGATTCTGGAAAGATTTACTGGGTAATGCAGAAATGGCATTGTGATTTAGGTCCCTGAAAGTAAGATATTAGAATTTTATTGACAAAAACTAGTATCAATCAGAGGTAGACACTAACACAAGTCCCTCTGTCCAAGGCCTGTGGATTTCATGTCGCACTGATAGAGGATGCCATGTTACAGGTCCTACAGGCCTGTAGTTTATGGTCATAATATTTCCAATCAGTCAAGTCTTGAAAAATAGTTGCTTTTTCAATATTAAATTTTTCCAAAACTCTATGGAAACATTGTGGAAAAAAAAGAGATTGCTTATCACAAGCAATTTCTCATTTTCCCTCACTGTCTTATTAAAATTTTCTCTTGAAATTGCCAGAATGGCCCTAAACTGCTCACCTGAATTTTATTGGTCCAGTGGATCTCATCCAAGTAACTTTCTGGCAAAGTTTCATTCACGTTTGCCTGATTGTTGAAGAGGAGATGTGATTCCAAGAATTTAAAGTAAAAATAGACCCTGCCACCCATCCATTACTGGGGAGACTCAAAATTAGCCCTGCCCTGCCACACCCATATTTTTTGGGCCAATCAAAATATTGTGAACAAATTTTGAAGAGGGTAATCAGCGGACCATTCAGGTAAAGTTTTATTGACATTGGCCCAGTGGTTCAGGAGGAGATGTCATTCAAAGATTTCTGGCTTGAAGTTAGCCCCACCCTGCCACGCCCATTTTTATGGGCAAATCACAATTTCATAAACAACTTTAAAAAAGGGTCACCCAAGAAACATTCTTGTAAAGTTCAATGAAATGGGCCCAGTGGTTCAAGAGGAGATGTTGTTCAATGATTTAGGACTCAAAATAAGCCCTGCCCTGCCACACCCATATTTACAGGCTAATGAAAATTTCGCAAACAATTTTTGAAAAGGGTCACCTTAGGAACCTTCTGGTAAAGTTTCATTGAAATCTGCCCAGTTGTTCAGGAGAAGATGTTGTGCAAAGATTTCGGGCTCAAAATAAGCCCCGCCCTGCCACGCCCATATTTATTGGCCAATCAAATTTTGCAAACAATTTTTGAAGAGGGTCATCCTAGGAAACATTTTGGCAAATTTTCGTTGAAATAGGATGATGCACGAGGGATGATCCTAAAACGTCCCCTTGAGCATGTTGTGCTCAGGTGAGCTAAAACTAAACATACTTTTTCCCGAAGGAATTGTCATTAGCAGGGGAACCCTGTGATCCATCCATGTTGAGGTGAGGAAGTACACCAACAATATTATTTCAACTCATTCAAAATTACTTGAGTATTAATAACTAGAACTCTTCAGGCAAAAAGCCTAACTATTTCAACCTAGGGGCCCAGACAGCCAAAATTCAAAATTTAACATAAGGGGTTTAGGAGTTCTCTTCAAAAAACCTAGTCGCACAGCTAAAAATCTAGGGGCCATGGGCCACTGCTATTGGTTTTCCCTGCACTTGTGAAACAGGTTTGGTAAATGGCAAAAAAAGGCATGTTTATCTTCAAAATTTCCAAAACTGCAAACAAATTTTAAATCCCCAAATAGTGTTTAGAGAGGCCATTGCAGGTGATCTTTTCTATACTTTGATAGTTACTTTCAATCAAACAATTCAAAATAGATAAGAGCTCAGTAACTTACAAATGTGCCAGGTTAGGCATGTCATAAAACACATCCCATTGTACTGTAGTAAATTTATTGTCATGAAGCTCTCTGAAACACAACAAACATTGTAAAGCATGATCTATTTTTCTGCCTAATATCCCAAAGAATAATCAACGAACCCTATCAATAGTATAAAAATTAAAGTTGAAGTCATCAAGAATCTTTGATTCTGATAAACTTAAATATTGATTTCAAGCCTCCATGAAAATTGATTTGAGAACTTGCACACAAAGTAGACCAAAAAGAACCTGTTTCATAATGGTAAAAAATATACTTTTAACCCTGATGGTGTTCAAAGATATGTATATTAATTGTTTCTTTTTTTAAATGATTGGGAAATGACACTTAAAACTTTATCACAATGTTGCATAAATTTGTTACAATTACAAAACATATGTTTATCCCTTATATTATCTGAAATGTTGTCCGTAACCACCTTGAATTTGGACTGGGAAAATAGGGAATTAATTAAACAATAAATACTTACAATACAGTCAGATTAGGTAGCTGGCTGAAGGTTCTTGGTTGTACAAAATATAACAGGTTGTTACTCAAGTTCCTGTAAGTAAATAAATAGTTAAATGACTTACCATGATATAGAGGATGATCGTTTGTTTAAGTGTAAGATCGATTTATATTTCATTGAGTGAACAACAAAAGCTATATTTTCACGAGTGGCAGAGCCACGAGTGAAAATATTGCTTTTGTTTTTCACAAAATGCTATGCAACGTTCATTGTGACGTCACTTTTTTCGCCCCGCATAGATGACGTCAGATAGGATGAAATGCAAAGCAGGGTATAAGTTTTTGATAATTTCACTGCTTTTGCGATGAGTTTATCAAGTGATAATCTATCGTCATTTCTCGATAAACCACCGAAAAGCATTAAAGAAATATTATTATATACTGATACAGGATTTTAAAATCTCAATTTCTGTTGACAGTATGCCAGTGCAAACTTGATTTTTTTCTTCTTTTGAAATGATATTAAAACAGCTGATTTAAAATGAACTTAGAATTGCCACATAGTGCATACTGGTCTATTAGAATTTCAATCAATCTTCAATAAATCTCAATTGATTTCTTCATTATTGTGTTTTTTTCATTTTGAAATGCCAGCACTGATCAGTACTGGAGTTTTATGATTTGCAACAAATGTAACACAGAGTCTATTTGTCAATTTTAAACCATAATATGCTTTCATGTGTTGCTGAGAAATTAAGTGAAATTTTTTCATTGGAATCGAACCAAGTTGATGGCTCAGTGCAAAACAGTTGTAACTGTTTAAAGTCAGTTACAACTGTTACGCACATGGAAATAATATTTTACAATTTTTTTTCTTGATGATCATTTTAATAAGCTGAACACCCAAAGGGCTCCAAACCTTAGTCCTACCTCTGAATCAATGTGAGCTTCAGAGATTGATTGAATGAATGAAGCTTTACACAGCTTTCAACATTTTTTTTTTTTCAGTAATATCGTAGGGGCTGGAGAACCTAACAATGGAGTCCTGGCATCTCTCTCACCAGTACAACTATCGCATACTTTCCTAGCCTCCAGCTGCTATCTCACATAGGTCTACGATTATTAACCCACTGGTGTGAGACAAATAGTTTTTTGGGAGGCATCACTCATATGGGCATGCGCTATGGTAGCGACGATGAATAAAGAGAAATACACACACATACCTTATCCCTAAAATAAAATTGTTTTACTTGAATTTATATCTAAGTATCGTTGCAAACAATTTTTTGACGATATCTAAAAACAAATACTGATACTCACAGATGTTTGAAGTTTTCATGGGCCAGGGGTGCCAGTGTATTTTGAGAAAGTCTTTTGATGTTGTTCTTTTCTGCACCACTGTAATATATAATCAGTTATACTGTTACAACAATCATTCTCAAATCAATTTGAACAAAGATAATATTTCAGTAATTACGTTTCTAAGAAATAACCTAAGAATCATTCCTATGAAAAACAAGAGCCATGTTGGACATGGGCATAAGTCCCCTACCGGCTTTGTTTGTCTCAATGTTTTCCCACGCCAATTCTATCAGGGACGTCAAAACCAGGTCTTGTTAAAGGGTTAAACAAGACTTACATGAGTTGTTATCTCTGCTGTGCCCACTATACAATTCATGGAAGCAATAGACAGATGCAAGAAATAGTATCAACAAGTTAGCTTGCTTAGTTATTAAGTTATTGCAGGATCCATTTTTTGCCATATTTTCACTATTTCCGTTACCATAGCAACCACACTTTTTGTCAAAGAACAAAAATAAAATGATGTGCATAATCTACACATTGCCATCTAGTCATATACCAAGTCTCATCAAATTAGCTTGCTTACTTATTAACTTATCGCAGGATCCAATATTTTTTGCCATATTTTCACTATTTCCGTAACCATAGCAACAACAATTTTAGTCTAAAAACAAAAATAAAATAATGTGCATAATCTACACATTGCCATATAGTCATATACCAAGTCTCATCAAACTAGCTTGCTTAGTTATTATCTTATCGCAGGATCCCATTTTTGGCCATATTTTCACTATTTCTGTAACCATAGCAACCTCAATTTAAGTCGAAAAACAAAAATAAAATGATGTGCATAATCTACACATTGCCATCTAGTCATATACCAACTTTCATCGCTTGCTTAGTTCTTAAGTTATCGCGGGATCCAGATTTGAGCGGACAGACGGACGGATATAATTTGCACAAAATGCATCTAGTTATCCCCCTTGATATTATAGGTGCTCTTTTGATGGTGAACATGTGTGCAAATTTTCAAGTGAATGCCTTCAGTAGAACCAGAGATACCACAAAATCTCATAATTTTCGCAAGACAATGGTATTGTTGTGACATCAATAATGGCGACAAGAATGGCAACACCAAGGCTATAGCAATACTTCAGGTTTTCTCTGAAAACAGCAGATAGAGAAAACAGCAGAGCTAATTAGTTACAACACATTTCGTAATGATGTTTGTAACTTTTTACCATAAATGAAAATAAAACCCATTTATTTCATCCAATAAGATTTCTTTAAAACTTCTTATAGAGGTTAATTGGAAGATTAAACGAAACTTACCTGAAAGTTGAAGTTTGATCGAGATTTTATCAACCGCAAACACCTTGAGAGATCACACAGAGATCACGTGAGCTCATTCTGCAAGCGAATTCAGTCTTTAGAGTCTCTGGCGCAAGTTGAAAAGATGCGCCATGAATAGATTTATGAGAAAAGCCAAGAAAAGCAATTAATTGGGAAGGGTGGGAAGGGTGTGTGATCTCTCAAGGTGTTTGCGGTTGATAAAATCTCGATCAAACTTCAACTTTCAGGTAAGTTTCGTTTAATCTTCCAATTTTATCAACCGCATAACACTTGAGAGATCCCACAGAGAATTCAGAGTTGGCTTTGAACATGAATAATAAAGAATTCCTGCTTAAAATTCTATGTTGTTTTTATTTTTGCAAAAAAGATTGTACTGTTGGCTCATTATATATTTCCTTACTGTAAAATTTTCCAAATGTGGCAGCATTTGACCATCCTGCAGTTTTTGCAATGACATTTATAGGAGCTCCGTACTTTTTTGCTGCAGATGATGATGCTGACCTTGTACTATGAGCCCCAAATTTTGGGTCTATACCTGCTTTCACCATAACCATCTTTACCCAACGTGAAACAGTTGATCGTGTGACTGCTTTATGTGGTTTTTGACTAGATATGAGCAATTGTTGGACATCCCCTCTCAAAAATTTTGTTCTAAGCAAATAACTCTGCATGGATTTTACAATGCATAACTTATCATTTTTGGTGTATGATTTCAAAATGATTGTGGGTAGATGGTGACCAGGTTTAGATTGTTTCAATAAATGAGGAGTTGTAATGATTATGGTATCATTTTCAAACATTATATCTTGAACACATACTAAATGCAATGTTTGACATCTTTGAGCTGTAAGTAACAGAAATAACATACATAATTTAGCTGAGAGCCACATCAAACTTTCACATGATAAAGATTTTATAAAACTTAACACTATGCCTACATCCCATGTAATGTTATATTTTGGCAAACTGGGTCTGTCATTGAAAACACCCCTCATGAATTTGTTAAGAAGTGTTTCCTTTGAGAGATCCTTGCCCTTACAGATTAATATAAACTGACTGACAGCTGACCGGGCTGTGTTAATGGCACTATGTGACAACTTATTTTTAAACATGTCAGTTAAAAATTTTAAAACTGTTTTTACATTAGTGTCAATTGGATTAGTTTCCCATTGGTTACAAAATTGTATCCATTTTTTAATGTAAGATTGATATTGCTTTCTAGTAGACTGCCTCCAAGACTTAAGGATGATTTCTGCAGTGTCTTTTGGTATGCCTTGACGGTGTAACAATTCCCAGATAACCGAAAAACCCCCATTTTCATCTTTTGTAATGGGTGTCGCACTGACGGTTTGTGTTCCAGACGTAGAATTTGTCTCACTGGTGGAAGTTGATAACTGTCTTGGCATATCATGGCTAGCAGTTTTGGCCACCAGCTTTGGGTTGTCCATATGGGTGCTACCAATACTGCCTCCCCCTCGTCTTCCTGTAACTTTTGCAGTACTCGCGGAATAAGACTGAAAGGCGGAAACATATATAGTAATTGACTATTCCAGTACACTGAAAAAGCATCTATAGCATAAGCAAAAGGATCTGGGTGTCGAGAAACATACTTTCCTAATTTTGCGTTTAGTCTTGAGGCAAACATGTCTATTTCTAAATTCCCGAACCGTGCACAAATCTTTTCAAAAATGTCTTTACCAATAGCCCATTCGAGATCGTCATTAAAAGTCCTCGACAAAATATCGGCCTGACAATTCTGACTTCCAGGAATATGAGCAGCACTCAGAAAAATCTGGCGTTTTATGCACCAAAACCATATTTGGCGGGCGATTTCATTCAACATCTGAGATTTCCCCCCATATTTATTGATGTAAGCACAACTGGTAGTGTTGTCTAAATTAACCCTGACATGAATGTTCTCTTTTTCCTTACAAAAAGCCAAGAGTGCATATTGGCAAGCTTTAAGTTCAAGTATGTTAATATGCATTTGCTTCTCTTGCATGGACCATAACCCACTGCATATTTCACCACTACCATTTAGGATTGTTGCCCCATACCCCAGAAGCGAAGCATCAGAGTTTATTATCAAGGTTGGTGGCCCTTGTGTAATGGCCTTAAAACATGAATCTAGGTTTTCAACCCACCAAGAAATATGTTTTGATATTTCAGGGGTTACTTTCATAAAAGCATCAAACCGCCCTCTTTTAACCCTCAGCTGTCGCGTTTTCTCTTGTTCCAAAGGCTTGTAAAATAAAGGGGCATGCTCAACCCCTGGTTCTAAAGCTACTAATTTCCCTACTAGTTTTGAGAACTGTCGAATTGTAATATACTTCTTTGACATAATTAATTGGCAATCATGAATGACGTTCTGAACTTTTTCAGTAGGCACCCGAATTGTCATTGTAACGGAACAAATGATAAATCCTACAAACACAATAGTTTGAGTAGGTACTAATACTGATTTGTCAGGATGTATTGTTAACCCTAGAGAGTCCATTAATCGGACGGTATTCTCTATGTTACTTAAGCAATTGTCAAAAGTTTGACCCATCAAACACGAATCATCTATGTATGCTGTACTCAAAAAACCCTGACTTCTGAGAGTACCAAAAACTGGCTTTAATATTTTTGTGAACACTCTGGGGGCTGAACTTAAACCCATCACAAGTGAGTTGAACTGAAACTTCTGTCCCTTAAACTTGAATCTAAAATACTTTCTATCTGCCATATTGATAGGAATGGAATAATACGCCTCAGATAAATCAACAGAGCCAAAGTAACATCCTTTTGTAGTTAATCTTATTGCGTCGCGTAAAGTCTCCATTTTGAAATGAATGTGCTGCATATATTCATTGAATTCCCTTAAATTCAATATGACTCGTATGCCACCATTCTTTTTAGGCCTAGTGAAAATGTTAGATATAAATTCCCCCTCAGGTGAATCCCAAACTGGTTCAATAATCTTACATTTCTGAAACCTATTAAGTTCTATTTGTATTGGTTTTTCTTCAGTTTCTGAAAATTTTAAAGATTTTGGTACTGATGTTTGAACTGGGGTTGATTCTAACTCTACCTTATAACCTGAGAGTGTTTGTAAGATCCAAGAATCCCCAGTTAATTTCCGCCAATTTTTTATGTTAAGCCTGGTTTTCCCCGCTAGAAAATTATCTTTTGTGTTGTGCAACCTACTGATATTTACCTTTTCTAATGGTGACGATCTCTCTTTTTCTGGTTGACACCAGATCTTTCTGAGGTCTTCCCACCCCTGGAAGACTTTGTCTGAATGGGCTTGTAAGGCCTCCTCATTTGAAAATTGTGTGTCCTGAAACTCGCATGGGGTCTCGGATGTTGTTGCTTGGGCCCCGAGTACCCCGATTTCCCTTAAAAAGAAGGTTTATCTGCTGTAAGTTTCACCACCGGTCTTGTGTCCAATTTCTTGATGTCATCATTTAAGCTGTCTCCAAATAATGCCGTGGCTGAGGGTGGATTATCACAGACGCTCTTATATTTTGGAGAGATCTCTTTTTTGATAGTGTCTTGCCTTTCCCTCAAGGTCTTGACTATATTGTAACTCATTATCTTGAAAGCGTCAGCTATGTATGCCTTCAAAATCGCTATGTCTGGTTGCTTGTTGGTCACAATGTGGTCCATGGCCATGATCATTGGTGTAAGGCCATGATGTAATTGGTCAAGTGACTTTTGGCGGATAGAATCCATAGCCTTTACCTGCCATTTTAATTGTTCCCAAAGAACCCGGTCAATTTTGGGTACTTGTAGATTGTCAATATTATTTGGCCGTTTATATTTCATAAGGATAGCCTTCATTTTTTCCTCATCAGGTTTTCCTCGCAGGGATCTGTTGACTCATGTTGCTACATTATCACTAATGGGGTCACCTGTTTGGTCCTCTTGCTGATAAAACTACGACATACCCTGCAAAAAATCAGAGTCTTCCAAATCAGAGTCATGAGTGTCTGAATCATCTTTATTCAGTAATTCATCGACGTCATCCATGTCAACATCTTCAATGCATGTAGGTCGACCCTCATCTTCAATTGAAGAAGAACTTGAAGTTCTAAACCTTTTTGATGGAGGGGCTTTGGGTCCGTTTTGGTCACAATTGGGTCCCCTCCTTTGATTTCCGGTATTTTGTTTTGTGTTTTTTGAGCAACTGGGTTCGTTGGGTTTATTTCCGGTTAGTTGAGCCTGGTTGTTCAATCTGGCCACAGTTTCTGATAAAGATTTTATGTTCAGGCTCTGACTTTCAAAGGCACGAATACTGTGTGTAAAAGTATTCAATATTTCTTCTCCTTTAGCCAGGAATTTTGCGACCCTGTCGACATCCCTTTCTTGCACATGCGCAGGGAAATCTTCACTTCCGCCCTGGCCTTCTGCCAAATTCTCAGCCCCACCCTGTTTCTGCAACGAGAAAACAAGGACTTTTGTAAATAAGATGTTTTTACTTTCGATTTCAAACGAAATCGGCAAAACACAAACATGTCTTCTTTCGTTTTTGAGCGATCGGTACCTCCCGATAAATTACGAATTCACCGTGTCATTCAGACGACCTCGCTCCCCTCTTGGGTAATTGAGGAAATTTTAATTGGTGAAGACGAAAGAACCTGACAAAAATTGAAATGTATTAATCCCGGTAACAAACTTGACTCGCTTCTATCCTGATAGCTCGTAACACGAAGCTAAATAAAAATTAACGAGTATCAAAAAAGTACAAAGAAACTTGATGGGAAACCATGATCTAAAAATAACTCGCCATGATGCCAGCCTCCGTATCCGAAAAATCGTGTATTACTTACCGACATGGTTATGATATCTCTTTGGAGTATTTCGTCCCGATCGTGGAATACGTTCCGGAATTTCTGGTATGTATTTTCAATTAAAACAACGTAATTATGAAGTAGAATTATGAAAAATTGTTATAAGGAATTTCCTTCGACTTTCTTCGCCTGCAATTAAGCCTCGTTCTGAATTCGCTTGCAGAATGAGCTCACGTGATCTCTGTGGGATCTCTCAAGTGTTATGCGGTTGATAAAATCTCAGGATCATTCCTATGAAATTTACATGAAAGTACTCCAGTATTTTTTGATGAGGAAAAATGTTCATGAAATTATACATGCTTGTCTTGGCACAAGTCAGGATCAGCCCCATGACAACAAGAGGCTCAAGAGGGCCTGTATCACTCCCCTGGCTTTCATTACCCTGACTTTTGCCCTGCCACACCCATATTTGGGGGTCAACAAAATTTCACCCAAGGAACATCCATGCCAAGTTTCATTGAAATCTGCCCAATGGTTTGGGTGGAGAAATCTTTTAAAAATTTAAACGTGATAAAATGCCCTATCCTTCCCCCTGCCATGCCCATATTTGGGGGTCAATCAAAATTTCTTCAATAATTTAAGAAAAAAGGTCACCCAAGGAAAATCCATGCCAATTATCATTGAAATCAGTTCAATGGTTTGGGAGGAGAAATTATTTAAAGATTAAAACGTAAAAAAAATGCTCCACCCTGCCACGCCCATATTTAGGGGTCAATTGAATTTTTTCGAAAAATTTTAGTATAGGGTCACAAAAGGAACATCCACGCCAAGTTTCATTGAAATCACCAAATGGTTACCGAGAAGAAATTTTTTTAAAGATTTTAACATGAAAAAATGCCCAAGACTTTTGCCCTGCCACACCCATATTTGGGGTCAATCAAAATTTCTTGAACAATTTAAGTAAAAGGTCACCCAAGGAAAATCCATGCCAAGTTTCATTAAAATCTGCCCAATGGTTTTGGAGGAAATTCTTTTAGATTTTAACGTGATAAAATGTCCCACCCTGCCATGCCCATTTTGGGGTCAATCAAAATTTCTTTAACAATTTAGGAAGAGGGTCACCCAAGGATCATTTCTACCAAGTTTCATCAAAATCCACCTATTGGTTTGGAAGGAGAAGATGCTTAAAGATGCCTCTAGCCAGTGGAGCTAATAACCCTAGCGGCCTTCAAACAATGGTGCTAAATATTGCTCTTTAGTGTGTAGATTAAGTTTGTAAATAACTCATCTCACGTAAATGGACCATCTTGGAAATGTGTAAAAAATAAAATTAGACAACAGCCATGTCGGACATGGCCATCCTCGCCGAAAAAGCTTGATAGTAAACTGAAGCCTAATAGATTAAGGGTTCTACTTTAAGAAATTAAGCCCCTACAAAATCTAAGTCTTTAAAATAATAAAGGGCAATATCTCCAAAAATATCCAAGCCAGAGTTGTAGTTCTTGTGTATTGCACTTCTCCTCCATGAGATCTTTCCACTCTTAAAATTTCAAGTTGATAGCTAAAATACTTTAGGAGATATGCTCCGGTCAAAATCTAAGTCTTAAAAATAACAAAGGGCAATAACTCCAAAATTATGCAAGCAAGAGTTGTAGTTCTTGTGCACAGCACTTCTCCTCCATGAGATCTATCCACCCATAAAGTTTCAAGTTGATAGCTATTATACTTTAGGAGATATGCTCCGGATTAAATCTAAGTCTTAAAAATAAGAAAGAGCAATAACTCAAAAATTATATAAGCAAGAGTTGTAGTTCTTGTGCACTGCACTTCTCTTCCATGAGATCTATTAACTCTTAAAATTTCAAATTGATAGCTAAAATACTTTAGGAGATATGCTCCGGACAAAATCTAAGTCTTAAAAATAACAAAGGGCAATAACTCCAAAATTATGCAAGCAAGAGTTGTAGTTCTTGTGCACTGCACTTCTCCTCCATGAGATCTATCCACCCATAAAGTTTCCAGTTGATAGCTATTATACTTTAGGAGATATGCTCCGGACAAGTTTAGTGACGGAACCTCGGAAGGACACAATGACGGAATGACAGAATGACGGACGGAGAGCATTACTATATCCCCTCGCCGAAAACGGCGGGGGATAAAAAGGAGATTGGTTTAAGTACAGGTCAACCAGAGGTTGCCTTTAAAATATTCCTTCAGAGGAAGGTAAATAAATCATTCTAGTTTCATCAAATTAGAATTGTGCAAAATATTTGAACCCTAGTCAGACTGCGCAGTCAGACTAGTATCAACACTTTACACACAACGCAGATGGTCCCTTTTTTGTGTGATGGATCACAAAACTTACAAGTAAATGAGAGCTGAGGTATCGCCAAATATATTTGGATTTATCTGCGGTAATTGATTATCAGCAAAACTCCTGAAAAATATATACATATATGCTTGTTTGAACTTCCTAGAAATTGTTAAGGATACCATCATTGGTCACATGTAAACTCTCTTCAGAGAAGGATTGATTGATTGATTTAATCCATTTTTATGCCGCTTTCAACATTTTTTTCAGTTATTGAGCACCCAACAATGGATTCCTGGTATTTCTCTCACCAGTACTACCATCACATCCTTTCCTACCCTCCTGCTGCCAGGTCTACAGTAATCAACCAATTGGTCAGAGACGAATACTTGGAAAGAATGATTGCCGCCGTAAGGGATTGAACCCGGGACCTCTTAATTGACAGTCTGACACGGTACCAACTGCGCTATGACGGCAGCTCTTCAGAGAAGGAGAATTGTACAGTTGGGAACATCCTGAAATGACACCATATCATAACATATCATATTCAGCATGACAAGGTTTAAAATACTTCCAATTTGTTGAAAAAATCTCAAAACAAAACAATTTGATATGAAGTGATCAAATAATCTGTTAATTCTATAGGATGAAATGGATTTTAAAGCACAGATTAGAACCTGATTGGTCTTTGATGACACACAAACCATCTTACAGAATCTTGGTTTAAGGGTCAATCACGAGCCCGCTTAATAAAGGAGGTATATATATATATATATATATATCACTTATTTTGTTTGAATGAAGAAAATAAGCAATATCATATTACTTCCCTTTTTCGTTCAATTAAAACTTACTTATAAATTCCACTTGTTATATTTCATTCCAAGTCATTCATCTTGTCACTTTCAAAATGTTCTTAACCGTAGAGGCGATATTTAAAATACTATTTTCATCTCTCTAATGTTCTAAAATAGAAGAAAGCCCTAATACCTTCGGTTTAAGAAAGAGGCAGTGTAATGAACAATTTTGGAATCAGAGTTACATTGGAAATTCTCCATTTACTTTGTACTCATTTTTTCCTGAACAAATTAGAATTGCTAGTAGAAATTAACTACATAATGAAATCATTATAGAAAGCCTGAAAAGGTGAGGCTCAGCTATACCCATATGTCACAATTTCATCTAGAGAATACCAAAATCTGGTTGATTGAAATTTTCTGCATCACATAGTTTCTACCTTACCAACATGGCTTGTTTAAAAAACTGTAGAGAAACAAAAGTTGAGAACTTACGCCATCCTAAGATTTGGACCGGAAACCATACCAGGTGGTATCCAGTGAATCTGGTTCTGCATTAGAGCTCTGAAATACAACAATTACTAGAGTCATAACTCACTCCACCACATTATTGCATGCAAGGCATAACATTGTAAAACACTATCAATAAACACATCCAGGTAATTGCTGGGCAGAACATCACAAAACCCCAACAATATATAACCAATTTTCTACCAAAACCTTGTAGCTACAGCTTTAAACAAGCTGTAGTTACAAGATTTTAGCAGAACACCGACAATATACTACCACCAAATTGCCTAGTAGAATATCACCAAAACCCGACCATATTATGTTTAAGTTCATGTGAATAGGAAAATTAAGTGAAAATTTCATCTAAATATGTCCATACTTGCAGAAGTTGTGTTCGCAAGATCATTACATACATTTGGACATACTAACATCAAGGACAAACCCACAGACAGAGTAGATGAAATCAGTATATGTCCTACTTCGACAAAGTATGATTAAGTTCAGCCCCATAGGCATATCTAGAACCTCGAAATTTATAGGCACTCAGAAGGCAACCAACATAGAATATATAGGATAAAGGCAATATGTGGACTGTGACAAAAGATAAATATCTCCGTCTGCACCTTTTTTATGATTTGAGTGTTGGTGAATAATCAAAACATCATAATCTGTAGTTTCGATGTTCTGATCAATCATCAACAATATTTTTCAACAGATGATTATTTCTTTTATGCACTTGCATAAATTGTATAATGGGAGTTACAGCCCTTGAGCCCTACACTTTAAGAAAATCATAAATAAATGACCTCTCAGATTAAAAGGGACCATCTGGGAAGTGCCAAAATTGATGGCCCTATTGGACTTGTGGGGCTTGGATAGGCTAAGGTCAACCTCTTGATTTTTGTTTTAATTGTTTATTTACACCACTTTAACATTCTTTTATTCATTTCATAAAATTTAGAGTACCTAGCAATGAATGCCTACATCACATCCTTTCCTAGCCTCTAGCTGCTATCCTACATAGGTTTACGATCAGCCACCCATTCTTGAGAGACAAATGTTTGAAAGGATAAGTGTCGCTGCTAGGGTCTAAACTGTGACACCCATGATTTGAAAATTTGTGATCTGGTGCCCTAACACCTGCGCTACGAAGGCAGCTTAATTGTATATCTGCTAGTAAGAATTAGGTAGCTGATGTACTTTTTATATATGAAAGCTCTACAAGAGGGTTCTTATATGGCCCTAAAGGACTAGTCTGAACAATGATTTATCATATTGATCCTATATATTTGGACAGACAGGTCCAAGCAAACATTGCACAAGCAAATCAGACCTTTTCCTCAAGGAGCAAATTGATCAAGGTCTAGAACATTTCCCTTTCACTGAGCCTTATTCATTGTATTCATGGTTGCAATTACATGTTTAATTTTCACATCCTAAGATTTTTCAAAATCTGAAACCTTTGAGCAATTATTCGGAACCTGTACATACATGTATCTAAACAACAGGATTCTAATATGGCCCTAAAGGACCAGTCTGAACTATGATTTATCATATCAACCCTATGTATTTGGACAGACAAGTAAAAGCAATCATTGTAGACCCAAATCTAACTGCATCTTAAAAGTGCAGTTTGATTTAGGTCTACAATGTTTCCCTTTCACGCAGCCTCATTAATGGTTGCATTTACATGTTTTATCTACATTCCTTAAGAACTTTCAAATGTCTGACACCTTTTAGCAATTAGTAGGTACCTGTACATACATGTATTTGATAAAAGAAATCTAAACAAGAGGGTCCTCATAAGGCCCTGAAGGATCAGTTTGATCAACGTGTATCAAAGTGTTTCCCTCCCTTTCAGGGAGCCTCATAAATGGTTGCATTTAATGTTTTATCTCCACTACCTAAGACTTTTCAAGAGTCTGAAACCTTTGAGCAATCATAAGATTTTATTACTGAGTATCTGGGGTGGTTAACAGTCCCCTTCCCCCCAGAGAATTTCCCCCTAAAAATACTTTGTCCCTTTATTAATCAATTTTTCCTCTGAAAAAATATCATGTCTAGAAAAAAAATACATTTTCTAGCTAAGAATTGATCATCTACCGGTATTCTTTTTTGTAATATCATTTCATTGGTTTATTTCTAAAAAGCCCTTTTAAAGCTGTAGATACAAGGTTTTAGAATTGAATGGACAATTTCTTGGTTAGTTACTTACACTTCAGTTCTATTTGTATCCTAAATGAATCACTATATGTTAAAACTTGGGAGATTTTTTACCAAAATATCAAATAGTAAATTTTCTCCTACATCATGTTGTATTGACCCAAAATTATGGACCACCAGCCCCTTCCTCAACTCTTAATAAAAAGCCCTGGTAATAATGGTATGTGTACGTACATGTATTTGATAGAAGAAGGCATAGTCCAACCATTGTGGTTAGCTGTAGTCATTGTAATGCTGTTTTGAACCAGATTTCTGAAAACAAAATTAAAACAAGAATGCCAGTCGCAATATATGTCAATACAGAACATTTTAGCCAGTGTGTAGCATTTCCAACAATTTTACATGTGTGCATAGCAAAGCTCTGACCAGCCTGTAAATCCACACAGGCTGGTCAGAGTCTCCACTATGCACTCTGGAGATAGATAAGGTCTTAACCCCTTTTTCAGGTATTTAGCAAATATTCTCATTCTATTGTGTTGCTGTCTAGATAGCTAAACGTCTGTTTATCAAGCACACCTGAAATTGTTGGAAATGTCACACACTGGCTCATTTTTAATCAAAGGTCTCTTTTTCTGTGACACAGCATAGTATCACAAAATTATGATGATATGTGCATTGTCACTTGAGAAAATTCTGAGAAAAATTCATAAAAATCCATTCACAATTAAAATAGTGGTTGTGTTAACAAGAATTTGATGTACAGACTTACAGTAACACACAAAGAAGATGATATTAAGATATGGCCACCTTTGGAGGGGTGTAAAAAAATAATTAAAACCCTTTTTAAAAACAGCAAAATGAAAATTGGTCCCAATCTAGACATTGAGAAATCAAATTCATATAGACAAAATTCACTTCCTCTGTCTTCCAGGACAGAACTAGAGGTACTTGAGCGCCTGATTCCCTCCACAGGTCTGAATATCCTGATAATGATTACTAGAGGATGATAAGGCTGTATAAAACAAGGATCATTCCAGTGATATTTGTTTGAAATCCAAAAATAAAAAATTCAACACTAACAGAATGTTACTGCACAATATACTGTTACTTTATCCACAAAATTTTGACTGTAGATCTTTCCACTTTTCATTGAACACCACTATCAGGGTGTTACTTCACAATAATTGTTTGTCATCAAAACAAAATTCTAACTTATGATAATAAGAAATAAGATATTTAATCAAATATATTTATTTGACAATGCCTTAGAGAGCAGTCAACTCAGCTCTTTTTTCCCCACTCTGAACCTCAGTAGGCCACTTTACGCCACTTGTCCTCTTTTTTCAGTCACCCTTTGTTCAACTTAACTGAACAATTCTCAGGGGGTATCTTTGGCTCCCTATTTCACCTAATGGATCTACACATTTGGATTCCAACAAAGCTAATGTTCCTTCTAACCTACAATCTTTACACCTACTAAATTGAATGAGTCAAAAAAAATTATCATTTAGGTGATACCAAAAGGGTGATCAAATATTCTCTTTATATGTTGAAATGTCTTCTGCCAATAAAAAGCATGTTGTTCATCTAATCAAACAAAATTCCCATGATTTTGGTTGAAATCCATCTGTTTAAACTTTAAAAAAAGTTTGTTTTACCCTATATTGGATATTACACCATACAACATATATAAAAGAAATGACCTCTGACAATTAAAGACATGCTTTGCATCAGATCAAAATAGTTTTTTGCAGCATGATGAAGGATCACTTAAGAATCATTCAAGTGAAATTCTGTTGATATCATTTGTTAGATTCTGAGAAAATGATTTAAAAGTTTTCACTTTATAACATATAGAGAAATGACCTCCACCCATAAAACACTTATTTTTTACAGATTTGTAAAGGATCACTGAAGAATCATTCCAATGAAATTTGGTTGTTATCCATTGGTTAGGTCTGAGAAAATGATTTCAAAGTTTCCACTATATAACATAAAGAGATATGACCTCCGCCCATAAAATACACATTTTGCATCTGATAATAATAATTTTTTGTAGACTGATAGAGGTTCACTCAAGGATAATTCATATGATGTTTGGCTTATACCTATTACCGTATATGGAAATTAGCCACACCTCCTGCAGCCATGATTTTCAACCAATTAAAATTCTTTGAAGGAATCTGATAGAGGGTCACCAAAGGAACATTCCTGTGAAATTTGATTGAAATCCATCCAGTACTTTATGAGAAGAAGATTTTTAAATTAAAAGTTTACAGACTGACAGACACACGCATGCACTGACGACGGACACCCAGCCATAACAATGGCCCGCTGGCCTTTCGGCACCATCCATGGGTGCCACCACTTGGCTCCAGTTGCTGGTAACTCTTGCAAAAATGCTTTGCATTGTGATGGTGGACATACATATCAAGTTTCATGCAGATATCTTTAATTACAACTGAGATATTGTTCATCAAATTTTAAGTTTGATGCTCCAACGCCTACGTCAACAATGACCCTAATTCAAACCTACCTAGGTAATGTGAATATTTCAGAAGTGTTTTATTTCAAAAAGCCGAGCTAAAAAATGAATTCTTGGTACACACAATACTTCCTTATATTCTTAGCAAGTATCATATTTTTACTTACAAAGTCTGTATCGCAGTGTTTGACAAATCTGGTACATGATTCAGGGCAGTATTTTGAACTCGCCTGTAAAAAAAAGACATATTGATGGCACAGTGCATCACTATGCCACATATAGGCAGTTACAACATGAGAAAAAGAAGGTACTTGAAACAAGTCATTTATCTCTTCTCTTTTTTTTTTAACACTGAATGGTACTAAATAGTATCTATACATGTATACATGTCAAGTTGAAATCGGAAAATTTCTGCCTTGGTAGGAGGAAAAGAGAAATTCCAGCCTTCACAATGGCTCAGTGCAAAACAATTGTAACTCCCTATACACATATAGGGAGTTACAACTCTTTTGCACTGAGCTTTTGGTATGCAGTCTAATCTTAGTCATTTCCATCTAACTTTATTGTCTAAACCAGTAAAGTTTAAAAATCATGTTTCAAAAATAAATACTGACACACAGTTAATACCTTTAGTGCTTTTGGCGCTTTGATTTTAATGGATTTTTGCCAAGGTTTGTATCTTACCATTTCAATCTTCAAATAGATCTATTTGACTAATTTGATAAATTTGACATTCACAGTCTTGTTGAATTAAGATAGATGAGTAATGCAGCGGTGTAGGGACTTAAAGAGGAATTTTTAACCATTTTCATGCTGTTCATGATGAATTCTTCCTTTAAAACAATTTTTGGTATATGGTATAGACTAAGATCAGCCTGCACAAAAGCCCAGTCTGCTCTTACACTAAACTATCTACTTAGATAATTTGGGTAAAACTTAAACCTTGTCAAGATGAACCTGGAATATTCCTGATTTGGCAGGAGGTGTAGAAAAATATCAGCCTGCATATATGTGCAGTCTGATCTTAGTCTATAATGCAGCCACCTGATTTTCCTTTTTAAAACCAGAAAAGGTTAAAAATCATTTTTAAAAAAAAAACAAAAAAACACTGAATAGGAATTAGTACCATCAGTGCTGTCAGCACTTTGATTTTAATACAAATTTGCCAAGGTTTATCTTTAACAAGTGTTAACTTTTGTGGAATGTTTTTTAATTGAAATGTCCTAATATTTCAATTTGTTAAAAAAAAAATAAATAAATAAATTCACCAGGATATATTAGGTTAAAGAAAAACTTTGGCACACATTTTCATTACACATTTAAAATAGAAGGTCACTCTTTTATCAGATATTGAAAATATACCAAAAATAACTTCAGCAATGACAAGAAAATTTCTTTAAGTAGTGACAATTTTGTACTTAGATCTAATTATTAGTGCATATTGGTATGTGGCATAGTATAATCTTATTTGTCTTACGATAATTACAGAGCAATTTTAAGACATACACTCTCAAATATAATTATATAAGTGATTCATAACTCATATCCCGCTGATTGTTTGAATTTCTTTTAAACAAATTTATGTCCATGTTTTGGGACATATCAACTTGTCTTGCTCAAGTTTTACCCACAGTTGGTAAATACAAAGAAGGCAATGTAGGCTTAAGATCAGACTGCATGACTGTGCAGGCTGATCTGAAGCCTACACGCTCGTGGCCTGCTTAAAATATTGTAACCTGGTGAATGGCCTAAGGAAGGCTTAATTAATAGGACAAAGCTTTGAAAGTTCATTAAAAGAATAAGTACCAGGAGTTTTAGGGCAAGCAAGATAAAGATTTATAAACAAGAAAACCACCTACAGATACCAACACTTAGCTGCAGATGCTGGATAAGGCAAAAAAAACCTAAGTAAAAAATGGGCATAACTCTTTTACAAAAAAGCTTTCAGATTTAACCTCCTTGATAGTCTGCACAGCTCTCATGATGGTTAACCCACATGCAACATCAGGAAGTTTTCTATGCAAACTGAAGTCCATACAACACCTCCTATGATTATTTCCATTTAAATGTGTTCATACTTTATATAAATGTGTAACAAATGTGCAAGTGGTTCTGGTTCAATCATTAGCAATTAATTCTTTTTACTAATACTACTAACCAATGTTTATGATAATGAATTGATAGTGTAATATTTAACTTAAAGTCTCTTGAAATTCATTTTTGAATGGTCATGTTTATTTTACTGTTTTATTGTTTTTTTCTAAATATACTGTATTTCCTCTAATAATGGCACCCTCCCTAATAGTAGCACCCCTACATTTTGTACCAAGAAAACCCACTTCAAATGCTAAATTTCAAGAACTTTTTGAGACTTTTTCCCTAATTTATTATTCCATGATACATCTAACACCGTTTGGGAAATTGTGACATCAAATGCATTATGACATCATTTTTACAGCGAAAATATAACATTTCTATAAGTTCTTAGCTCATTTGCATAGTTAATCAACTAGTGTAATTACACCCATGTAATATCAAAAATATTCAACAGTGTTATTTTGTTCCCAAGTAGGTTTTGTTATAATTTCTTTCACTTGCAATCATTTATTAACATATGACTGCAAAATTACAGCTCAAATCTGAAGCTTTAGTTGGAGTTAACCCTTGTCATACTGAATAAATTTTGGCTAAAAATTTTCAGCAAAATCAAAGGGCAAAAAGCACTGACAGTACCAACTGTAGGTCAATTTTTATTTGAAAAACAAAATCTATTGTCAATTCTGGTTTGAAAGTGAGAAACAGGTGGTGTAGACTAAAATCAGGCTGCACATATGTGCAGGCTGATGTTTGTCTATAACTCCTGGCAAAGGAGGAATATTCTGGGTTCAGCATGACAAGGGTTAAATTACTGTGACACCCACAATTGAAGAGAAGAAAAACAACCCTGATAAAATTTTATTTTTCAAATCCAATCTCAGAATTCCACAATTGTCCCTTTTTGAATAATAAGTCAGAATTATTTTAAAGAGGTCATTATTGGTAATAAATACTCTCCAGTCCTTCAGGGGGGCCTTTAAAAAGTTAACAACTTCAAGATTCAATCTGCATGGCATGCAATTATATCGTCTTTCAATTCTTTGATAAAGGAACAAATTTGAATTGCCAAAAGAAATTTTACTTCTGGTTTGAATCGAAATTAATATAATTTTTTATAATGCATGATAAAAATGTAATAAATAGAAACCATTAATAGATCTATTGAGTAAGTATAAAATGATCCTTTCTCTTAAGGAAAGAAAGAAAGAAATACAGTACTTCTGTCGGTCAGTCCACACAGCCCATAGGTTCAGTAGTTAAGCATGCCCCTCTCATAATTTGATAGTTGCAGGTTTGAGCCCCTGTGGAGGTAGCTAGACAGAGCTTCCTGCAAAATAATGTTTGCAAGCAACCTCATGCTGACATATCCTGGAACCAAATCCCTTTTGAAATATCTAATTTACGGAGGTCCTATATAGTTCTTTCTCAAGAGGGGACTTTTTGACATCAGTTCCCTTCTATTCCTCACTAAACAAATGAGCTTAAGGCTAATGAATAGTTGGTGCTCTTGCTATTCTAATATTCTCACTGTTTATACTTACAAGTATGTAAGGGCAGTTAAAAGATCAAAGGTCCCAGATTCAAACAGCTCAAAACTTAGGCAGTTGTAAATAGTCCTGAAAAAGAGAATACAGTCAAATGAATTTCTTTTTTACTGAGATGAAGGTAACCCAGTCCCCACTCCTGGAATTAAGTTATACAAATATTATCATGGACCAGAAAATTGCTGCTTTATCAGAAGGTATATAGACATGGCTCAGTCTGTACATAGAATATATGCTGTCAGAGTTTAGTGACCCCACCAGTAATTGTCTTTTTAATTTTTTAAACAATTTAAAAACACAATTTTCAAAGGTAACACAGATTCAAATTTAGTGCATCCAGCACTCAAATGGTGTCTTCTGATTTCAGTTCCATTATGTTAAGGTTTTAATTCAGGGTTTACATGTTTCTTCTCTGTCCTTCCATATAATTTATGACTTTGAATAGCTATTTGTTAATCAATGAAATTTCATAATTTATAGTGCATTTAAAATCTCATTAATCTCTCCATACAATCATTATGACACACAGGGCTATAAAATACATTATGATATTGGAAAGTCTTCTCATGCCCGATATTCCATCTTTCTCAACCAACAACTTTTATTCAGCCAACGCTTTTGGAAAGCTTTATTATCAGGGAAAGAGACTAGCAGGCCCAGTTGCCCTTGGCCCCAAGCATTTAGGCTGGGCCCCTAGAATGTTTTGGAAAATCCCTATGCCTCTAATGTTAAATATTGAATTTTGGAGCCTGGGCCCTTAAGTTAAAATCATTAGTCATATTCTCTGATAATGAGGTCTTTTATACAGCTTTCAATAATTTTCAAGTGGTATCAAGGCAACTGGAGCACCTCATCATAGAGACCTAGGTCCTCCTATTATTTAATCAGAGGTACAGATAAGAGGGGGTATTTCAAGTCTAAAATCTTTATTTCTCATTGAAATCCTATAATGTGGGTACTCATTATAATTGTCTCGATGAGACAATTCCAATGAGTACCAACAAAATAGGATTCATGGAAGTATTTTTAAAATAAATTCAATTTGAAATCCAATATACCCCCCCTCTATCTGTAGCTCTGGTACAAGCTCTATCACAGCATCCATTCCAAGCCTCCAGGAGCTCATCAAACAAAGGCTTATGATTATTCACATGCTAGTAGTGGATGATTGTTGGAAAACGCTTTTGCCTCTATCATTGATCGAACTCCTGGACCTTTCATAGCAAGTCAATTGTACCACAAACTGTGCTATGATATTATTTTGTCAAGGTAATGGACCCTAAATAGTTGGGCAACATTTCGGAACCCATAATCTTTTACAGTTTTAAACAAGGTTTTCTAATGAAATCATTAGGAAACCTGAGGCTCAGTTAACTCTGTTAAAGTTTATGACTTTCGAAATTTTACAGAACTATTACAGGTCTACTACCTTAAACCATCAATGAAGTATTTCAAGAAGAAAACCTGACCAGAGCCAGAGGTTATAAAACTTTTCTCATTCTCCATTCAAAATTTTCTCAAATTTCAATTCCAGATTAAAGCCATAATTCTGTTTTAATACTCATTTTTATGTAAACATAAAAGATAATATTAATAAGTTGTTATAAATAAAAACTTATTAATATTATCTTTTATTTTTATACATTTATTTACATCTAAAAATTGAGAAAATTCTCTGTTGAGCCTGAGAAAAGTTTTATGACTTCAGGCCCAGATCAATACTTTTCAAATTTCTTGTATGGATCCTTTCAGTCACACAGGTCTTTAAATTTCCCCTTTTTTGACAGATATTAATCTATTAATTATCCAAGTTTGCTCTTGTCTAGGTGGTAGACATATCTAAATGTGTGACATTAATCTATTTTTATTGCTTTTTAATCAAAAGTCATGATTTCAGTTTAACTTCTATTAAAGACCCTAGGAGAAAATGAATAATGATTTATAACTTTAGAAGGAAACACAGAATGAAAAATCATTTTTGACAATCCTTTTAATAATAATACAACTTCAACATAAAACTATATAGCTATTTATTCAGCCAGTATAACTTTTGATATACAGTAAAACTTGTGTTAAGCAATCAATTCGGGGACCATCAAAAACCAGTTGCTTATGGAAATGATCACTTAGTACAATATTTCGTGATAAGTGAGAACGGCCCTTTTGATAACATTTATCGATTGTCACAATTTTTGATGTTCGAACCCTATGATGTTTGAGCCCGTTAAAACTATCTCACTGAGATAATAAAATTCATAAACAATGGTTTGTTCAAGATTCGAATGTCTACTTTTTTCAATATTTTGCTTAAGGTGAAGGAACTTTTCATGATGATCTGTCAATAAAAGTGGTTGCTTAATAGAGGTGGTCGCTGGAGCAGTATCAAATGTATACAAAATTAATTTGAGAACACATAGAGAAAAGTAGTAATAGTTTTTAATGGGTAATACTTTTTATCTTTTGAGTGTTTTTTTCTCTAATTTCTTCACATAGTGGTATGTTTTTTTTTGACTAATTCATGCCCTGAACAAGGTGCCGAATTGTCACAAGATACACCCATTACACTGCTGAATGTAGCCTAAGGGACAGGATTTTAATAAAAGTCTAAAACTCAACAAAAGGCATTAATTCAGTCTAGGGTCTTGTGATTTTTCTTGTGAGAATAAAGTTTAACAAGAGTGTCATAGTCACAAAATACGCCACCACTTTGCTGCTATTTCACAAAAATAATTGTAGACACTACTTATTTTGACAGAACCAAATTAAAAATGACCAAGTTTCATTTAAATCAAGACAAAAAGTTAGGAGGAGTTGCCTTCACAAGGCTGCAATTTCAATAAGCCTCAGACACTAAGTTTTAAGGGGGCATAATTCAGGGAAATAAATGAGCCATAAAATCCTTGATCCATGTAAATCTACAAATTATGGTGATGACATTGACCAAGTTTCATTTAAATAAAGACAAAAAGTAAGGAGGAGTTGCGTCCAAAAGGCTGCAATTTCAATAAGCCCCAGATACTAAGTTTTAAGGGGGCATAATTTAGGGTAAAATTAATGAACCATAAAATCCTTACTTCATGCTCATCTTCCAATTTCGGTTATAACATCCACCAAGTTTCATTTAGATCCAGCCAGAAACTTAGGAAGAGTTGCATTCACAAGGCTGCAATTTCAATAAGCCCCAGAGACTAAATTTTAAGGGGGCATAACTTAGGCAATAAGCCCCAGAGACTAAGACTCAGGCAAAAATCAACGAACCATAAAATCCTTCCTACATGCACATCTACCAATTGAGGTGATAACATTGACCAAGTTTCAAGAAGATCCAGCCAGAAACTTAGGAGGAGTTGCGTTGACAAGAAAAGTGGACGGATGGATGGACAGACGTATGGACGGACGGACCGACCGACAGACGGAGAAGATGACGCCAATATTCGTCCGCCTCCGGCGGCGTAAAAAAAACATAGCTTTTAAGCTTTCAGAAGTATAAAAAGGGCAATCACTGGAAAAAATAGGCCAGGTAGAGTTATGGTTCTTTTGCGCTGCACTTTCTCTTGATGAGATCTTTCTACCTATGATATTTTATAATCATAGCTGTTTATTTTTAGAGATATGCTCCGGACAAGATTCGAGTCTGAAAAACAACAATGAGCAATTATTCAAACATTAAGCCAAGTAGAGATATGGTTTTCATGCACTGCACTTCCCCATTGATGAGATTTGTCTACCCATGAAGTTTCAAGATCATAGCTTGTATACTTTTAGAGATTAGTTCTGGACAAGGTCCAAATATGAAAATCAACAATAACTAAAAAATATGCCAGGTAGAATTATGGTTCTCATGCACTGCACTTCATAACTGCCAAGTTTCAAATAAATCTGACATTTGGAGACAGAGTTACGCCCCGGTCAAAGAAGTGGACGCCCCCATCGGACATCCGGATGACATGGGTGAACCCATAATATCGAGGGGTGAACGGAAAACTGTCGTATCTGCATTTTTTCAAAAACTGATTTTTTTGATTAATTGACATTCATTTACCATTATACACTTTTTGAAAAAATCACAATGTTGAATTCCTTCATTAAATGACTAAAATTTAGTTTGTGCAAAAGTGTCGTAAGTGAAAGCTTATTTTTTTACAAACAGAAAACTGTCGTAACTTGAGTTACATACACTTTTCCATAACACAATTTACTATAATGACTTAAAATATTAACGGAAGAGTGTAGTTAATAGGTTAGTATTGATTCATTTTCTAAGTTACATTGATGTCATTTCAGCTGAAATGAGGACAGAAAAATGTTCTAAACTAGTGACAAAGAAAATTCTGAACTATTAAGGTAATGAACCCATGATAATTCCTCAACATTTCAGAACGCATTATCTTTCACAATGTTAACCAAGATTTCTTAATGAAGTCATTGGAGAACCTCCTTTAACATTAATGTTCATTACTTCTGAAATGTTGCATAACTATTACGGGTCCATTACCTTAAGGAATACTGAAGAAATATTTGCATGTGCAAATACATGAATGTGGACCGGATGTCCACACCCCCTTATTTGTATAGATTGAATCTTTGTTTACAGACCCTACAAAAGTCTTTGGTTGATAAATTTTCCTAACTGGCAACACTCAGAGAAATACTTGGTTGTAAATAGAAACAAGAGACACTCTTTTTGTGACAAGGAAGTTTTAATCTATCCTCAAGACTTCACTTTCCTGAGAGGGGGTTAGAGACTTCAAAACCCCACTGCTACCGAACTCTACAGCAAGGTTGATGGGGGACGGTTATTAAGTGTTTTGCCCATGGGTCTCTAATCATGGACCTTCAGAAAACAAGTCTAGCTTCTATATTTCTCAGTCACCAAGGAAGCTTTCTCATGCAAACTAAGTTATTATTTCTGAAATATTTGGAAATTGTTTTGTTATACTGAAGGCAGGGTAGGAATTAATAAGTTCCCTAATGACAGCAAAACCAACCATTATTGGGCTCTATGGTGTGTGCATGTGTAACAGAGCATTAGCTTAGTACAAAGCAAAGAATTCCCAATTTTTCATATTAATCTTACAATGTCTTTCTTAAACAATTAAATAAATGCAAAATTGGCAATTTGTGGACCTAACAGTTTGGTAAAGAAGTGATTATGAAAGATTATAATCCCCCCTTATACTTATCTGTATGTAAAATCTGGAATCCAACAATTGAACTTTTTCAATTCTCATTGAATTTGAAAAACAACAAAAGTGGGGATGTATAAAGCAACACTGCATGCAAATTATAAAGCTCTAGGTATAATTTTCTTTATGCTCAGAGTATTCAATTTTATGTGAATTCATGGAAACCATGGTTGACAAAAGGATGACTTTGCATGTAGCATGTTTAAGAAATATTTGGCTCATAGTATTTGGTAATAGTGTAGGTATTTGGTAATAATGTATTTAAACTATCAAGTGAGGAAACATTTCTGAAATATTTTGCAAACATTCACTTTGAACTTGGGTTCCCCTAACAGTAAGGACAATTTTTCAGCTCCACTGGCCGAAGGCCAGCGAGCTATTGTCACAGCGGTGTGTTTGTCACAGTGTGCGTCAGTCTGTCTGTCTGTCCATCCTGGTGTAAACTTTTTCTTTAAACATATCCTCCCAAACCAATGGGCAAAAATTAACAAAACTTGGTAGAAATGTTCCTTGGCTTATCCTCTTCTAAAATTGGTAAAGAAATTTGGATTGACCCCCAAATTTGGGCGTTGAGGGGTGTGGCATTTTTGCTCTTGAAAATCTTGAAAAATCTTCTATCCCCAAGCTGACAGGCTGATTTCAATGAAACTTGGCATGGATGTTCCTTAGGGGACCATTCACCTAAATTCCTAATTTTTTCTAATTTCAACGAATCTTGGTATGCATGTTCCATGAATGACCCTCTACTTAAATTGTTCCTTAAAATGTGTTAAGGATGTTCTAATATTTGCAATCACCTTAATGTTTTAATAAGATAAGTAAAGGGTATGCAGGTTTATTGTGATGAGTATTTTGGTGCAATGTGGGCCAGACCCATTTAATCATTATAAAATAGGTCTTAAGAGATTTCAAAGTGTTGTTTTCATTCAAAGTAAGCTTTATGTAAGGAAAGTCTAGAGATGTTTAAGCCAGTGGAGCCATACAGGCCCTCTTGTGCCTCTTGTTTAGATAATAGTGATCCAGTAGAGTATTTTAATTGAAACAATGTCATCAAGGAGGATGTGAACCTCAAAGAAATTTCCAACAGCGGTGGCTATGTTGCTTTAACTTATAAGCATCTTTCCATCACTTATTATGTACTGTAGATACATTTATTCCAAATTAAAATTCTGATCATTTTTTATACTAATGTTTGTAGACTTGAACAAGCAACACAATATTGCCATAATTGACTAAATAACAAATATGTTAAATACACCGGTGTTTTTTTAAAATGTTTGGGAGGAAAATTCCTATATTTCTTCATCCCTGTTTTACATCTGCAGATTTGCACAGATTTCCTTCTTATCCCAATCTAAATCTAAACAAGAGCCTTTCTTGACACAAGCTTTGCTTGACTTTAGGTGTTTGGTTGTGACAGATTTTCAGTTGAATAAGAGGAGTAAGATGACCCTTAATCTATCACCTGACTTGCAACTCAAGCAATCATCTGGAGGAATCTCTTGAATCTGTAGTTTGAGAAAATCTATTTTCTATTGACAAGATTTTATCCTAACTTCAATGGTTCATTAACCTTTTTGGGGGGTGCACAGTCTTCATTTATCAAAAATATTAATACTTTGACCCAGAATTTTACAGAAATAAAAGGGATCTCATGATTAAACAAACATTTTCAGCATGTTTGAAAAACTTGAACATAAATTACAACCTCTACATTGATAATCTCTTTTTCCCTGACACAAGCAGGAATACTGCCAAAATCAATCAGACAAACCATTTGAGCCAAAATTGTGACCTATGAAATTTTAACTTAGAAATTATCATTAAGGACCTTTTTCCCATGACATAGGTCAGAATGTCACCTAAATCAATAGGGATCTTCCTTTTGACCAGACATACTCAGCTAGTGGTAGGGATCCTTCAAGAATAGTGAAAAGAATGTTGTCATTAGGGCCCCATTTCCTGTGACATAAGTCAGATTGCCACTAAATTCAATACAGATCTTCCCCATAACCAGATCAACGTTTTCAGCAAGCTTGAAAAATATTGTGTAAAAATTATGACCACTAGAGTGGTAAAAAGGAAATTATTGTTAAAGCCAATTTTCCCATGATATAAATGATATTGCGATCAAAATCAATAGGGGTCAACCTTTTGAACTGACAAACATACTCAGCAAGGTTAAGAGAGATTGAGTTAAAATTGTGACATCCAGAGAGGTAACAAGGAAATTGTTGGCGCTAGACATTGAATGAGGCACTCTGGACACAGACATTCAAGTATCACCTTGAGGATGATATGCTCAGGTGAGCTAAAAAGGAATGTTATTCTTAGAATAACTAAACTGTCAAAAAGTAAATTATACCCCTTCAAGTGCTTGTCAATAATGAAAAGCCAATTTCCATCAAAGGGCCACAACTCTGTCAAAAATCAATGTATCATAACTAATATTACCCCCTAAACATAAATTAGGGGGTATAAATATACAAGATTTAAAATTTAACTTCTATGTAGAATAGACTACTCTAATTCTGATTTAAAAAAATATGCAAATTTGAAAAATTTTCAAAGAAATATCTTTGATTATGACTGAGATATGGCCAACTCAGAGGTTAAAGTTGTCAAATCGCTAAAGCCTACACTGGCAGTTTCTCAACTTATTGTACCAAAACAATCAAAATTCAAACAGGATTATCTAGGGTATTCCTTTTCTGCATGTATGATCTAATATGACTCTTAAAAGGATTTGCCATAAGGAGCTATATTTGGTCTTCAACTTCCTTTTTTTTTCACCAAAAAATATCCCTTGATACTCAGGTGAGCAACATAAAACTGCAACAGCCCTCATATTCCAATGTTAAGAGATAAGATTTTGCACTTCAATTTATATTGTAATGTATTATTTTAAGAAATAAATTATCAAATGTTGTTAAATTGAACAAAATGTTTATGGAAAACTGTAGCTAACTGCTTTTATGACAGTTTTCCATAATTTCTTTTATCAGGTTTTCATGATTTTCAGTTGTAAAACTGTCGTAAGTGAATAAACATTAAATATCAAACAAACTAATCTTTTTTTCAATAAAACAAATTGTTGCAATTGAAAATTGTACATATTCTCAATATTTTTTTGCTTAAAACTCTTGTGAAAATAAAGAATAACAAAAGTGAACAGTTTTTCCTTTCTCCTGTAAAATTTTGTGAAAGTCACTTCCGACAGTTTTCCGTTCAACCCTCGATATGTTCTTTCTTCAACAGGCCTAAAAAAAGTTAGAAAAGTAAGAATACTTACACAGAAGTCACAGATGGAAGAAAAGCCCCATTTGTGATGTTAACAATAGACAGCAAGTTGAGGACCCTGAAAGAGTAAAAAGCAAAATAATAAAGCTAAACTTATGTTAAGTGATCACTAAGGGGACCATCAAATAGTTGTGGCTTATGGAATGGTCACTTACAACAATATTTCATGATAAAAAAGAAAAGGTCATTTTGATAGAATGTTAAGATCATGGGTCACCAGGGATTGACTCTAACTCCTGAGATTAAGGAGTCAATTGGACTCCTAACACACAATGAGTCCAAGCTCAAAGTTAGGAGTCCATATTTTCATAATGGGAGATAGTGCAATCGGTTTCCAATCACAACCGATGATTGGTACTTTTTTGGCAGAGTAAATCAACTAATGATGGATTGTACAATTGTTTTCTAAGAAATTAATACAGATCCCAGCATCATTCTCATAACGCTACCGGATGCTAAACATCCTAAATACCACTTTTTCCATAAAGCGATTAACTCTCGTATGCGGCCAATTTTGCCTCATCACTTGGGTGGCCACTATTGACAGAATTGACTGTATGTGTCAGATTCAGATGCTCAATCCCAAGGTGTGAAGGTACTGGCCTTATTATGGAGGTTTGAATTTGCGCATTATACAGTGATTGTACTGAATTTAGGGGTTGTAAGTGAGTGCTTGCTTTAAAAGCGTTAACAACCATTGAAATAAAGAAAAATGATTCAGTTATGTCAAAAATCGATCGTAATGGCCCGTTTATGAAGCAGTCGGAGGGAGGGGTTTAATTGTATTATAACCAATGGTAAATTTTGTCAAGCTAACAACTAGGCCAACAAAAGCATCACCAAAGCTAAGTTGATGAAAATACCTCAGGTTTTCTCCCAAAACAGCCAATTACTAGACTGTCGCAAAGTGGACTAATACGCCCCTACAAGTACTAATTGTCAAAAATGAAAAGCCATTTTCCATCAAAGGGCCATAACATTGCCAAAAGTCAAGAGATGGTAACCCAAATATCACTTGCAAATCTCTGCGTGATACTGTTTACATCTGTACAGATTCAATGAAATCCGCCCTTTAGTTGCTGAGAAATTAAATGGACAAGAAAAATTAAAAGACTACAGACAGACAGATGGGGTGACCAACATACCGACAAGCTAACTCCTAATATATACCCCAATAACATAGTTAAGGGGGGGGGGGGGGGGGGGGGGTTGTTGGTATAAAAAGGATTGTGACATTGCAATTTAGAGGTACAGATAAGAGGGGGTAAAGCCAGTCTAAAATCTCTATTTCTCAATGAAACCCTATGTTTTAGGTACTAATTTGAATTGACTCATGATATGATTCAAATGAAAACCAACAACATAAGGTTTGTACTATTATTTTAGAAATACTTTGATCTATAATCAAAATACCCACTCTATCTGTAGCTCTGTATAAACCCTAGTCCCTGCAAGGACAGCCTATCAGATGGATAACAGTGAAAGAACGAACAATTACGTTCAATGCTTTTCTTTTTCTTATCCTTTCTTAACCCTTGTCATGCTGAACCTAGAATATTCCTACTTTGGCTGGAGATATAGACAAAGACCAGCCTGCAAATATGTGCAATCTGATCTTTGTCTATACCACCTGATTTCCCTTTTTATACCAGAAAAGTTTCAAATGCTTTTTACCAAAATCAAATGCTGACTCACAACTAGGAAATAAAAGGGGGGGGGGGGGTTGACATAGAAGAGTATAATTTGCACAAAAATCATCAAGAGTTATCTGCTCAATAGTAGCTGTTGCTTTTTTCACAGTGAACATTCACTTCAAGTATAAAGTGAATGCATTTAGTAATTCTAGAGAAAATACAATTAATATTAATAATTAATATAATAAACACCCATCGCGTAATAGTCAAGATTGACTGAGATGATGTACTTTGTAGATGTAGATGTAGAAGTCATATTTTTTAACGAAAAGCCAGGTGAAAACAACCAAAAGTCATTGACATATTGCAAGAAATAAATCTGAAAGCAGCTGAACCACAAATTACAGAATATACGAATTTCGTAACTTACACTGTGCCTGAACATCCAGAAAGATTAAAGTTGCTGGTATCATAGGAACATCCGGTAAAGACTGTGTCAGGATCGACACTTGTCGCTGGTAGGTCTGTGTAGTCATCTGCAGTTAGTTTCCAGATACCATTTACGGCATCATCTGTCAACATAAATAAAGTAAACTTCTAATGAAAAAATTAATCCTCAGTCAAAATCACAAATCGTACCTGGTGTTTTCATTCATTGTTAGATTCTGCCTTGCAATATCTCATTGGAATGGTCTTAAGAAGACAATTCCAATGTGATGATGCATGGCAGAATTCCATATTTTAAGTTACTTACTGTAGAAATAACTTAAATTTTTGACATAATTATATGCAAACAAGAGTGCCATTGACACAAGATACACCGCCAAAAGGATTATCATTTAGATACCCCCTTTACTGTGATGGTGCATCATAGGAATGCTCATGTTCAGAAGACGAAGGTTACCCTTTGAAAGTATCAACTAAATCAATCCAAGGGCGTAACTACCATGACGCAATTTACGTAAGTGCATAAAAAAAATAATCCTCTGTTGAAAATCATGGTTGATGTAAGATCATAACATTGAAACTACAGCTTATTAAAGCTGTAGCAACGATGTTTTGATTATTCACCAATGCTCAAATCATAAAATGGGAGCTGAAATCGCCCTTTATCTTATATATTCTTTGGTTGTCGCCTTCTGAGTGTGTATAAATTTCAAAGTCCTAGACACACCTATGTCTACCTCAACTCTATCTGTCAAAAAGTTCAAGAATTGGTTTTGGAATGTTCTAGAATGTTAAATACTCTTGAAGTTTTAGAACTAATTCTTTAACTACCAGAATTTGTTCTTGAATTTCTTGATCTAGTTCTTTAACCAGTTCTAGAACTAATTCTCAAACTCAAGTTCAAGATTTTGTTTCAGCAGGTCATAAGCTTAACTTTTAGGAGTTCAAGAAGTTCTAGAGCTATCATTTGATTTTGAACATTCAAGAATCAGTTCATGATTTTTTTTCCAGGGGCATGAACAGTTGCATGATTAGCTTTAATCCATTCAAACAGAATTCCTCAGGGCCTCAATAAAAGAGTTACAGAAAAAAAAAAACTTGTTCAAATAATAATAAATATTTGAATGTCTCTATTCTGCAATATTTGGACAGAGGAATTACATTAATTGCAATTCTGATAATAGCAACTGCCTTCTTAATCATATCTGACACAAACAATATTATATAACTAGAACTGTTGCAGAGCAGACTTATACCCCCCACAAGCGCTTTGTCAAAATGCAATTGCTATTAGTGCAGGATGTGTTTGTAACAGATATTGAGGTCATAAACAACATTTCATAAAGTTTCATGATTCTAGGTTGCTTGGCTTTTGAGTTAGAGTCCAGAAACGAAAATTGAACAAAAATTGACTGTGAACTTGACCTTTGACCTATGTGACCACATATCAATAGGGCACTTCCTTGGGTTATAAGCAGCATTTGCATAAAGTTTCATGATTCTAGGTTGCTTGGTTCTCCAGTTAGAGTCGGGAAACGAAAATTGAACAAAAATTGACTGTGACCTTGACCTTTGACCTATGTGACCACAAAACAATAGGGCACTTCCTTGGGTAATAAGCAATATTTGTATAAAGTTTCATGATTTTCGGTGACTTGGTTCTTGAGTTAGAGTCCGGAAACGAAAAGGTCTACGGATGGACAGATTGACGGACGGATGGACAGACAATATACCCCCCTCTACTTCGTAGGTGGGGGGTATAATTAAAGAACAAATGGCTCCTTTTAATAGCAACTTCTGGTTAATAGCAGCTCACTGCTTAATTGCAACTGACTTTGCACACAAACAATAGGTATAAATAACAAATGAGCTAGTGAGTATGTGTGAGAAAACCAACAATTTAAAATTTGTGTATAGCAAAGACTCTGACCAGCCTGTGCATCTGCACATACTCGGACCAGAGTCTTCACTATATGTTTAGTAGATAGTTAAGATCTCAAAGTATCTGTAGAAGGTGAGGTATCTTATATTTACAGAATGTGCCTGTCTACCCTATTCAGTGTTTGCACCTCACAAACATTTCAAATTGTTGGAAATGTCATGCACAGGCTCAAATATCTTCTTTAAATAGCAACTATTGGTTAATAGCCAAAGAATTGATGACAAAATTAATATTAGTTGCAATTAACAAATTCCACTGTACTATAAAAAGATAGAAAAAAAAATGAAATTTCATTTTTTTTAATATTCTGTCTAAATCTTTATTTTGTAGAATTAGAATAAATCTAAAATTTTGGCAAACAGGAAAGGTTTTTAAAGAAAAAGTTTCCTACCAGCATCATAGTCTATTCCAACATCAGAATATCGATCATTATAGAACTCTACGAATCCTGCACTAAAAACTGACACTGGCAACAATAACAACAATATAGTCAATGATTCCATGGCAACTGATATCCAGCAATTTTTTACTCTTTTTACTCACTTGCACAAGTTTTTCATTTTTTCATTAAAATGTATTTTCGCCCCTTTTTTTTTTATTTCTAAGAATATTAAATAACTATGAATAATAAACTTATTCACAAAGCTGTGTTGACATTTGAATGCAATTTGAATGTACCCGTAGTACAAAAAATTCCAATATTTCCTTAGTCCTTTCATATAGATTATCCTAATTTCTTGGTAGATTATCGCTTTGATGGCTCAAATGTCTTTGATGAATGTTTATAGGCAGTTCAACAACTGTTTTGCGCTGAGACAATGATAAATTTTCAATTTACTGTCTTTGTAATTTTACCATCAAACTAGTGAAATTATTTATTTAAATCTGTTTTCTTTATTATAAGAGATGAAGAGAGTATTTGCTGAATTTATAGATGTATGAAACAAAAACCTAGTCTTATTGTATGAATTTATTGAATTAAAAGCCAAGCAGATTCATACACAAGTGGAATTAGTTTTTAGTTTCATACCTTGATTAATTAAATAAACAAAATTAATTTCATGTCTTAATATTTCATATCATAAAGCAAAAAATGTAGGGATTTATAAATAAAGAAACAGATTTCTTACGGAACTACTTTGTGCAGTCAAGCATACAAAGTATGCTGCACACTCAAGAGTTATTTTCATTGAGGAATAAAAATAATGTTTTCAGTGAATCAGAATGCACAAATTTTAATAGACTTAACCCTTGTCATGCTGAACCCGGAATATTCCTGATTTGGCAGGAGCTATAGACCAACATCAGCCTGCACATATGTGCAGCCTGATGTTAGTCTACACCACCTGTTTCTCACTTTCAAACCAGAATTGTCAATAGATTTAGTTTTTCAAATAAAAATTGACCTACAGTTGGAACTTTCAGTGCTTTTTGCCCTTTGATTTTGATGCAAATTTTTAGCTAAAATTTATTCAGCATGACAAGGGTTAACAAAAGTTAAATTATTTCTTGGTATCATCTATCAGAGCCGTTTATACCCATCACAGACCTGATATAACTAAATGCAAGGCAATCCCCTGCGATATAGTTCTTGAACTGGACCTTGAAAGTTTAACCCATCATTTTCTTCTTTAAAAACAATGTTTCTACCCTTTGATACTAACATTAGGATGACTTTTCTACTACATTTTTTCAGTTCTGTACCAAGAATTGCTCAGGTATTTGCAGGTCCATGAACATGTGCCCTAGAAAATGACTTAATTGCCTGCACAGGGAAAAGCATGTGATGGACAAGTTGGGCATGGGAATTCCATACCCCTGTATAACTCATTGATTATCTACTAAAGTTATTTGAATTTCAATATTGCAGACATCAAATATCGCATTATGCACACTTTTCATTCTTTAATTTCCACTCATATATTATTATACAATCAATTACCAGCAATCCAGAACAAAACATTAAAAAAAAAGTTTGGTAACCTGTTTTGGAATTTTGTGCAGTTGGGTAAATAGCAGAAGAGACCAGAAAAAGCCAGAATTAAAATCTTTGCATCAAACTGAAACCATTTATTCATATTGTTCATAAAATATATATTTTTATGATTACTAATGTTTGAAACATCTCCAACATCATCAATTCGTTCAAACAGAAAATTAGCTGTAAATTCAAAAATACTATAAACACAGTTTAAATCCCACACAATGATTCACTGAAGAATAAAATAGTAGAAAAAAATCCTTTTCTTCCTACAACTATTTTCACAAAAAATAGGAAGGTATACGTTCATTTTAATCCAAATTGCATGTTAAAATGTAGTCTGAAATTTGATTTTTTTTGTCACCGTTTTTTGTCACAGCTGTAATATTGATTAAGTGGCAACAATGATTATCTTTCTTGATCTTCTTTTTCCTTCAGTAAAAACAGACTTTTTTACACTGCGTGTAAATATACATTCCTTGCAAAATTAACATTTTTACATATCAATGGCTAAGCGCGTAACAGTGGTAACTGCCAATAATTATATAGGCAGGTACAACTGTTTTGCTCAGAGCCATCAATATGTAACCATACTGTGTGGTGTCCATGGTCTAGAGGTAGAGCATCGGCCTCTTGACCCAAAGCCCTGAGTTAGATTCTCAGAAGTGTCTATAGATCTTAGTTCTTTCATTGGTCCATACATTCGGTGCGAGTACTGGTGAATTTTCCAGGAGGCAGAATCAAGAGGGATTCATCTAAACTGAAAGAACTTATTTCGCAATTGATGTAAAATAAATATGTTTAAACCAAACCATATGTTACCTAAGTTCCGGCTGCACCATCATAGCGCAGCTAGTAGCTCAACAGACCTTTGGCCCGTTTTACCAAACTTCTTACAAAAAAAAATATCGTCAGTCAAAATCACAAATCGCACCTGGTGTATACATTCAATCATGTTTACAAGACAATTACAATGAGATGATGCATAGCAGAATTCCATATTTAGTTACTACCGTAGAAGTAACTTTAGGTTTTGACTCATGTGAAATGGGATCTTAAGATGTTTAGTTTAAAACAAACCCCTTGAATCTTCAACATGTACAGACATGTCAATTAATGTGTTCAATCCTTGGCCACCGAACATTTGGTACATTAATCTTTCGAATGTTTGTCTTTCATCCATTGGTCAAAATTGTAAAACTGAGAGGGATAGAAGCTGGAGGCTTAGGAAAGAACCGAATAAACCCAATTTAATCAAACAAAAGTAACCAGCATTATCAAAACAAGAGATGTTTGTAAAATAGTTATGCCTCCTATAAGAGCAGGTAGATGGTCTATTCTTTATCATTTAACAAAGGGCAATAACTCAAAAATATGATGAGTAAAGTTATGGTTCTTGTGCACTGTACTTCTCCTTGATGAGATCTATCCACCTGTGAAGTTTCATGATTCTAGCTTGCATACTTTAAGAGATATGCTCTGGACAAAAAAAGGTTTACAGGCAGACAGACCGATCAACCGAAAGACCAACTGACCAACAAGTGCAAAGCAATATACCCCTTCTTCTTCTTCAAAGGGGGGGGGGGGGGGGGGAGGGGGTGTTAATAACCAAAACCTTGTCACTGCAAAAGTAAAAGTTTAAAAAAAAATGTTTCTGACTCATTTTTGTTTTCCATTTCAGTGATGAAACACAGCTTATATAGAATTATTAACAAATAAAAATGATATTTTTTAGCACTGAATGTTATGTTATAGCATTGAATTTATCTCCAGCAAATATATCTCTTCCTGATTCTCTTAACCCTTTCCTGTTTTACAAAACTTTCGACCTGTCCAAATTCAAAGGTTTTGCAGACGAAAATTTAAAGAGGATTTAATTTGAAAAATAACCATTCAGTAGGGTAGAAAATAGTGTGAAAAAAGAAGAAATTGCTTGTCAGAAGCAATTTCTTCTTTTTTCACAATGTTTTCTCAATCATAAAATCACTGGCACATAAAAAGCAGGGATTGAACAGGAAGGGTCAATTTCCTTATCTAAAATAAACAGTCTTATATTGTTAGATGAGTAGTCAAAGAACTATGATCTAATACAGGCACAATGAATGTCGGGATAGGCAACAGTTAGATATGTGATCTTTCAAATGTATTGTATAGATAATTTAGGAGGATTCATTCACTGTAACAGTTAAAACTTAAGTGCTCAAATTAAATGAAATAATGATATAATTTCTGTTTACTGTAAATCAAACACCAGTTCATTCAGAGTTGAGCTACAATTTTACATAAATAAAATTCAAGGTATAAGGGACAATTGCATAAGCAGTATGGTCAGAACTTTTATAATCCTTACAAATCGATATTCTTGAGCTAAAGGCATGCAAGCTTGGATTTATAGACTTGGCAAAGAGGAAAGAAAATATTCTCATTGGAATCTTGACAGATGATGTAACAACATTATCATTTTCATACAAAATCAAATTCGGTGGAAATATACAAGACTTGAATGATCTTGCTCAAGAGTTATAGCACGAGAAGGGCTTTTGAAAAATCATACAGATGACTTGGAGTGGTCGATAGACAATCATGTTTTCAACAAATGAAAGCATCATTTTATCCAGCAATTGGAATAAATATGCTTGTGTAGCTACTGAATGCTAAATTGAGAAAGAATGTTTCTTTTTATCCTGACCATGAGGCTTTTGCTATTGATACACTCTTAATGAACTGGAGTAATAATTTGTTTTATGTTCTCCTTTTCACAGTCATTTGGGGACTTCTCCAGAAAATAGCAAACATCAGGCCTAGGTAGCCCTTAAGTTGAAAAACAGACTAAATGGCCTCAGCGTATGAAACTTCTGCTAGTGCCTCAAATCCTCATCTTACAAATACAAACTAGAGATAAAACATCTATTGAAGCATCTAAAACTGAGAGTTTTTAATATTTAAGGAAGGCCTTACAAGACCAAAACATACCAAATGCATCTATTGATATTATTATGCCATCTTGGAGAATATTCTACTAAAAAGACTTATAAAGTTTACATAAATAGATGGATTAAGTTTCCAAATGCCAAATGCTTAGTATCCCCTGTTTCTCCTCGTATTACTATGCCAATTTCTAACTCAAATTCAGAGGGGGAAGGGTACAGTACCATAAACACTACCAGATCGGCTATACAGTCCTACATAAATGCCCTGATCTTGGGTTCATCACCTAAAATCCACCACTAAAGGTGAACCGTTAAAACACCAAACTGACCAGCATGTAATTGATTGATAACATCTAATTAATGCTAGCACTGGCAGCACTTCCACATTTGTTTATTTTCCTAGGGTCAATGGACAGTCTGAGGGGCCAGCTAATGTTTCATTGTTCAATAATAGTATCCCAACATCATTCTTGACTTTTTGATTCCTCGCTCAGGTTGATTAATATGTTTATATTCAATTTTAAGTATTTAAGCAAACTAAAACCAACTTCTAATCCGTAACTCCATGTATCTGCCATTTCCACACACTTACTCCAGCCCACACACTTACCTGGAGTGAATTAAATATGTTATCATGTCGGAAAGACAATTCAATTCAGACAATTTTAGCACAATTTATAATAAATGATTCAAAACAAATATTTTTTATTCAGTCGGTAAATATGAGCATGCTAGAAATCAGCAAACAAAAGATTGTACGTTTCATTATTTAAATATCTGATTAGAAATTGTTCAAGTTTATATACAGATCTTTCTGCAGTACAGTAATACATTTATATAAACTGTGAATATGATATTATTTTCCTGCTTTAAAAAGCTTTGGCAGACAGTATAGACTAAGATAAGCCGTCATAGAAGTGCTGTCTGATATTAGCCTACAAAGCCTGCTTTCTATTTAGTAATTATCTCTATTTCGAATCATTGAAAAGAATCATCACCATCATCATTACGATCTTTAGTGTTTTGTCTCCTCCTTGTAACCTATCAGGCAAAAAGGAGCAATCTTGTAGTGCTTAAAGTATCTATCCTAGTCAGACTCTGTACATTGCACTGGCTGGCCAGGGTAAACAAATTTTGCACTTGCTTGATTTTCTGAATTTATACTGATCAATCTTCCATTCTGTATACTTTTAAGTTCGACTATTCGTAGAATAGGGGGGGGGGGGGGGGGGGGGGGGGGGGGGGGGCTATTCCGGTCACCCGGGCGTCGGCGTTGCGTCGGCGTAATGCTTTGGTTAAGTTTTTACATGCAAGTGTTTAAAATCTCTGTTTCTACTAAAGATATTGCTTGCAAACTTTGCACATGTTTCTGTGACCATAATTTCAGCCTCTTGACAAGGATTCGTTACTCTGATATTGAATTTTGTGGAATTTTTAAACCTTTTCGGACTTAGAAATCTTGGTTAAGTTTTTACGTGCAAATTTTTTATCTGTTATATCTCCATTCCTATTTAAGCTTTAACTTGGAAACTTTGCACATGCTTCTGTGACCATAATATCATCGTCTTGAAAAGATTCGTTACTCTGATATTCAATTTTGTGGAATTTTAACCCTTTTCGGGCTTAGGAATTCCTGGTTAAGTTTCAACGTGTAAATGTTGTTTATCAGTTTTATCTCTATTTCTATTTAAGCTATTGCTTGGAAACTTTGCACATGCTTCTGGGACAATATTATCAGCCTCTAGACAAAGATTCATTACTCTGATATTGAATTTTGTGGAAATACCTTTTCGGACTTAAAATATCTTGGTAAAGTTTTTACTTGCAAATGTTGTAGATCAGTTATGATTCTATTTCTACTTTTGCTTGGAAACTTTGCACAAGTTTCTGTGACCATAATATTAGCATCTAGACAAAGATTCTTTTCTCTTGATTTTCATTTAATGGATTTTTCCAATGTCGATATTGATTTGCTGTAACTATCCAGCAAATGGGATAGTCGAGCTTTGCTGTCCTCAGACAGCTCTTGTTTTTAACGGGACCTCTTGACGAAGAAAATCTCATATGTTCCCTTTTTGCATGATTGGTTTCATTTTAGCTCACCTGAGCACGAAGTGCTCAAGGTGAGCTATTGTGATAGTACAATGTCCGTCGTGCGTCGTCCACAGTTTCTTTAAACATCTTCTCCTCCTTAACCAGTGTGCCAATCTTGATGAAACTTGGCAGGTTTGTTCCTTGGGTCAAGCTCTACCAAAGTTGTTCAAATAAATGAAATCCACCCTTATATTTCACTTTATCCTTAACAAAATAGGGTGAAAATAGGAAAATCTTCAAAAATCTTCTTCTCTGAAACCAGAAGGCAGACAGCTTTCATGTTTGGTATGTAGTATCATCTAGTAGACCCCTACCAATTTTATTCATATCAAGACCCTTGGGTCATATTTTGGTTCCACCTGGGGGCAACCATTTTTACGTAGAATAAAAGAGCAAAACTATTAAAAAATCTTCTTCTCTGAAACCAGAGGGCACACAGCTTTCATATTTGGTATGTAGCATCATCTAGTGGGTCTTTACCAAGTTTGTTCATATCATGACCCTAGGGTCATATTTCGGCTTGGCCCGGATGCATCCCTTTTAGCTCTTCTGCGCATGAAGGGTAAACTAGAAAGCCATGAATGGCTTGAGTCGCTCCACAGGCTTGAAATTCTAGTAAAAGCAAATCTAAGTTTTGACTAGATTTTTAGAAAATTTGGGTCTTACTGATGTTGAAATGATTTCCAAAGTTTCCACTATATAACGTAAAGAGAAATGACCTCCGCCCATAAAAGACATATTTTTCATCCAATGACAATAATTTTTGGCTGCATGATACTGGGTCACCCAGGGATCATATCAATGAAGTTTGATTGATATCCATCGGTTAAATTCTGAGAAAATGATTTTCAAAATTAGACTATATAACATAATCATAGAGAAATGACCTCCGCCCAAAAAATATAAATTTTCCATCAGGCCACAACGATTTTTGATAGACTGATAAAGGGTAACTCAAGGATCATTCAAATGAAATTTGATTGATATCCATCTCTTACATTCTGAGAAAATGATTTCAAAGTTTCCACTATATAACATATAGAGAAATGAACTCCGCCCATAAAATACAAATTTTCATCGTATCACAATAATTTTTGGTAGACTGATATAGGGTCACCCAATGATCATTCATGTAAATTTGGTTGATGTGTATCAGTTAGATTCTGAGAAAATGATTTTCAAAGTTTCTACTATATAACATATAGAGAAATGACCTCCGCCCATAAAATACATAATTTTCATCCAATGACATTAATTTTTGGCTGAATGATAATGGGTCACCCAGGGATCATATCAGTGAAGTTTGATTGATATCCATCAATTACATTTTTCATCCAATCACAATAATTTTTGGTAGACTGATAAAGGGTCACTCAAGGATCACACTTCTTAAATTTAGATGGAATCCATCAATTAGAACCTGAGAAAAGACACTTTTTACCGTATTTGGAAATTAGCCACGCCCATTAAATCCATGTTTTTCATAGGATCAAAATTTCTTGAACAACTTTGAAAGAGGGTCACCCAAGGATCATTCCTGTGAAGTTTGGTTGAAATTAATCCAGTAGTTTCTGAGGAGAAGATTTTAAAGAAAAAGTTTACGACCGGACGCTCGGACGAATGGACGCACGCACAACGGACACAACGCCATGACAATAGCCCCAGTGGCTTTCAGCCAGTGGAGCTAAAAAATGAAAATCTTCAAAAATCTTCTTCTCTGAAACTAGAAGGCAGACAGCTTTCATAATTAGTATGTAGCATCATCTAGTGGTCCTTTACCAAGTTTGTTCATATCAAGACCCTTGGATCATATTTGGGCTCCACCCGGGCGCAACCCTTTTTACATATAATCAAAAGGCTAAAATCATAAAAAAACTTCTCTTCTGAAACCAGGGGGCACACAGCTTCCATATTTGGTATGTAGGATCATCTTGTCGGCCCCTACCAAGTTTGTTCATATCAAGACCCTGGGGTCATATTTTGGCTCCACCCGTGCGCAACCCTTTTAGCTCATCTGAGCAAAATGTGTTAAAATAGGAAACCTTAAAAAATCTTCTTCTCTGAAACCATTAGGCAGACAGCTTTTATATTTAGTATGTAGCATCATCTTCTTCTCAAACCAGAGGTCACACATCTTTCATATTTGGTATGTAGCATCATCTAATGGACCTCTACCAAGTATGTTCATATCAAGACACTGGGGTTATATTTGGGCTTCACCCGGGTTTACATAGAATAAAAGAGCGAAAATGCATATCTGTCTTGCTCTTGGCTGAAAGCATTCCATAGTATGGATCTAATATAGAAACTATAGAAACTTATCTCCTTTTCGACTTCTGCCTATTTAATTAATGTGATGTCCAAGGGGTCAAAGAGACTCAGGTGAGCAATCTATGACCATCATGGTCCTCTTGTTATTTTCTAATGAGAGGAAAAAATAATCATCATTCCCTTGATAGGGGAAAAATCCTATTTGTGACACATTACCCTAAAAGTCCAAAGTTATCTAAAAAATATTGAACCACATTGGAAACGTGTCATCTTTTTTATGTTAATAAATTGATGAATATACAGAAAAAATACACTTTGTTGGTTTAATGCCTTTGAACAAGACTGTGTTCGTAAAGGCTAGATGGTTAACAAATCTTACGGGGACTTATTTAAAAATTTTGGAAAAGAAATTAACTCAGTGTCAAAACTTTGTTTTCCTCGTAATGTTATGATAAAACAAAAATGCTGTCTGTGGTATTAGCAAGGTTAGAGTTTTCTTGTTAAAGTTTTTGGTTAAAGTTTTTCTAAGTCCAAAAAAGGTCAGGGTCAAAATGTAAAGGACCATGGTAAACAGTGAAAGCCTACTCCTTATGGGTGTGTTTGTGAAGTAATGATGTCCCTAGGTAAAATCACTAAAAATCATATAAGTAAGGTTAAAGTTTTTTGGTTGAAGTATTTGATTAAAGTTTTTATAAGTCCATCAAAGGTCAAGGTCAAAGTCAAAATATCAAGGACCTTGGTAACCAGTGAAAGCCTATCACCTAGTGAGTCTGTATAATAAGTAGTGATGTCCCTAGGTAAAAACATAAAAAAATAACAATAAGCAAGGTTAAGGTTTTTGGTTAAAGCTTTTGGTTAACGTTTTCTGATTCCATAAAAGGTCAAGGTCAAAATGTCAAGGCACTTGGTCTCTGGTGTAAGCATATCAGCTGGTGAGTGCATATATGAAGAAATGATGTCCCCAAGTAAAGCATTCAGAAAACACAAGCAAAGTTTAAGTTTTTTGGTTAAAGTTTTTTCGGTTAAAGTTTTTGGTTTAAGTTTTTTTAAAGGGCCAAGGTCAATGTCTCAAGGTCATTTTGAAATGGGTGTTTTAACCTAATGCCGTAGCCGAGACCGACGCTGGCATCGACATCAACATCCGAGGGTATGACAATAGCTCTTCCGAGAATTACCGCGTTTTCAAAGCTGTTTAGTATACGGGTATACTTTATGTAAGTTTTGTAAGCATAGCAAATCAATTTGAGCTTGAAATTATGGTTTTTTGAGTAAAACTGTTGTAGTTACAACAATTCACCATGACAAAAATTATGGGTACATGTCCTTGTCTAGGATAGTGATTAACGGAAATGAAATTTAACTGCAATTTCTTACTTAAATTCCGGTTTTCAGTAAATCATACAATAAGATTTCATGAAAAATTCATGTAAAAATATATGAAAATCATTGAGAAAAGTGCATCTAAGTAAAGAAACTGATCACGTATCAAATTATATAAACATGTTAATGTGAAATAGTTGATCTTGTGTTGCTTTTTTCCTTTCCTTTCTCCTTAAAAAATCTTTCTAAACTTGTTCGGTAAAAAGACAGCACCTTGAAAGTTTAAAAAGTATCAACTCTGCTCTGGCTGTGCAGACTGAAAAGTGTTGTGCTTTTACTTTTTTTATTTATTTTTTCATAATGATTTAGAAAGCCATTCTAACAATACTATTATTTAGTTTGTAAAACAGGCTCTATTAAGCCTCCGCTGTACACAACCTCTTTTTTAAATTACAGTATTTGCTTCCGGTCCCTTTTCATATGATAGTAGCGCTTTTTGAAGTGTTATTAAACCTAAATATTGGTATAGTCCGTTTGACTTCTATATGGACCAACATATCGCTGAAAATCTCAGTATTGAGTTTATGAAACGTATTTTTTTCTTGTCATGTCATATTTTCCATTTAATACCATGACAAATTCTGTTTTTCAGAATTTTTTGGTGTAAAATAATGATTTTGTCCGTCCGTCTACATGTTAACTTTCAGCCTTTCATACCTCATTGTGTCCGTATTAATCGGAACAGCGAGTTGTATATCCATAAATAGCTCTTATTTGCATAGGGGCGAATTCAAAAGTTTAAGATCTTTATAGTGAGTGGTTAAAGTATAAAATCGAGTATTTTCACAACATTAAGATTTTCGAAAAGTTTTACTTTCTTTTGATATCAAATCTGAATATATAGTCTCTTTATTCCAAATCGTTTGATCAGATAATTGATGATTGTTTTTAAATATTCTGAGATGAACCCCATATCCACATATTTAGACCAATCAAAAAGTATTATCTAACGAAGTCGTTGGGAATATCACGAGGAAAACATGATAAGAAGGCTAGTAATAACGGTACAAATCACGTGATATTTTAAGTTTAAGATGTCATGACCGTCAATATGCTAATAAGCATGTCCAAATAAGGAATAATAGACATTTCACCGTTCAAATGTTTAGTATGAAACCACTTGTATTTACTATTTGTTTACAAGTTCTTACTATTTTAAACAGCCCTCATCACCCCTCGTGTTTAAGAGCGGATAATGAGAAAATATTAACATTAACTAGATAGACAAAATCATAATTTTGAAATCAATTTATTTTCAAAAAATATTTTTTGGGATGGTATTTAGCTAAAATTAAGATTTCACCACATACAGATCCTTCATTTAAACGTAATTTTATGTAATCGATGAAAAGGTTGGTCCATATAGAAGTCAAACAGACTATAATGTTTGTCAAATGTAAGACGGCTTATTTGTTTAATCAGCCAGAGGATTCAAGTGAATATTCTGGAATCAAAAGTTTGATAGAAATATAGAGCAAGAGCGCAAAAAAAATCAAATATATAATCTTATGGGGACCAAACCGTGTAAGCCCAGCTTATGAATTATGTAGTTACAAGGTTTTGGTCACTGAAAACTCTCCTTCACTGATAAGCAGACTTTCTCAATTGCTTTATGGCTTGTTATCCAATCTAACAATAACACCAAATTGACCTAGGTCAAGCATTCCATCTCGGTTGACTCTTGAAATTAATAGCCTAATAATAGATTTGCAGACAGATAAGCTGTCATGGCTAGGAATTTACCGGTGGTCGATTTTGAGGCTCAAAATAACTGTCTAAGCATCCCATGCATGATTTATATTAATGTCTTGGTAATGAAGACAACAATTAAAATAATCCCTCCTGAATTTGTTTGTCTATGAGCAGTGCCCGAATTTTTCCCCTGATAAAAAATTGAAAAGTTGATCTATACAGACAAGCAAACAAGGAAATTCTGAGCCTCAAAATCGACCACCGGTAAATTCCTAGCCATGACAGCTTATCTGTCTGCAAATCTATTATTAGGCTATTAATTTCAAGAGTCAACCGAGATGGAATGCTTGACCTGGGTCAATTTGGTGTTATTGTTAGATTGGATAACAAGCCATAAAGCAATTGAGAAAGTCTGCTTATCAGTGAAGGAGAGTTTTCAGTGACCAAAACCTTGTAACTACATAATTCATAAGCTGGGCTTACACAGTTTGGTCCCCATAAGATTATATATTTGATTTTTTTTGCGCTCTTGCTCTATATTTCTATCAAACTTTTGATTCCAGAATATTCACTTGAATCCTCTGGCTGATTAAACAAATAAGCCGTCTTACATTTGACAAACATTATAGTCTGTTTGACTTCTATATGGACCAACCTTTTCATCGATTACATAAAATTACGTTTAAATGAAGGATCTGTATGTGGTAAAATCTTAATTTTAGCTTAATACCATCCCAAAAAATATTTTTTGAAAATAAATTGATTTCAAAATTATGATTTTGTCTATCTAGTTAATGTTAATATTTTCTCATTATCCGCTCTTAAACACGAGGGGTGATGAGGGCTGTTTAAAATAGTAAGAACTTGTAAACAAATAGTAAATACAAGTGGTTTCATACTAAACATTTGAACGGTGAAATGTCTATTATTCCTTATTTGGACATGCTAATTAGCATATTGACGGTCATGACATCTTAAACTTAAAATATCACGTGATTTGTACCGTTATTACTAGCCTTCTTATCATGTTTTCCTCGTGATATTCCCAACGACTTCGTTAGATAATAATTTTTGATTGGTCTAAATATGTGGATATGGGGTTCATCTCAGAATATTTAAAAACAATCATCAATTATCTGATCAAATGATTTGGAATAAAGAGACTATATATTCAGATTTGATATCAAAAGAAAGTAAAACTTTTCGAAAATCTTAATGTTGTGAAAATACTCGATTTTATACTTTAACCACTTACTATAAAGATCTTAAACTTTTGAATTCGCCCCTATGCAAATAAGAGCTATTTATGGATATACAACTCGCTGTTCCGATTAATACGGACACAATGAGGTATGAAAGGCTGAAAGTTAACATGTAGACGGACGGACAAAATCATTATTTTACACCAAAAAATTCTGAAAAACAGAATTTGTCATGGTATTAACCCTTTCCCAAACAAGACCGGGTTTTCACGTGTCTACGTTATCTGAACAAGACCGGGTTTTGAAGTGTTACCTTTATCTGAACAAGGCCGGGTTTTCACGTGGTCGCCGTATTTGAACAAGACCGGGTTTTGACGTGGGTGTTTTTTCATGTCAAAAATCGGCGATTTTCAAAATAAAAAATTTATAAACGATTAACAAATCAGTAAGTATGTTAAGTTAACTTTAATATTCCGAAAAAAAATCGATAGCTTTGTTCTTCAGAAAAATGAGTAATTTTGAGTTAAAGACGAGTGGGGTCATAAATTAAGCGCCATTTACTTTCATAGAGAAAACATCGAATTCGAGCTTGTAAATTTCTAAGTTGAATTTAGATATTATGATTTTCAACATGCAAATTAAAGTTGAAATGGAAAATTGGTGAATTTGACATATTTCTTACCAGTAGCAGACGAAAATCCGTGTCTATGTGACGTGTTAATTTTGTCGGGTAAAACTCTTTTGTGTGTATGCCACATGTTTTATTACCCTTTACGCGACTCGGCAGATTCGTCGCGCTATCTCTATCCAATATTTCCCCTTTCTTTTCAATAGAGAATTGTCAATCGGACACCTGTTAATTTCAAATAATCGCGAAATTGAATTCTTATATTTTCATTTTCCAAGTACAAAAAAAAAAAAAAAAAAAAAATGTCTGACTAATCACATGATGATTCGAGAGACAATTTTTCCCTTTCCCGAACAATACACAAACCCATTTCAACACCGTGAAATATTAGCCATTGTGCGAGCCAAAAGCATTTTCAACGCTCGTCAGACCGAATGCACGAGACTTGCTGATCTTTCATACTAAGTGATACAAATTTACAATATTAATGCTAAATTGTTTATTTATCCGAATTTCAAACGGTGTAGGCCTAGATCGAGCTTCCATCTTCACTTTTCTCTTTCATTTGAAATAATCTCATCGTGAATGAAACAAATAGATCTATATTGATTTCTATTTTTCGCACTTTTCACAATGGTTATTTCGTATTCTTAGGGTTTTGAAAGTACATGCATTTGTCAAATAATTTCTTCATGTGTAGGCTACACCTTTTCATTCTTTTTTCTCTATCTTTCATTACAAAATGACAGTACGACTACGATGTAGAAGACTCCTCCCTAGCTAGACAAAAACTCGACAGGATTTGAGAATCTGCACAAGATTCACAGAAAATTCTTTTCAAAATACTCCCGTGCTAAAAGTTCCCAAGTTCAAAATAAATTTGACAATATGGCGATTTATAATTTCAAAACAGGCTCGATAAAGTAAAGGAAAACTGGCATGTAAATCTAGGCGTCGTATCTAAATATTTTGAAAATTCTTCTGTAAAAAGCCTTCAAGATGCATTTTTCGCTCAACCCGTAATATTTTGACGATTTCAATAGGCCTATGTTTCAGAAAGGAATGATCATAATACCTTCGTAATAAAAGATTTATAGTTTTTGTTTTTTTCAAAAATCAAAAGGAAGGGTAAATAAGATGCGATCAGAAGCTGTCCACTGTATATAAGCTTTACGCTTATCAGCTTGATTTGATTTATTGCCCCCTGATTGAAGTTTTCTTCGGAAGCCTTTGATAACATGCTATATGGACCCAATTATCGATATCTATTGTTCTAATCGGGTGCCCAGCTGCGTCGTTACATAATGTTACATAATATCGGCGTATGGATTATGGGAGACTGATAAGCCACTCGACAACAACACACGAGATTGGTCAAAAAATTAAACTGGTCAGTCAATTAAAATGGAATAAAATTTTAATTAGCATAATTTACCTATTAAAAGAAAGTGGAAATATTCGATTATTTTTCGAAAATTATGCTTGTCTTTCAGTTTGTTTGAGAACATTCGCTTATAAGCATCTCTTTATACTTCGAAATCGCTATGAATAGATTTAATCTACTTGTAAACCATGTCTGGTTACGAGTCTTACTAGTCTTTGCATAGTTCAGAGTCTGGAGAGCCTGTGCTCAGATTTGATTCTGACACAAACATTTCAGAATTTTCTGGATTTTCATCTGTAGAATGTTCCGATTCTGCGATTGACGAGCCGCTGTCTCAGGCAGATCCCGAGTGGCATGGGCAGTTTTAGCCTCCGAGGGTATGTTAGACTTGCTTTTTCTATGCGATATGTAAAGAGACTGAAACATTGCAATCTTAATCTTAAGCGCAAATAAAAATGTTTCTTCGCGTAAACAGTTGGACGAAATAGAGCTTCTTTACGTCCGCAATCTTTTCTCCGTTAATTCTCGGGTCCGAAAAAAGAACGAAAATTGTAGGGGCAAATATTTCGGTTTTTGCATAATCGCAATTTCTCGGTGTATAGCGAGAGCGATAACAACAAAGTTTTTAAATTTACGTTGTCATGGGTGATTAGTAAACAAAAGATATTTCTTGGGTCTAGTTATGAAATAATAAAGGCAAAAAATACGATATTCTTCATTCTTTTGATAATATTTTGTCAAGTACGGACTTGAAATAAAATAAGTTTGCAGAATCGCGGTGATAGAAATCTTGTATTGAGATTTCTTGGATGGACTGCTAAACTACCGTTACTTCAGATGATTTAAGTTGTAGTTACGCGATTTTGATCGTCGACTGATGCTAAGCTGTATATCGACGATTTTCTCGAGTTTAAAAATAGACTTGAAATGATTTTGAAAATATGTAATAACAATGTAGATTGTCATTATAAGATCGCTAATCAGTAATGATAATTAAAAACAACAACAACAACAATTTCTATCGGCAATTTCACATTATTTAGCCCATGACCAGTGTAGGAAAATTTAAAGAAAAATTTGAATACATTACAAAAATGATAAAATAAAACTTCCCTTTGAAGAAAACAGGGAGAAAATGACAAAATGCTGATTTTAACATTTTCTCTCTCCCTGAATCTTTTCCAAAGTTCTCTTTGTTGTGAAAGGCTTAGCAAGACATGGTTTGGATAAATCGGCTCTTTCTCCTTTCCTCTCATTGCTTTCCAACCTAAGTCTGCCCATTCATTTCAAAATCTTGCTTTCATCATTGACTGGTATTTTGATTTTGAAATGTTTGCCTATTATTTTATAATGAAAAAACAAACAAACAAACAAAAAACTTGTGTGCCAATTTACATAAATGTGCCTTTCCTTCACAAAAAGAGAGTTGTTTTTTTATATTACACACCATGAAATATATTTTGATAAATAAGTAAATAAAAAAAGGAAGAAATAGGAAATGTTGAAGAAATATAAAATGTATAGACACAATCATGTATGTTAAAATCAGTTTTACTTCTTAATTTCACCATCAAATGTTATAAAAATTATACCATTTTATTGAAAATTAATTCTTCCAAAGACATCATTTAATAAAAGAATTGTGTTTCTGATATTCAAGCTTTGTTGCTCCATTTAGAAGAATAGACCTTAATTAATTTAATGGTAAAATAGGAGAAAAAAATAATGGGAAAATTAAGCATCAAGTTCAACTTCTAATAGCTCCTAAAGTTGCAATAGCACAATAAAAAGAATTACACCATGTGAAAGCTCATCTTTTCCACAAAAATATTTTTATAGATCATGAAAATGTGAGATTTGAAATAAAAGGTCAAATTTTACATTTTTTAACACATGTGTAAAAAATGTCAAGAAATTTTGAAAATCCAATAATAGCCTGTTCAGATAGTGTCTGGATATTGGAAATTCCTTATTTGGTATTGGTTATTGGTTTACCCAGGTGACTGTTCAGTCTAGGTAACCCTTTAGTCTACCTTCCTGTTTGGGAAAGGGTTAAATGGAAAATATGACATGACAAGAAAAAAATATGTTTCATAAACTCAATACTGAGATTTTCAGCGATATGTTGGTCCATATAGAAGTCAAACGGACTATACCAATATTTAGGTTTAATAACACTTCAAAAAGCGCTACTATCATATGAAAAGGGACCGGAAGCAAATACTGTAATTTAAAAAAGAGGTTGTGTACAGCGGAGGCTTAATAGAGCCTGTTTTACAAACTAAATAATAGTATTGTTAGAATGGCTTTCTAAATCATTATGAAAAAATAAATAAAAAAAGTAAAAGCACAACACTTTTCAGTCTGCACAGCCAGAGCAGAGTTGATACTTTTTAAACTTTCAAGGTGCTGTCTTTTTACCGAACAAGTTTAGAAAGATTTTTTAAGGAGAAAGGAAAGGAAAAAAGCAACACAAGATCAACTATTTCACATTAACATGTTTATATAATTTGATACGTGATCAGTTTCTTTACTGAGATGCACTTTTCTCAATGATTTTCATATATTTTTACATGAATTTTTCATGAAATCTTATTGTATGATTTACTGAAAACCGGAATTTAAGTAAGAAATTGCAGTTAAATTTCATTTCCGTTAATCACTATCCTAGACAAGGACATGTACCCATAATTTTTGTCATGGTGAATTGTTGTAACTACAACAGTTTTACTCAAAAAACCATAATTTCAAGCTCAAATTGATTTGCTATGCTTACAAAACTTACATAAAGTATACCCGTATACTAAACAGCTTTGAAAACGCGGTAATTCTCGGAAGAGCTATTGTCATACCCTCGGATGTTGATGTCGATGCCAGCGTCGGTCTCGGCTACGGCATTAGGTTAAAACACCCATTTCAAAATGACCTTGAGACATTGACCTTGGCCCTTTAAAAAAACTTAAACCAAAAACTTTAACCGAAAAAACTTTAACCAAAAAACTTAAACTTTGCTTGTGTTTTCTGAATGCTTTACTTGGGGACATCATTTCTTCATATATGCACTCACCAGCTGATATGCTTACACCAGAGACCAAGTGCCTTGACATTTTGACCTTGACCTTTTATGGAATCAGAAAACGTTAACCAAAAGCTTTAACCAAAAACCTTAACCTTGCTTATTGTTATTTTTTTATGTTTTTACCTAGGGACATCACTACTTATTATACAGACTCACTAGGTGATAGGCTTTCACTGGTTACCAAGGTCCTTGATATTTTGACTTTGACCTTGACCTTTGATGGACTTATAAAAACTTTAATCAAATACTTCAACCAAAAAACTTTAACCTTACTTATATGATTTTTAGTGATTTTACCTAGGGACATCATTACTTCACAAACACACCCATAAGGAGTAGGCTTTCACTGTTTACCATGGTCCTTTACATTTTGACCCTGACCTTTTTTGGACTTAGAAAAACTTTAACCAAAAACTTTAACAAGAAAACTCTAACCTTGCTAATACCACAGACAGCATTTTTGTTTTATCATAACATTACGAGGAAAACAAAGTTTTGACACTGAGTTAATTTCTTTTCCAAAATTTTTAAATAAGTCCCCGTAAGATTTGTTAACCATCTAGCCTTTACGAACACAGTCTTGTTCAAAGGCATTAAACCAACAAAGTGTATTTTTGGTGAACGAAATTTTCGTTCACCAGTGTTATATACCGTGTATGGAAAATCCTGTAGGATCTTAATAGGTTTTAAATAAAGCAGTACCTCTTTAGATTCAATTTAGTATCTCTAGATACTTCTCTCTACAAAATCACTGTTTGTATCGTGAAATGCATGATTCTAGCATTCTTCATCAAGTGAAGATAATAAAAATTTCCCTTTAAAAACAAAAAAATATCTTGGAATGTCTATACGAGCGAATTTTTGATCGGTGTAAGATTGTCGAGAGTTGAGTGCAAAAACAAAGGTTGTGTCTGTACACTGTATAGACAGATACTATGTTTTTGATTTAAACCTTCGCTATTGCAACATGTAGTAATTTGCTGGAAATGTGTGTTTATTGAGGTCGTGAACTCTTGAACTTCTACACACCCCGGATTGGCCGTACCCCACGTGATGACCTACTACGATTTTACTTGCCTTCTTATGAATGAAGTCTTTGCTTATAAGTTGCGAAAGGTCAAGTTTACAAACGAATGGGATGTTCCTGCCGTATTTCTCCTATTAAACGCGCCCGAGCGCGATGCAAAACGTCGTGGGGGCGCTATTATTTCAGGCTCTTTTACTTAATCAAAAAAGATTACGTATTTTGGTACCTAAGAGAAGCAAACTGTTAACATGTTCGTAATTATCGCATGAAATACGTACGCTACCCAATACGCTTTTCTATTTATCTATTAAGGCTATAGATTTAAAAAATAAAATAAAATGTTAGCTAATGAATTGTAATTCTGTCATTTTAAGTCATCTATCGAAATATGGTCACCCTCGACCATTAATTGCAGCTTTCAAAAGCAAGTGATTGTGTTAGCAGAAGCCGAGATTATTATTATTGTTATTATTTGTACAAGGTAGGAAGTTCCAGACGATACAATATTCAATGTTCCACTACCGATGGACAAAGCGGCTTAATAAATCATTACCTATTCACGTATGAAATAAATAATCCATTATTAAATCCTAAAATTTCGTGACGTGTAAATGCACCTGGTACATGAAATGAAAGTGTTTCGTAGTGAAAACAAAAAAACGTCTGGAGCTAGCTGGGTCATCGCATGTCGGCACCCTTTGAAGTCCCCAGATTCTTGCAAGCGGCGACGTCGCTTTTGAAATAAATCACACACGAGGTTTTACGGGTTTTTTCCTATTTTAACAGTATGAATTGTGACTAGGATTTAATCATTTGACTCGGATATTTTGTATATTTGCAGAAGGTGAAATGATTTCAGAAATATTTTCGTAACAACGAAAGGGGATTTTGTTCGCATGTGACTTATGAAGAATAACGAGAAATAGTTTTAATTTTGTGTTAAATTTTAACCTTTCGCACTTCCGGACGACTGCGCTATTTAGGACGCGCTAGTTTTTCAGATGTTGAACGATCTTTTAATGACGCAACCAGCCCTATCCTGATAGGAATTTAACCCACAATCTAATGAACATTACGTCGTGGAGTAGCAGCTTTTGAATTTAAATTCGAGACCGGATTTTTCACCACGGACGGTTGGATGCTGCTGATGGTATAGTCAAGGGTCTGGGAATCGTATTTATGGGGGAGCGCGTTTATGAGGAAGAGCGCGTCTAAATTCTCATTGAAACATAAACACGCACCACTTGACCGTGACCAACCTTGATATGAAATAAAATTTTAACCATTACCAGACAACTTATGTTCTCAACTACCAAATTTACACCTCTTGCTTAAATCCCGTTTTTATCTTAAAGCTTGTTGTTGCATACTCGTGTAATGTAAATATCTTCGGTTACGGGTTTTTTTGTATCATATTACCCAAATTCAATCTCCTGTTTTTTGTTTTTTTTTGTTTTTTTTTGTTTTGTTTTTTTCGTTTCAAACAAGGCCGGAAAACAGGGGATATAGCAATCTCGGTACGATTTACTGTTAATATATGAATGGCGTGAATAGATAAATAAATAAAAGAATCAAATTAACAAATATCCCAACACGATAGACCTAATTTCAAATTTTAACATTGAATGGATTTTTTTTTTCAAAGTACTTGACATCGTAACTACAACTGAATAGTAGCGCTTCTATCCCTCGGATGGCTCTAGAATTTCCTCAATACAATCATTCATCTTTTTGTTTTACCGGAAGTATGTAAAATATTACAGAAAACGAAACTTGGATTGTGAATCAATCGCCTGTGGACTGGAGCATCTTTACCTTAATATGGAAATTGGTATTTCTCGCACCAGAACTATAATGAGCATACATCCGTACGTAGCTGCCATCTTCTACCCTCTTAGGTTTACGATTATCTGCCGTTTGGTAGGAGCAATAAAATTTAAACAACGACTATATTTGGACAATTCATTAGCTGTACAAAATACCTTCCTACATAGATTTCATCGAATTGTTTTTCTTTTTTTTTAATTCATTTTTACGCAATGGCATCAGATGATTATTCTTTCACGAGACTGAATATTACCGAAAGAGACCAAAACCCTGTACATGTAATTACAATTACGAAACAGCGGTCTTTTAATTCGGAGGATGGGGGAGGGGGGCATTCAGGTCGTACCAGAGCCATAGCGGATAACGCTTAAAAGTCAAAATGCAGAAAGACTGCTGTTTAATCTGCTAAAATGTGTGTTCCGCATGTGGAAATTGAATTACCTTTCTGACTGCTATTTTTTGAGTTAAGAAAAGAATCATTAGTCTAGACACTATAGTTGCCTGTTTTCTTTTCTCTAGGCTTATCACTCATGTCTATCGGTCTGTCTCTGTCTGTCACTCTCTCTACCTTTCTTTTCCTCTCTTTCTCATTCTTTGAATTTAGAATTTTGACGAGACACTTTCCCTTGATTATTTTTTATATCTTTAATTTCTCTTTTCTCAACGAATTCAATATATCACTTTAGAATGCCAACAGATTCGTTCACCATCAGTACTTTCAGTGCTTTGATTTCTGTATATTCATCAATTTATTAATATAAAAAAGATGACACGTTTCCAATGTGGTTCAATATATTTTAGATAACTTTGGACTTTTAGGGTAATGTGTCACAAATAGGATTTTTCCCCTATCAAGGGAATAATGATATAATTTTTCCTCTCATTAGAAAACAACAAGAGGACCATGATGGTCATAGATTGCTCACCTGAGTCTCTTTGACCCCTGGGACATCACATTAATTAAATAGGCAGAAGTCGAAAAGGAGATAAGTTTCTATAGTTTCTATATTAGATCCATACTATGGAATGCTTTCAGCCAAGAGCAAGACAGATATGCATTTTCGCTCTTTTATTCTATGTAAACCCGGGTGAAGCCCAAATATAACCCCAGTGTCTTGATATGAACATACTTGGTAGAGGTCCATTAGATGATGCTACATACCAAATATGAAAGATGTGTGACCTCTGGTTTGAGAAGAAGATGATGCTACATACTAAATATAAAAGCTGTCTGCCTAATGGTTTCAGAGAAGATTTTTTAAGGTTTCCTATTTTAACACATTGTGCTCAGATGAGCTAAAAGGGTTGCGCACGGTGGAGCCAAAATATGACCCCAGGGTCTTGATATGAACAAACTTGGTAGGGGCCGACAAGATGATCCTACATACCAAATATGGAAGCTGTGTGCCCCCTGGTTTCAGAAGAGAAGTTTTTTTATGATTTTAGCCTTTTGATTATATGTAAAAAGGGTTGCGCCCGGGTGGAGCCCAAATATGATCCAAGGGTCTTGATATGAACAAACTTGGTAAAGGACCACTAGATGATGCTACATACTAATTATGAAAGCTGTCTGCCTTCTAGTTTCAGAGAAGAAGATTTTTGAAGATTTTCATTTTTTAGCTCCACTGGCTGAAAGCCACTGGGGCTATTGTCATGGCGTTGTGTCCGTCGTGCGTGCGTCCGTTCGTCCGAGCGTCCGGTCGTAAACTTTTTCTTTAAGATCTTCTCCTCAGAAACTACTGGATTAATTTCAACCAAACTTCACAGGAATGATCCTTGGGTGACCCTCTTTCAAAGTTGTTCAAGAAATTTTGATCCTATGAAAAACATGGATTTAATGGGCGTGGCTAATTTCCAAATACGGTAAAAAGTGTCTTTTCTCAGGTTCTAATTGATGGATTCCATTTAAATTTAAGAAGTGTGATCCTTGAGTGACCCTTTATCAGTCTACCAAAAATTATTGTGATTGGATGAAAAATGTAATTGATGGATATCAATCAAACTTCACTGATATGATCCCTGGGTGACCCATTATCATTCAGCCAAAAATTAATGTCATTGGATGAAAATTATGTATTTTATGGGCGGAGGTCATTTCTCTATATGTTATATAGTAGAAACTTTGAAAATCATTTTCTCAGAATCTAACTGATACACATCAACCAAATTTACATGAATGATCATTGGGTGACCCTATATCAGTCTACCAAAAATTATTGTGATACGATGAAAATTTGTATTTTATGGGCGGAGTTCATTTCTCTATATGTTATATAGTGGAAACTTTGAAATCATTTTCTCAGAATGTAAGAGATGGATATCAATCAAATTTCATTTGAATGATCCTTGAGTTACCCTTTATCAGTCTATCAAAAATCGTTGTGGCCTGATGGAAAATTTATATTTTTTGGGCGGAGGTCATTTCTCTATGATTATGTTATATAGTCTAATTTTGAAAATCATTTTCTCAGAATTTAACCGATGGATATCAATCAAACTTCATTGATATGATCCCTGGGTGACCCAGTATCATGCAGCCAAAAATTATTGTCGTTGGATGAAAAATATGTCTTTTATGGGCGGAGGTCATTTCTCTTTACGTTATATAGTGGAAACTTTGGAAATCATTTCAACATCAGTAAGACCCAAATTTTCTAAAAATCTAGTCAAAACTTAGATTTGCTTTTACTAGAATTTCAAGCCTGTGGAGCGACTCAAGCCATTCATGGCTTTCTAGTTTACCCTTCATGCGCAGAAGAGCTAAAAGAGATGCATCCGGGCCAAGCAAAAATATGACCCTAGGGTCATGATATGAACAAACTTGGTAAAGACCCACTAGATGATGCTACATACCAAATATGAAAGCTGTGTGCCCTCTGGTTTCAGAGAAGAAGATTTTTTAATAGTTTTGCTCTTTTATTCTACGTAAAAATGGTTGCGCCCAGGTGGAACCAAAATATGACCCAAGGGTCTTGATATGAATAAAATTGGTAGGGGTCTACTAGATGATACTACATACCAAACATGAAAGCTGTCTGCCTTCTGGTTTCAGAGAAGAAGATTTTTGAAGATTTTCCTATTTTCACCCTATTTTGTTAAGGATAAAGTGAAATATAAGGGTGGATTTCATTTATTTGAACAACTTTGGTAGAGCTTGACCCAAGGAACAAACCTGCCAAGTTTCATCAAGATTGGCACACTGGTTAAGGAGGAGAAGATGTTTAAAGAAACTGTGGACGACTCACGACGGACATTGTACTATCACAATAGCTCACCTTGAGCACTTCGTGCTCAGGTGAGCTAAAATGAAACCAATCATGCAAAAAGGGAACATATGAGATTTTCTTCGCCAAGAGGTCCCGTTAAAAACAAGAGCTGTCTGAGGACAGCAAAGCTCGACTATCCCATTTGCTGGATAGTTACAGCAAATCAATATCGACATTGACAATCCATTAAATGAAAATCAAGAGAAAAGAATCTTTGTCTAGATGCTAATATTATGGTCACAGAAACTTCTGCAAAGTTTCCAAGCAAAAGTAGAAATAGAATCATAACTGATCTACAACATTTGCAAGTAAAAACTTTACCAGGATATTTTAAGTCCGAAAAGGTATTTCCACAAAATTCAATATCAGAGTAATGAATCTTTGTCTAGAGGCTGATAATATTGTCCCAGAAGCATGTGCAAAGTTTCCAAGCAATAGCTTAAATAGAAATAGAGATAAAACTGATAAACAACATTTACACGTTGAAACTTAACCAGGAATTCCTAAGCCCGAAAAGGGTTAAAATTCCACAAAATTGAATATCAGAGTAACGAATCTTTTCAAGACGATGATATTATGGTCACAGAAGCATGTGCAAAGTTTCCAAGTTAAAGCTTAAATAGGAATGGAGATATAACAGATAAAAAATTTGCACGTAAAAACTTAACCAAGATTTCTAAGTCCGAAAAGGATTAAAAATTCCACAAAATTCAATATCAGAGTAACGAATCCTTGTCAAGAGGCTGAAATTATGGTCACAGAAACATGTGCAAAGTTTGCAAGCAATATCTTTAGTAGAAACAGAGATTTTAAACACTTGCATGTAAAAACTTAACCAAAGCATTACGCCGACGCAACGCCGACGCCCGGGTGACCGGAATAGCCCCCCCCCCCTATTCTACGAATAGTCGAACTTAAAAGTATACAGAATGGAAAATTGATCAGTATAAATTCAGAAAATCAAGCAAGTGCAAAATTTGTTTACCCTGGCCAGCCAGTGCAATGTACAGAGTCTGACTAGGATAGATACTTTAAGCACTACAAGATTGCTCCTTTTTGCCTGGTAGGTTACAAGGAGGAGACAAAACACTAAAGATCGTAATGATGATGGTGATGATTCTTTTCAATGATTTGAAATAGAGATAATTACTAAATAGAAAGCAGGCTTTGTAGGCTAATATCAGACAGCACTTCTATGACGGCTTATCTTAGTCTATACTGTCTGCCAAAGCTTTTTAAAGCAGGAAAATAATATCATATTCACAGTTTATATAAATGTATTACTGTACTGCAGAAAGATCTGTATATAAACTTGAACAATTTCTAATCAGATATTTAAATAATGAAACGTACAATCTTTTGTTTGCTGATTTCTAGCATGCTCATATTTACCGACTGAATAAAAAATATTTGTTTTGAATCATTTATTATAAATTGTGCTAAAATTGTCTGAATTGAATTGTCTTTCCGACATGATAACATATTAAATTCACTCCAGGTAAGTGTGTGGGCTGGAGTAAGTGTGTGGAAATGGCAGATACATGGAGTTACGGATTAGAAGTTGGTTTTAGTTTGCTTAAATACTTAAAATTGAATATAAACATATTAATCAACCTGAGCGAGGAATCAAAAAGTCAAGACAGACAGACAGACAGACAGATAAGTTTATTGAAAGATTTGTACAAAGTACATCATCGTTACAAAATATAATCACATTTATATATAATATATAGAAAAAAATACATATTTAACATGTCTAATATACAACTTGATCTACATAACCACTTATTTTCCTTAGGGTAATCAAATCTAACCGCAAAATATTAAAAGTATTTCAAATTTCTCCGAATGGACGTTTAGAGCCGTAAAATAAACTGGTTAAAGTACACAACCCGTTGAACATGTGATTGCTCATGCATACACCGTGTTAAACGGGTGCGTGTAATCGATTTGTTTTTACTAACCAATTGCAAGTGATTGAGATAACTGGATATATTCGTGTAACTGTGAAGTTTACGGCTCATTTTATGGAATAACATGTGTTTAGTGTTTTTTAAGGATATGCTCTTGAATCCTCAACAAAACGAGTTATTGAATTTCAGATAAGTGTAATTTTAGCTTGACCTCTCTCTATGTATTTATAAACCGGTTTTGTAATAATTGTTGACTAATTTCAAATAGAACATTTTCAACACAATGCTAATTTCTCTGTTAACATATAACATGGTTTGAAAAGGATAAAAAAACAAGCAATTTCTCCTTTTCTCATTTAGTTTTTTTTTTTTTTTTTTTTTCAATTTAATGTATATATATTTTTTCAATTTAATAATGTAATTGCAGTTCTTGTCAAGAATGATGTTGGGATACTATTATTGGACAATGAAACATTAGCTGGCCCCTCAGACTGTCCATTGACCCTAGGAAAATAAACAAATGTGGAAGTGCTGCCAGTGCTAGCATTAATTAGATGTTATCAATCAATTACATGCTGGTCAGTTTGGTGTTTTAACGGTTCACCTTTAGTGGTGGATTTTAGGTGATGAACCCAAGATCAGGGCATTTATGTAGGACTGTTATGGAGTATCAGTTCTGGAGCATATCAACTTGACATTGCATTTATAGTGGCAGTGCTATCTTGAAAAATAGCTGGTTGTTTTATTGCAGTCAACTGCTGAAATGTGTCAAATGTCACATGTGATTAATTTGACTAACATTTCTCTCGTTTAAAATAAAATGATTGTAAAGCTCAATCATTAACTAAAGCAGTCAAGGCCAGGTCATCACCTGTGTCCCCTGATATTGGAATCATACAATGTTGAAAGCACTATGCATTAACCCTTTCCTGTTTTACAAAATTTTGGACCTTTCCAATTTCAAAGGTTTTGCAAATGAAAATTTAAAGTGGAACTAATTTAAAAAATAACCATTCATTCGGGTAGAAAATAGTGTGGAAAAAGAAGAAAATGCTTGTTAAAAGCAATTTCTTCTTTTTTTCACAATGTTTGCTCAATCATAAAATCACAGGCACGTAAAAAGCAGGGATTAAACAGCAAAGGGTTAAAAAGTTTTTCCTGGAATACATAAGTAGAACTGAGGGTTTCCGTTACTGTGAAAAGTTAATGATTAACACTCACAAACCTTATTCAGACATTTCTACATGCAATAACATGCGTCAGGCTGTTGCGTCAGGATTTTCTTAAAAAGTACAGGTTTTTTTTTTGAAAATTATTGTCCCAATAAGCAGCTATAAGTAAAGCAAAAGCTAGAAGGTCTCTCTTCAAAATTAACTTAAAACTTCTGAGTGGTGCACTGGTTCTAAGTTTAAAAAATAAGTCATTGGAAAAGACATCTCTCTACAATTCAGTAGCATGTTACAGTAAAACTGCACATTTATCATTATGTTCAAATAGTGTTGGATTTGTTAAGGGTTTACCGCGATTTGAATTCACAGAAACTGAGTCAATGGACATGAAATTAAAAACTCATACAAAGTAATCTATTGGACCAAAACTGATATAGTTGCTTTAAAATATTACTAAAGAATGCAAAATAGTTTGGATATGTAGAAAAAATATCAAAAAGTGTCTTTAAAGCATGAAAATATGACACATTTACAACATTTTCTATTTGCGTTCAACTAAAGATTCAGTTGCACAATAGATAAAACAAGAAATGTCTACATGTAGAGGAAAAGCTAAAGAACAATGAAGGAGGCTTAAATTTTGCATAAACATTTTACATAACTCACATTTTGCATCTGAAAATGACCAACTCCAGAAAAATAATTTGCAAATGGCAGACATAGAGTTTGTTTACATTTACTATTCCCACGCCAAATGATATTTCATTCATAAAAAGAAAGTAGACCGCTTCATAACATATGGTGACCAAGTTAATACTATGTCTTAACATTTCAAGTTGTTGAATTAATTTTTACCTGTTAGCTGTGCGTCGGGACCATTAAATTTCACTTTAAAGAGGAAGATGAATATCAAAACTATATGATTAACTTTGATTTTTGATTGATATTTGCAAAATAAATAAAAAATATCCATCAAAATATAGTGGAAATACGTATGATTCCTTTTGGTCTCCATAGGTAAGATTATTTGAAAGATTTCTGTTGTAAAAACATCACGTGAAATCTACGTTTAGCGTAAATTAACAAAATTGGCTGATTTTATTGATTTAACTCAAATTATTTGGCGTTTCCTTCTGCCTGCATATAAGGAATGATGTAATGAACAGAAAAATGGCAAAAACTACCTTGATCTATCGATTAAGCTTTTGATTTTCCAGGTTTTCTTCGTTTTTTAACTTTTCGCGGAAAAACCCAACTACACTTCCGGTTTTTGTTCTTGTGCAAAAAGTAGGCCAATTTTAATTTAGACTGGCTAGCCTGTCCTCATTTATCGATACTAGATCCTAAAGTAAGCATGGACACCATTGGTCCGTTGCTTCCTCTCGTTTCATTGATCAAAATGTATTGAGGCCTTTGATTGGTCATCTCACGTACGAGCGTAGCGTGTTTAAACTGAAGAAAGGGAAAGAACGGAATTTATGACTTTCATGGTTTTTATTGGAGCTTAATAAATAAAGTATCATATGCAAAAGATTTTGAATACACAGTTTCTACCCAGAATTTTTTTTTAATAAGGTTGACTTTTGATATTCAGATTAGTAATTATTAGAATTTTGAAGAAACTTGACTCTCTCCTCTATTCTTCTTTCTCTCTCCTTTTCCCTCTCAAAATTAATAAAACGCATAGTTTCTTATCCCCAAAACTTAGCTCTTCGTTTGTCAAGCGGAAAACGGTTTTGATAAAAGAAAATTTATTACTGCATTTTCAAACATTATTTATAATCAAGACAACAGGCTTAAACGCTTGAAATACCGGATAATAAGATGACATTTGATAACAGTCAATTTTATCCTAAAAAAAACCGTTGTTAATAAAGTGTTTTATAAAAAGAGTACAGAGTATATATTTAGAGTGCATATATTATCATACGGAAAAGGTGTCCTCCAGGGAGTTGTATTAAGTGTCCTTCGATTATACAGAAGAAAATAGGAAGCATTAACGAAAATTAAGTGTTACTTTTTTTCCATTTTGAAAAAGTACAAATTAACGTTTTTGAATTGCCTCACCCTTTTAAACCTGTACTCTCTAAACAAATTTCTGGCGTTATAGAGAATATACCAATTAGATATGTAAAACATTCAATATCTGCGAGCCTCCTTTTTGAATGACTCAACCATACCTGTCTTTGAATGTGGTCTGATTATTCGGTCATAAACTATTTACAACAGATAGCGAGCCGCTGGGCAGCATGCCAATGTGTGGGTAGATCAGGTGACCTTGTTCTGTTAAGAATGTATACATACAAGAGGTATATAAAGGCGCCCACAGAGCGGTGAGCGGGGAGAGACTTCTTTGGAAGATAAGAAGACAGACAAATTTTAGTTAAACGTTAATTAAAAAAATGTAGTGTAGTAAATTTGACTTTGATTCATTTCACCAATATAAATATTGGTGTCACAGTCTTTCTTTATACGATTTGCTGCAAAATATAAAGTATGATTATGACCACATTATTATCAACATGTTCTCTACCTTCACAATTCCTTGTTAATAGTAGGGCAAAATTTCACAATAGAGCTTGTCATGGTATCTCCTTTGTTCAATTGAAATTACTCAAAGGCTGAAGCTCAATTAAAGAAGTCATATTTTCATTCTGATGTATGAAATCCCAATATTTTATTCGTGTTTGAATTAAAGTGGTAGATTTCGCAAACGAAACGTCAAAAAAGGGCCACCCACACTTTGATTTTCTTTTGAACTCAATAACAATGATACAATATAATTAAAAGTAATTTTCAAGCGCAAATTTTGCTTATCATTATATCTTTTTTTCAATCTATTACCATGAAAAAATATGTTTTCAGGATTTTTGAAAGTAAAATAATGATTTTGTCTGTCCATCTACATGAAACTCCTGGCCTATTACAACTTATTGTTTCTATAATAAGGGAAAAGTGAAGTGTCTTTCTCAAAATAGGTACCAATTTGCATCGAATCAAAAGAGGATGATTTTAATGGAGCCGTTTTTTGTCTTGTTTTTATATATATATATATATATATATATATATATATATATATATATATATATATATATATATATATATATATATATATATATATATATATATATATATATATATATATATATATATATATATATTATCGAGTATTTCTATAAAATTAATTATGTTTGTGTAATTCACTCGTAAAGTATATTAGAATGAGTGTGTCCTGTCTTTGTGAACCTTTTGACAAGATATTGATAATCGCCTATATCTTTTTATGGATGAACCCTGTACTCTCTAATTCGGACCAATCAAATCATGGATTATTTAACGAAATCGTTGCGTTTTACACGAGATATAACAAGTAAATAGCGAGTTATGAACGGTAAAAAATACGTGATATTTTAGTTTAAAATTGGTTACCGTCGATATGAAAATACGCATATCCAACAAAAGAAAATTGGTCATTTATTGTGTCAAAAGTTTAGTATAAAAACACAAGTTTTTAGTATATGTGTACATATTCTTACTACTTAGCAGCCTTAAGAGTGGAAAATGCGAAAAATTATCATTTACAGAGTAGAAAAAAGCATCATTCTGGAACCATTTTATAGTCTAAAATTAATTTGGATTAAGCTAAAATTAAGATAATACTACATACAAAAGATTTTACCAACCTATTTTTGTGTAATTGGTGAAAACACCGGTCCTTATACAAGTCAATCGGACTATAATAATAACACATTTATATGAATAAGGGTATTGGTCTTTAATTTGAAACAAACCTTTATAGATGTAATGTGAGAGACTGAAACAAGTAAATTGAGGGGTATTTGTATTGAAATAAACCAAAAAATAAAGCTATTTAATTTGTGATTTTATTAAAAAAAAGATGTATAAAATATATAAATCGAGCCATTAATTGTAAATATTCTTATATGACATAAAATTTAATTTTTGCTTTTTTGACCAAATGAGTAAAAGTTTTGACTTGGTATTGACTGGTTTTAGCGAATTTGGGGTCGTTTTGACTTTGGGCCGTTTTGACTTCAGGCCGTTTTAACTTGCTCTCAAATAAGTATGAAAGGTCCCACTCTATTTTTTTTAGAGGAGTGATATTTTTATCTCTTTTTCGGTGAAGCGGTTCATAACAAATTTCCCACGGCAGTTTTTTTATTTGACAGCTGAGAAAAACAGAACAATAGCAAGGATTTCTAAGTAGAAATCAAGGTAAATTTAGTCTCATTTTTAAAGTAGAAATGCCCAAGAGTGATAATGGACGGTCACCTTTGGCTTTCAAGGAAAACGATCGTTGCAATTCCTTAAAACATCTTTGTTTACAAGTTTTGTTGTTGTAAAAAAAGGCTGCCATGTTTCCTTGAAAATAAACACGTGTCTTTCAACGCTGAAATATCTTTCCCACAGGCATTTTAGCCAAAAGTAAGCCTCGTTGATTGTACTCTGGATATTCCAGTTGACGTCTGCAAGTTTTTGTCCCAAATGCATCGGTACATTTTTCAAATGGATGCAAATGCGAAAGTGCAATGTGGAACTCTGTTTTCAGCTATAAAAGCATTCTTTGCAAATATTTTTATCAAAAACATCTTCATTTCCCCTTTTTAATACATTTTATAACATATTCAGTTGACTTTGCATAAAGAAAAGCCTTAATTTTGCATATAAAATTCTGGCCAAAAATACAAATGGCCTCCATTTATATTTGCGGCGAACCCTTAAAGAGAAGATTATATACATCACACTTTTATGTCTAATTTTTTACTTATTAGATCAGCTTGAACAGAGTTAACTCTAAAGTCTCTGTGAAGCCCCTCTAAGAGTATGACAGACGATAGAATTAGATGATTAAACGAGACTTACTTGGAAGTTGATGTTTGATCTGGATTCTATCGTCTGTCAACTCTTGGATGGGCTTACACACCCAGCCCTTCCCGACCCACTGCATTTCTTACTCTGTTCAACCTTCAAAACATTGTCGTCAAGTTTATAAGATGTAAAGTACTTACCTCCAATGGACTCTAAAGGCTGATACCTGCTGGCAAGCTACGTTATCTCTGTGTAAGCCCATCCAAGAGTTGACAGACAATAGAATCCAGATCAAACATCAACTTCCAAGTAAGTCTCGTTTAATCATCTAATTAAACCATCTTCTCAGTTTAGAAACCCAACACAAGCACTTAAATTTATTTGCTAAGTGTATAGGGGCTTCTGCCTTTTGTAACATTTTCGCTCAACATTTTTTTTAAGAAAAACCAGAGGTATTATGATCACCCCGAGTGCCGTTTGCCTTGGCATTTGCATAGGTATGGGCGTGACAAACTTTAACCTTGGTCATATATCTGTTGTAATTCAAGAATCTTCATGAAACTTGGCATATGTGTTTACCATCACAAGAGCTATCCAGACTATCAAGGGGGATAACTCGAAGCATTTGTGTTAGAGTTATGCCCCTTTCTTGACTTAGATTTTTTGCATTATCCAGCACCTGCAGCCTAGCGTTGCACCCATAAGCTGTGCTCTTGTTTGGTCATATTGTGGTGGCTGGAGCACCTAACATTATAGGTTCCTCACTGGTATGTCTTGCACCAATTGTACTAGTATTTTCTAGCCTCCAGCTGCTGCTCCACTTTATAAGTTTTCAGTGATTCTGAAATAAGCTGCCTGGGTTATTTGACTTGTCCACTAAACTGCATGGACAAGCAGATTTTCATTGCTAGGTTATCTGTAGACAAGTGAAAAAATCTCTAGAGAAAAATGTTTTCTTAAAAATTTAACTGTTTTCTGATATTCTTGTAATCCTATGTTAACAGTTAGTCTCTTTCTACGATACTTTTTTTTGTTTTAGTTTTTTTAGTAACATCAATTTTGTTTTCAATTTTTTGCAGACTCTTCAAAATTCAACAGACAAGTAGGTTTAGATATGTACAAGACTGTTTGTGATTGTTACTTGTTCGTGGACAAACAGACTTTTAAAATATTTCAGAAACACTGGTTTGACAATTATTGGTGGGAGCAGGGTTTTAAGGACACAGGTTTTGCACATCTGAGTAGCCTCGGTGGCCTAGTGGTAAAAACACTAGACCCAGGACCTAGAGGTCCATGGTTCAAGCTCCTATGTTGCCAGGTGTGTTTAAAACACTTAATAGTCAACCCCATTTCACCTAGCAGCAAAATTGAGTAGCACATGGTTAAAACCACTGCCTCCCTCTTAGGGACGTAAAAATATTAGGATTGAGTGTACAAGAGCGATTCTATAAGCTTAAGCTTTCGTTGCAATTGAACTAAAATGAATAAGTATAAACTGAAAAAAGGGTAACCAGGGGCCTGTTTCACCAAAGCATATAGGATGCATTTTTGTCTTACCAATGACTTACCACAAATTAAAGACAAAAATCACGTATCACCAACCTATCAATACTTATGTAAAGTGATTGTTGTTATTACTGTTTCTAAGGTCATCAGTAAGTCAAAAATACGTCTTAAATGTATTGATGAAACAGGCCCCAGGACCCACAATACTATCTGATATGAGTCCCATAGGCTCTCTAGGGATCAATTTCAGAAAAGAATTGAAGACTCCTTTCAAATTGTTGGAAATGTCACGCACAGGCTCAAATTGTTTACAATAAGCAGTTTCACTAATTTCAACAGACAGCTTCACCAAACAGTAAAAGTGGGTACCAGTGGCTAAAAAAACCCATTGCCTGATAGACTATGTGCATGACATGGTCTGGAATAAAAAATTAACCCTTGTCGTGCTGAATAAATATTGGTTGAAAATTGCCATCAAAATCAAAGGGCAAAAATCACTGAAAGTACCAATTGTTAGTCAATTTTTATTTGAAAAACAAAATCTATGGACATTTCTGGTTTGAAAGTGAGAAACAGGTGGTGTAAACTAACATCAGACTGCACATATGCGCAGACTGATGTTTGTCTATAGCTCCTGCCAAAGCAGGAATATTCAGGGTTCAGCATGACAAGGGTTAAGAGTATCTTTGGCCTTTATTGTGTTATCCTTGTGTAAAAAAATAAGTTAAGTTCACAAGATTTATGGACGTAGGAATATACATACTCAGACATTGTGAAAGAAGGACTGTCGACAGAAGATCATAACAGTAGTATACATCTACCTTGGGCTGTGTTACAAAAAAGGTTGAAAAGACTTGAAGAGGTTGAAAAGAAAAAAAATGACTGTTTATAAATTTCAAAAACATAGAAGAAAGGAATAGTTATTTTTGGAATTTCTTTTCTAAAGATTGCATGTAGATTACAAAAATAAAAGGGATTTAAATATAATGTAATTAGTCTTCTTTTCCATTATAACTGATTCAACTCTAATTATGTTGTCAATCAAAGTAAGAATAATTTTCAAACTAGAATAATTTAGTTTTAAAGTTGTATCCATCAAGATTCCTGCACTCTGATTGGATTAAAATATGATTTCATTCCTCAATGAAAACAATTTCGAGTACACAGCTGTTTTTGTGACCTTGCACAGAGTCGTCTCATAAAAAATCTGTTCCATTATCGCTAAATGTTTACATATTCTTCATGATATGAAATTATAAGAAAGAAGAAAGTAATTATTGGTTTCATTGAGGTATGAAATTAAAAACTTTATCACACTCAGTGATGATTTCCCTTTGTATATACATTACACAAAACAGCTGCACACTCAAAAATATTTTCATTTGTGGAATAAAACCAAATTTCAGCAAATCAGAATGCATGAATATTGGGGAACACAACTAAATAAATAATAAGCACATTGAGCCCCAGATGTCTGGTAACCCGGAAAGCCTCAATAAATGCATAGAAATTACTTCTTAGTCCATAATTTAAATAAAAAAATTACTCTATGAAAAATTTGATTTTAAATCGTCCTTCATTTTCAATTTTCTAATTTAAATTTCATTATCAATACCAATATTAGAGATTTTGAAAAATTAATAGACCTATTATGGGCTGAGTTTATGTAATGTGCAAATAGAAAATGATCATGGTTGGCTTTCAAGAGACAGGTCTTTGTAAATATGTGTATTTTGTAATATTTGAGACTGTTTCTTTTTCAATTCACAATGTTTGCATAGATAATAAGTAAATTTAATTATCTACAGATCAAAGATGATCTCTTAAATATAAGACATTACCTGCAGTGTTTCTGCCAGGATCAATTTTTTGAGGGTCATTTGTGACCCCCTGTCTTCAGTTCTGGGGGTCATTTATAATTTTAGGGGGTCAATTTGGAAAATGACTAAATCTAGATATTTCTTCTGAAAAAGTTATGTTACCAAAATATAGAATGAATTTAAAGAAATAATTGACCTAATACAGAGGAATCCACTTATTAGCAACACCTATTTGTAAGAAGAAAAGTGTATTTTAAGCTGGAGTTTCCATTATCTTAAAACCAAGTTTCAGTCAGTATCCCCATTTAAAAAGTGTAAAAGTACATTGACAGCATTAGAATCAACGCATATATGTATAAATATATGTACATTTGGCCAATTCCAATGAACTGCTTATTTCTGTGTCCTATTTTATTCTATGAAAATTGAAAAAAAGTAGTTTTGAAATTTATTTACGTCTTTATAATCACGTATCCAGAGGACCAACGGCTTTAAAATTGAAAGGGTGCTGATCGGTATGAATTAAAAGTTCTAACATGAATTTGGTAAGCAAAAATGTTAAATACCTTTTTCAAAGGAGGCCAGCAATGTGTTTAATATTCTACTATTTATGCAATTTAATAAGGCTGCCTAGTACACAAGAGAGAAAAGCATGTCGTTGTGAAAACAGTAACGCACCAGGCCAGGTGTTTGGTGGCACGTTAGAAGTCGGGTCATTCCCCTAGAAATTTATAGTGTGACATCATACCGAAAAAGGATTTGACAAGAAAGCCAATGATTTTCTCACGTCTTTATCACTCGGATATTTTGATTAGGAATATAATTTTAAATTTGATAGTAAGTAACTACGCTATGAAGTGACTCATGACATTTTTTCTAACAATATTTGCAGTCGAGATTTCTTTTTATCCAAAAGAAAGATTAATAGAAAAAGAAGAAGAGCACAATGACATTGGTCATCTGAATAACTGTCGGCAATCTAATAAATTAAGCAAGAGGACCATGATGGTCCTAGATCGCTCGCTGAGTCTCTTTGACCCCTGGGACATTGATAAAATAGGCAGACTGATGTCAACAAGGAGATAATTTCTACATAAGATCAATAGCATAGAAGGTTTTAAGCCAAGAGCAAGAAAAATAGGCCTTTTCTCTTTGATTCTATATAAAAAGGGATGTGCCCTGGGTGAAGCCCAAATGTGACTCCAGGGTCATGATATGAAAACACTTGGTAGAGGTCCACTAGATGATGCTACATAATAAATAGGAAAGCTGTCTGCCATCTGGTTTCAGAGAAGATTTTTGAAGATTTCCTATTTTCACCTATCGTGCTCAGATGAGCTAAACAGGATGTATCCGCTTGGAGCTCAAATATGATCCCAGGGTCTTGATAAGAACAAACTTGGTAAAGGTCCCATCTTGTTTTAAAGAAGAAGATTTTTGAAGATTTTCCTTTTTTTACCCTTCAGCTCAGAAGAGCTAAAAGGGTTGCACCCAGGCAAAGCCCAAATATGATCCAAAGGTCTTGATATGAACAAACTTAGTAGAGGTCCACTAGATAATGCTACATACTAAATATGAAAGCTCTCTGCCATCTGGTTTCAGAGAAGAAGATTTTTAAAGATTTTCGCTCTTTGATTCTATGTAAAAAGGGGTTGCGCCTGGGCAAAGCCCAAATATGACCCCAGGGTCTTGATATGAACAAATTTGGTAGAGGTCCACTTGATGATGCTACATACCAAATATGAAAGCTGTCTGCCAGCTGGTTTCAGAGAAGAAGATTTTCGAAGATTTTCCTATTTTCACCCTTTTGGTTAAGGGTATAGGGAAAGATAAGGGTGGATTTCATTAATTTGAACAACTTTGGTAGAGCTTGACCCAGGGAACATCCCTGCCAAGTTTCATCAAGATTGGCCCACTGGTTTAGGAGGAGAAGATGTTTAAAGAAATTGTGGACAACAGATGACTGACTACAGATGCCGGACATTGTACGATCACAATAGTTCACCTTGAGCACTTTGACGGACATCTATAAGTGCAGTTTGATGTTAGTCTACACCACCTGTTTCTCACTTTTAAACCTGAATTGTCAAAAGATTTAATTTTTTAAATAAAAGTTGACCTACAGTTGGTACTTACTGTGCTTTTAGCCTTTTGATTTGAAAATTTTTAGCCAAAATTTATTCAGCATGACAAGGGTTAAGTAAAGGTAAAAGAAGTTCTTGAAGAAAATAAACAGCTTGAAAACATTGATTGAATGGAGTTGTAATGCCATTTTCAACAATTTTTCAGTTATATCACAGCAGCTGGAGCCCCTAACAATGGATTCCTGTTATTTCTCTAACTAGTTCAACCATCAAAACCTTTCCTAGACTCCAGCTGCTATCTCAAATAGGTCTAAGATTATCAACCCATTGGTAAGTCGGAAAGAATGAGTGCTGCGGTCGGGATTAATATTAAATCAAGTAATAATTAGACTATAATTCAATACATCAATTATATAATCAAATTAAAGGCTTTCATTGTTTTCCAACTGAAAGAAAATTTAGTTGTAGAGAAAATCCTAATTTCCAGTAAGTATGGTTGATATGACTAAAGCTGTGGGTTGTCTTTTATCCGTGGCTATTTAAAAGAATATTGAAGGAAGAAAGGAAACATTAAATTCCATCACAGATTATTCTGAGAAAGCATTGTACATATTATGTTTTGATCAAATTTGCTTTGAAAAATAAAATTAGTCCATCAAAATTCAACATAATTAATCTAAAATTTTCGGAATTTCTGAATTTACAAATGTAGTCTTTTAAAATGGAATGATTCGAGTATTATTTTACATTCTTTAAAGTCCAAGTTTAAAGGCGAGGCTAAAGACATACTATGCATGTGTAGCATCCAATTTCTTCAGGTGTCATCCCAGTATTGCTCGTACTTTAACCAGCATTTTTGACAGGCCACGGATAAAGGAAAACCGAGTTTTTCATATGTTATGTATAATTCCTTATCAAAATATTTAATCTTCCTAAAGTAAGGAAGTCACACATAAGTAGACTGTGTCAACACAAACACAAAATGAGCAAGTTATTTTCTAGGTTCAAATTTTCTTTGTTTTGATGATGTCATCACAGTTGTCTAGAGCTATTTTTAGAAATACCCACGGAATAAGGCAAATATAGCATATCTGAAATATTGAATCAGAACTTCATTGCATAATTAAACATATATGATGCTGATCTTGGTCTTTAATATAATGCTTAGTCTACTTGAAGAGACCACAATTATTTATTTGACATTATTAACAAAGACTTGTGTAGGTTAAGATCTCAGGAGAACCCAATCAACCAGCATAAGTGAAAAGTAGAAATATTCGACTTACCATTTTCAAAGTCTAAACAGAGTGTTTCTTTAAAATGTAAGATTTTATATGTGTTATTGGTTGATACTGATAGCCTGAAAGAATTGGCTTTTACTTATCTAGCCCATGTACAATTTTTTTAAAAGATTAGTAGTAATTAACATGATTAAATAAATTTAGATAGAATAAACAAAATTTAAAGACTGAATAGATCATATAAGCTAATTTGATCTAATTGATAATGAAGACTAATACGAGAGAATCTTTCTGGTTGAGTCAAATCATTTAAATATTTTCAATTCATATTTTTAGAACATTCAATTTCTAAATTGCTTACATATTCTTTGTATTGTCTGAGGAAACTGTTTCCAGTTTTTATTTTACATTATTTAGATATCGAATCATGATTCCACGAAATCATAATTACTGATCTTTCAAGGGTGTCAGAATTAGGAAGAAGTGTCCAAATTAAATGAGCTTGATCTTAGTGAGGAAAAAGTAAAACATGGCTTAAGAGGCATAAAACCAAAACCAAATAAGTCATTCTTATTAATATCAAGTTTTGCTATCCCCCCAAATTTGCTGTCCTTTGAGATGAATAACACTTCCCAAAAAATTGGAATGAACAATTCCTATCCCTTTTCCATAAAGATAGAAGTTTTCCATTGAAGCCAGGTGGGATGACTTAGTTACAGATCTCATTTATATTGTTTGAAAAGTCCCAAATGCAAAGGATAATGAAAATATGGAGGGGTGTCGGAATTAGGACATTTTACTCTAGATTAGATCTAGCAAAACCAATTTAGCCAAATTTTATCTAGCTTGATGTTTAGTCATAAAAATCCAAGCTCAAAATAGTTGTCAAGTCAAAGCAATCAGCGATTTTCAATTCTTACCTTTGCAAACGAAGTATTAATCTTAAACTAAAGGCGGGAAAATACTATTTGTAGGCGGGGGAAATGACTGTGGACTGCTTCCTTCACTTCCGGAATAAATCTTCAAATAAATCGAGTGGTGTGGGCTAAGTAGATGTGTTTTGTAAAGTCGTGCCGTCCTCGTTATTTCTCGGATAGAAGTGGTCTGTCGTCTGCTAATCGCAGACGAGAAAATGTTCCTTATCGATCGTTATTCAGCGTTTCTTTAACACAAAATATCGTCTGCAGAACTGTTTCCGCCATTAGTTAGACTGGGTGCCCATTCATTCAAACCGGAATGTTTACGTTTCTAGGAAATTTATTGATAACCCGTCTGACCAATTTTGCCGGGATGCTGGACCTCTCGAAGTAGAAATTTTAAGGTGAAGTTCGGTGCCCAGGCTTAACTTGGAAATATTTGCAGCGATTTTGACATTGAATGGTATTTAAATGTCAAGAGGAACCCAATAGGATACAGGTAAATTACAGATCTATTTGAATTTTCGTCGATCTACAAATGCACGTGGTTATGGATATTATAATTGATTGATTCCAGTTGTGGGGTCAAAAATGATAATTTTGATACAAGTCGTTTTTTCTTGCGTCTGTAGCAGGCCATAGGCTCTTACTGGAACGTTTTTCTCTCATTTTGTAATTGGCGTTTACAATGATGAATTAGAATCTAGAACATTAAATTTTGCAAAGACAGATTAAGTATGTTGATCAAAAGGGGCGTTTAAAGAATCAGAATATAAATAACAGCATATATTATCTAACTCTATTTTGAAAGTTTAATGGGAACTTGCACACACTTGCATAAGAATAAAATGAAAAGCCTGTGATGATTACATTATGATTATAGTTTTTACTTATTGTAAAAACAGATTAGATCTGCTGAGGTCAGGGTAATCTTTAAGGCCAAAATTTTCAAAGTCAATTTAGGCTACTTTTTTTTAAGCTTAAACAAAAACTTATTATTTCTCAATCATTCTTAAGGCCTATTCAGGATGCCTTCAGTATGATAAATAATAGATCTGTATGAGCCTGTGCATGACATTTCCAACAATTTAACATGTGCATGAATGGCCAATATTAGGTGACCAACATTGTCTGCCTTGTAGTATAATTAGATGTTTGCTTGACTTTCTCAAGTCCTTTTGGTACCTTATCTTTCTAAAAGCGCAACATGAAGACTCTGGCCATACTGTGCATATGCACAGGCTGGCCAGAGTCTTTGCTTGGTGCACATTTCAAATTGTTGGAAATGTCACACACAGGCTCATATGTATTTGCCTTGTCAATTAAAGATCTCATCTCTACCAATCTGCTGGTTTCAAGCTCAAACTGTCATGGTCCTTTATAAATTTTATATTTTTAAAACATGTCATTTTGAGGACATTTTTGTTTTAAAAACACACAACACTTGTGCAGGTTTGTATGTTTCATTTAAGCTATCAAGGATAAATATAACACTCGTCATGTTTAAGAAAAAAAAAGCTGGCGATATTACTACAAAATCATTGTGCTCAATGCACTAGTAGCACTAAATATGAGTTGGTATTCATTTAAAAAAAAATAACTTTCAGGGGTTTCCTTTGACCCTGGACCCCGGGTTTTGAAGCTTGAGAAATCAAAACGATGCACATTTGACTCTTGGAAATCTGAACTGGTGTGTCATTTGACTCTTGAAAATGAGAAGCCACGCGTCAATGATCATAAGAAGTGTGTCATGTAATTGGAAAAAAGTGTAATGATAGTCTGATAACACCTAGCTTGATTGGCAATTAACACATTCTGGTGATCAGATATGCATTGGCGATCGTAGGTAACAGTTTGTTGACACCTGTAAAATTTCAGTTCAAACCCCTTTGCTTTAACTCAGATCTCATTAATCCCAACTTATTACTGACAAAATTCACCATATTTCCAACAAAATGTGAATAGTAAGTCAATCAATTCAAAAGGAGGATCAGTTGTGAATTGTCATGATTGGTTTTCGTGGCTTGACTCAACTTTTTTGGGGGAAAAATAAGAATAATTGTAAGCTGACATTGTCACATTTGAAAACTCAAAACTCTTTTCCTTTTGAGGAAGTTAAGACAATACTAACCTTTTGCATAGAATAAAGCTACTTAGAAATTATTCCATGATAAGAAATTGTACTGGACTGTTAAAGTGGAAAAATGACAGTTTATTTTAAGGCACCTTTGGAAAAAAGTATTATGATGATAGAAAAGTATTCACATTCTTGATTTTATCTTTGTCTCCAATACATTTGTTGATATTTTTTACTTATTTTGAATGTGATACTTCAGGGTTTTTTTTTTGTTTTTCTTGCTGTGTATGGGGGGGATAGGGGCTGCGATGCGCTTTTCTGACAGTGTGACTCCTGAGATTTTCATTTTGACTTGGAAATTTTGACTCAAGGGTCATTGACTCTAGGCTTTTGGTTGCTAGTAAAAATCCTGACTTTTAAACTCTTCTAGTTTAAAAAAACTCTTCTAGTTTAAAAAGGGAAATCAGGTGGTATAGACTAAGATCAGAATGCACAAATGTTCATGCTCAACTTTGTCCATATCTCTTATCAAAGCATGAATAATCCAGGTTCATCATGACATTAGGGTTTAGTTTTTTTTAAATTCAATATAACTGGTTCATATAAAGAAATGGTCTAATTGCCAGTTACTCCATTATTAACCATGTTGAAACTTGAATATTCCTCCTTAGGCACGAGGTATAAATAAACACCAGTCGGCACATATGTGCAGTCTGATCTTTGTCTATACGACTTGTTTTTTTTTCCTTTTTAAAGCAAAAAAGTTTCGAAAATTGAAATTTCAAAATAACTCACAATTTGCTTATCAAATGCTTTCAGCAAGTTCAGGCTGTCTACCGATTCCTATATTCCTATTAAACTCCTATATTTTGGGTCCAAATCCTATATTTTTAAGCACCTCCTATATTCCTATAAAACTCCTATATTTTGAAAATATTTCCTATAGTTTTAGGAAAATGTATTGCCGATATATGATCAGATAGCAAATATTGCTTTGATACTGCTCTTTGCTTCTTTATTCTTCAGGTAAGAGAATCTCTATGTCTTCCATAGCATCACCATCCTGTATAATGCTTTGGTGCACTTCATCTGTTCCTCGTCATCTGTTTGGTCACCTACCCACCTGGCCGCCACCATAGCGCAGTTGGTTAGGCATAAGACTTCCAATCTGGAAGTCGTGGGTTCGATCTCCGGTGGCGGCAAATATCCTTTCCGACGTTTGTCTCTCACCAATGGGTAGATAATCGTAAACCTATGTGAGATAGCAGTCGGAGGCTAGGAAAGGGTGTTATGGTAGTACAGGTGAAAGAAATACCAGGAATCTATTGTTAGGTGCTCCGACCGTCACGATATAACTGCAAAATTGTTGAAAGCGACGTAAAACCCATTCAAACAAACAAACAAACCTACCCACATAGTTGAATAAGACACCAGCCTTTAAGGTGCCAATTCAGGTTATGATGATCATGATGATGCTCTACAGCAGCCTCCTGTCTGGACTGTGATGCTATGGAACTGAAAGGATACTTTATCTAGACATTAATTAACATAGAAAAAGCAAGAGTGGAGGTAAGGATTGTTAGTATAAGAGCGTAGTATAAACAATTTTCACTGGAAAAACTCCTATATTTTTACTCTAAATGAGCTAAAAACTCCTATTTTTTCTAAAAAATATACCTATTAAAACTCCTATATTTTTTAGAAGACCTGGTAGGCAGCCTGCAAGTTTGATTTTAATGCTTTTTTTTCAAGGATTTTATTCAACATGACAAGCCAAAGGCAAAGGTTTAATGTACAGTCTTGTATTTTGGAGTTTAGGAAGGGTTAATTGATTTTAAAGCAGGACTGTTAATTAAAATGTTACAGCCGGGATGTAATGTATTTCCTAATTTGTATTGATGGTTTAATTAATTGTGTGATATTAGGGATTTGTCTGTAATTATTGGATCCTCTGCATTAACTAATTCCAACACAAGCCCTGTGCTCAGGATGGCAAAACAGTGCAAACTGTTTACAAATTATACCCCCCACCCTTTTGCATGCAAGTGAAACCAGTTTGCCTTTGCTTTAGTCTATTGCTTGGGTGATAATTTTTATGCCCCCGATAGGGAGGCATCATAAATTTGACTTGTCCGTCCGTCCGTCCGTCTGTCCATCCGTCCGTCATTCCGTCCAAAAACTTTAACATTGGCCATAACTTCTAAATCAAAGCGGTGTCGGGGGCATTGTCATCTTACAGTGACAGCTCTTGTTTGCACATGATATTGTGAGTCATAACAGATAACAACAAGTCCTGCATGAAAACCATGTTTAATTTTTGGCAATGAAGGGGATAAATTGGTAGGAAAACATTGTTGGAAAAGAAAGCAAGAGCTGTCGGAGAACAGCAAAGCTAGACTATTCCTAGTGCTGGATAGTAACAGCAAATCAATCCGAAAAGGGTGAAAATTCCACCAAATTCAATATTTAAGAGTAATGAATCTTTGTCTAGATGCTGTTATTATGGTTACAGAAGCATGTGCAAAGACTCCAAGCAATAGCTAGGTAGAAATAGAGATATTACAGATAAACAACATTTGCATGTAAAAACTTAACCTAGATTTCTAAGTCCGAAAAGGGTTAAAATTCCACTAAATTCAATATCAGAGGAATGAATCTTTGTCTAGATGCTGATATTATGGTCACAGAAGCATGTTTAAAGTTTCCAAGCTTTAGGTTTTATAGAAACAGAATTATTACAGATAAACAACATTTGCACGTAAAAACTTAACCTAGATTTCTAAGTACTGATATTATGGTCACAGAAGCATGTGCAAAGTTTCAAAGCAATGGCTTTAGTAGAAACAGAGATTTTAAACACTTGCACGTAAAAACTTAACCAAAGCATTACGCCAACGCTGACACGTACGCCTGGCTGACCAGAATAGCCCTCCTATTCTACGAATAGTCAAGTTAAAAAATGCTTTAAACAAGCAATTTCTTCTTTTTCTACAATGTTTTCCATTTGGTAATGCAAATTTTAGTATTAGAAGGCAATTAATTTTCAAAATAAGACAGGTTTGAAATACATTGTTCTGCCATTAACTACAGGCTTGAAGGACCTGCAGCATGGTTACATCTACCAGTCCTCCCTAAAATCCACAGGTCTCGGGCCTGAAGACTGCTGTTAGTGTAGATCCCTGATAATTAACCCTGCACTAATGCAACATAAGTTTTAATTGACACACCAGAGACAAAAAGCAATTTGATAAACAGGAATGGAAAAATCAGAGACTCGTACTTAATCATGTCTAGGTCATTTTCTCATTTAATTTGATGTATCAGTCTATTGCATGGTTTCTAAAAAAATTTCCATATATACCGAGATATAGATCCATAATTATGTACATAAATTAAATGGATTTTTTTTTTCAACTTTAAATGTTTTGTTATAGCTCAGTCAAAACCCTATATTGTGAGTATTCAAAAGAATAATCTTATTAACCCTTGTCATGCTAATAAAAAAAAAAACTTGGCAAGTTTGCAACAAAATCTATGTGTTCAAAGCGCCAGATGCACTAAATAGTAAATAAAATAGGGAATTCATTGTGAAAATTAATTATTTGAGCTTTTCTTGTTAAAAAAAAGAGCTATAGACAAAGATCAGACTGCACATTATGTGCAGGCTGATGTTTGTCTATAGCTCCTGTCAAGGCAGGAATATTCCGGTTTCAGCATGACAAGGGTTAAGACGTTTCCAATGAATACCCACAACATAGGGTTTGGAAGAGAAATAAAAGAAATAACAGATTACTGTCATCACTTTCTCTTATATCTTAAGGTCTAATTTAGTTTGATGTATCAGTCTATTGCATGATTTTCTTTAATTCTACGATGTATGAATGATTAAAGAAGTGCACGATTGTCTCTTACTGAAGTTAATGTTATTGCTTCCTTAAACAAGCACAGCTGGTAGTGCGTCAGACTTTCAATGTAGAGGTCCCAGGTTTGATCCCAAATGGCAGCTCTATAATCTTAGACCTATGTGGGATTGAAGCTGAAGGCTATATGAAAGGATGTAACCTGGGACCTCTTGAATGACAGTCCAACGCGCTACCAACTACGCTATGACAGCAGCTGTATAATAAGCAATACGCCCGAGCAGCTGGTGGCAAGGGCCTTGGCCTCATTACGCATATTAAGCAAATGCGTAATAAAAAAAAACATCTTTCGAAAATTGCTGTTGATTAATGATCATAACATGGAAACTACAGCTTATTTAAGCTGTAGTTTTGATGTTTTGATAATTCACCAACACTCAAATCATAGAAAAAGGGAGCGGATGGAGGGCATTAATCTTTTGTCACAGTCAATATATTGCCTTTATCCTATTTATTCTTTGGTGGTTGCCTTCTGAGTGCGTATAAAATTCATAATTCTAGCTACGCCTATGGGTGGCTCTGATGATTAGGTTGTGGTTGTACATGTACTGGTGTGAAAAGTGATAGGCAACCATGTGTTAGGTAGTGATGGGCAGATTTATCGATTATAATCAATAATCTGTTGTTTTAGGCTTCTGATTGTGATAATCGACTAAGAAATTTCATAATCGATTAATCAGTTCCTAACACATAAATGAAAGTCATAGTATATTGTTTTGGAAACTGACAGTTTGGTGGCTCAGCATGATTCAGTTGTAACTGCCTATGTTTAAAGGCAAGGCAGTTACAACTGTTTCATGCTGAGCCATGAAGTTGGTAGAAAAATTTGAAGAAAGAGTCTTTAGATCATGAGTTTTATAACTAAATTTTCTCATTAGATTCTTCAAACAATGACACTTGGAGTGTTGTATTTTGAAAATTCTAAGAAAATGAATCATAAGTTGACTTTGTCTTCCAACTAAAAACCGATTATCAATTGTGATTTGAAACTTATTTCCCAACACTACTGATGATTTGTTGTGGTTGTACATGTACTGGTATGAAAAGCGATAGGAAACTAAGTATTAGGAGCATCAGAGTCCAAGATATAAATGAAATAATACTGAAAATGGGGTTAAATCCCATATAAAATAAATTCACTGGCAGGGCACCTACAGGAAAGATGAAAGAGGGTGCAAATTGGCTGCTATTATGTATCCCCATCTCAAATAAGCTGATCAATGCTTTTCATCAGCTGTTACAGTTCTGCAGCTTAGGCCAGCAACTCCATCTGGCTGCAAAAATGTTCCAAGAACTGTTTCTTGAATGTTCTAGAATGTTGATTGGCAGTTCAACAACCATAAGTTCAATCACTGGTTCTAGAACAAGGTCTTAAACTCAAGTTCAAGAATCGTGAATGAAAGTTCATGAACTTGAGATAAAGAAGTATTTCAAGAAGTTCAAAAACTATTTCTAGAACTTTAAATACTAGTTTTAGAAGTTCAAGAACAAGTTCATTGACCAGTTCTTTAACAAGGAATTCTCGAAATGCTATATAATGTTCTAGAATGTTCAAAAACCAAATCTTGGATGTTTTGGCAGGGGCCATGATGGACCTCTTTGTTTTTTGTCTCTCAACAGTTTCAATTGTGTCGTAGTTGAATATACCAGTTTACTGAACTATATCAGGGGTCAACACTTACTTTAAATGCTACCAGCCTTAAGGACCTGTTAGCCACAAATCTTGCAGGTCCTGCCTGAAGGTCCTGTAACAGGCCCTCCCTGAAAACATTGCTAATTATTTAGAAATTAAAGAAGCAAATTGTAAAGAAAACAAGCAATTTCTTCTTTTCCCACAATGTTTTTATTGGGTAAGGAAAAAAAGAAACTGTATGGTAATGCCATTTTTTTTCAAAATTGGATCCTCTAGGAAATTATATGGCCACTAACTACAGACCCGACGGACCTGCACCATGGTAGTTTCTACCAGTCCTCCCTAAAGTCCACAGGCCTCGGGCTTGAGGACTGGTCACTGTTAGTGTCGATCCCTGTCTATAGTCGCTGATCTCTGTGACTAATATCCTCATCTTGCTTATACATGAATCTTCTTTGCCTATTTGTACTGAGTGTGATAAGGTTTTTAGTTTCATTTTCCATGAATTCAAAAAGATATTCTCTTCATTTACTTGAGACACAAAACAACACTAAATGCAGATTATAAAGTATGTCAAATTTTCTTGTGAGTTAAGATTAATATGTCCTGGAAAAACCTGACTTAAAAAATACATAAATTCTAATGCTAAAATTATTATGTGTGATTTTCTAATTTTTCGAACGTATGAGAGCCGAGCCCCCTCGTGAGACTGAGATGACATCATAATTAGAAAATATTCTGCTGAGAAATAATGGAAACCTTGAGCTCTTCAAATTCATTCATCATTGTCTGGGACAGCTTTCCTCAAATTGGGTTTGAAATCCTTGAAGAAATTTACAGGCCAGATTTACAAAAGTAATTTGATTATCCGTGATGGTAAAGGGACAAAGGGAGATATGATTCAGTGGTATATAAGCCAGAATTTTCAAAGCAGAATATATATGTGACCTGTCACGCAAAAAGGGACCATCTGGGAACTTTGTAAAATGAATATTGAAAAAGAGATTTGGTTAAGCATTGGTCAACCAGATGTGGCATTTCAAAAAATCTTTCACTGGCAGGGGTCTTGCTGCATATTTTTGTCTGGGGCCTGGGGCCAGTGAGATTGGGAAAAATTGCGGCGTTTTACCCAAAATTGGGAAAAATTAAAAAAGCTTATAAATCACATCATTTCTTTATTATTTATTAAAGTCATCAACATAAAACAGTCTCTGTTTTGATATACCTAGCATCACAGGTATTTGACACAATATATTATCCATGATTAATGCCCTGGCAGGGCGGAGCCTAAGTAACGGGTCGTTGCACTTAAGGTTAAGGGAAATCAGCCTTTATCTAAAATAACCTACTTCTAAAGAGAGTCGACATAAATAACTCGAGACCTTAAATCGTAGATTGGTAACCAAATCCTCGTAACTTCAGCTTAATCAAGCTGAAGTTACGATGCTTTGGTAACCAAGCGATGAAATGTGTTCACTCTTTCAAAGCACGTGGTTTTAGGATACAGTTATTTGCCAGCGTTATGGATGATTACCGACTTTAATTTGAAAGAACCCAAACTATTGAAAAGTAAACTCACCAAATTACGTCACGGTTAAGCCCCGCCCTGCCAGTTCATTTATTACGCAGAATACAATGATTGTCTAAATATGCTGTATAATTATACATGCTGTTTTTTTTAAAGTATATACTGCAGAGTGCATATTTATACAATCATTGTATATTATGTCTAAAACTTGTGCCTAGCATGGGTTCTTTTACATTTCCACCTCTGATTGGGTTCATTTCCTTGAAATGAAAGATAGAAAATGGAAATATAATCATTATATTTCCATTTTTCTGTCTTTCATTTAAAAAAAATGTGTAATTGCTGTCTCTAGCTGAGTTTGCTTAAGTGAAATTTCTCCATGAAAGGTGACCCTCATCAATTCTTCTAAAGTTTCCTGAAGAAGTGATGTTCTGAAAGGTCTATTTTGCAATTCTCTATAAATTGTAACCAAAGAAATTCACACGAAAATGCTAAGCTTTTTATCACGCATTTGTATAATCAGTGAAGTTAGTTAAATTGGATGCCACATATCCCTGTTGAAGGTAAAATGCAACCTAAATTGAAAGGGATTTGCGTAAAACAATCAGTTTTTGAGGAACTTAAGCTCCGGCTCAGAAGCTGTCAAGGTAGAAGGAATGGCCTCTGGAGGTAAAATGTCCGACGTAGATTGTTTATCTGTGGCCTTTAAAGCTTGCATTTTAAACATTGTGTCTATTTTGGCACATTTTTCGCCACTTTTGCCGATCTTTTTTCGGTAATATTTATCATTGTGCGACATTTTGCATCCGTGGATGCTGAACGGTTGCCCTTAGTTACGGTAAAAGATTAAAATGCGGATCACGTTTGTCAAGACGGTAAATTTCTAATAATGACTATTCCTAGTGAAGAATTCTTTAGAAAACAGTTGAGTTTTTTTTTCAACTCATGAAAGCAAAAAATGCAAACAAAGTAGTTAAATTTCGATGTGAATACCGGAAAATTATTATTCCTCTATAACGGCAATGGAAGCCGTAAAATAAACTGGCCATTCATTCTAGACTGGGTCACGTCTTTGATTATTACTATGGTAAAATACACAGTAAAACGACGAGTACCAGTCTAGCCGATATCATTCGGCATATTTCGGTAATCATGATCAATGGAAATGTAAACAAAAATACAGGACTCTCTTGGTTGACAGTTTATTCATTCATGAGTTGTTTCTTACGATAATTTTACAGGCAAGGATGGCAGTTCTATGTATCATTCTGTGTTGCCTTAATCGGGGGAATTTTAGATGCTTATTGGGAATTTTCAGCCTAGAATTGGGAAAAAAAGATACTTTTTTCCATTGGGAATGGGGCCGAATTTCGGCCCCAAAAATCGGCAAACGAGACCCCTGACTGGAAGGTAGATTGAACATTCTAGATTCAGAAAATAAGCCCATTGCGAAAAGTTTCGATCCTAGTAAGTCTGCGCAAACCGCACAATCTGACTAGGGTCGACAAACGCTTTACCAGATGGTCCCTTTTTGCATGACAGGTCACATATATAGTTGTCTTGCTGACAAAAGGGAGTGACTCGATCAGGCCTCCCAGGGTGAAAGAATTTTGAATAGAGATGGGCAGAATAATAAATTATTATTGATATTCAGTTGGTTCTTGCACAGTGATTGTGATAATCAACTAAGAAATTTTGTAATCGACCAATCAGTTTCTAACACATAAATGAAATTCATTATACATTGTCTTCGAAACCAATATCAGGTTAATGGCTCAGCGTAAAACAGTTGTAACTGCCTATAAACATATAGGCAGTTACAGCTGTTTCAAGCTGATCCTTGAAGTTGGTAGAAATATCTGCTGAAAGAGTGTTTAGGTCATGAGTTTTAACTAATCTTTCACATTATCTTTTTCAAAGGATGATACTGGGAGTACTGTATCATCAATTTCTAAGAAAACGATTGTACAATTGATCATTAGTTGATTTCCTCTTCAAACTAAAGCCAATTATCAATTGTGATTTGAAAACAATTGCCCAACACTTCTTTTAAAGCAATGACTTAATTACTATGATTTACAAAAAGCCTGCACTTTATAAACTTACAAATTGTATTCAGGGGTGTCAGGAATTCCAATGCCCAACTTGTTCAACATAAGCTTTTCTACCTGTGGACAAGTACATTTTGGAAGGCCATTTGTCAATGGTCAAGTATGTGCTAGGGCAAATCTTGGTATGGCACTATATAGATCAAAGAGATTAATAAGCTTATTGTTTTTATCAAAGAGTAGAAAACACTTTTTTAATGAAAAAAATGCTGGGTTTCAGCATAATCTTCTTTACAAACACTATTTTCTCGTCAGAAGCAATTTCTTCTTTTATCACAATGTTTTCTCAATCATAAAATCACAGGCACGTAACAAGCAGGGATTAAACAGCAAAGGGTTAATCAGTTCCTAACACATAAATGAAAGTCATTGTATATTGTTCTGGATTGGAAACTGAAAGTTTGATGGCTCAGCATGAAACAGTTGTAACTGCCTATGTTTACAGGTAGTTACAACTGTTTCATGCTGAGCCATGAAGTTGGTAAAAAATTTGAAGAAAGAGTCTTTAGATCATGAGTTTTAACTAAATTTTCTCGTTAGATTCAGAAAACAATGACACTTGGAGTGCTATTTTTTAAAAATTCTAAGAAAATGGATCATTAGTGTTGATTTTGTCTTCCAGCAATAAAACCGATTATCAATTGTGATTTGAAACCTATTACCCAACACTACTGATGATTTGTTGTGGTTGTACATGTACTGGTGTGAAAAGCGATAGGAAACCTTATGTTAGGTGCATCAGAGTCCAAGATATAGATGAAGTAATGCTGAAAATGGGGTTACATCCCCGTATAAAATAAATTCACTGGCAGGGCGACTATGGGAAAGATGAAAGAGGGTGCAAATTGGCTGCTATAATGTATCCCCATCTCAAATAAGCTGATGCTTTTCATCAGCTGTTACAGTATTGCAGCTCAGGCCAATAACTCAACTTAGCTGCAAAAAAGTTCAAAAACTTGTTCTTGAATGTTCTAGAAAGTTAAATGGAAGTTCAAGAACGTTAAGTTCAATCACTTGTTCTAGAACAAGTTCTTAAACGCAAGTTCAGGAAACATCAATCAAAGTTCATGAACTTGAGTTAAAGAAATAGTTCAAGAAGTTCAAAAACTATTTCTAGAACTTTAAATACTAGTTTAAGAAGTTCAAGAACAAGTTCATGAACCAGTTCTTTAACAAGGAATTCTTGAAATGCTATATAATGTTCTAGAATGTTCAAGAACAAAATGTTGGATGTTTTTGCACTGGCCATCCTCTTTTAAACTAGGATCTTTGTTTTTTGTCATTCAACAGTTTCAATCTATGTGTCCTAGTTGAATTTACAATTTTACTGAACTATACACTTACTTTTATTGCTACCAGCCTTAACCCTTTCCTGTTTTACAAATTTTTGGACCTGTCCAAATTCAAAGGTTTTGCAGACGAAAATTTAAAGTGGATTCAATTTGAAAAATAACCGTGCAGTAGGGTAGAAAATAGTGTGGGAAAAGAAGAAATTGCTTGTCAGAAGCAATTTCTTCTTTTTTCACAATGTTTTCTCAATAATAAAATCACAGGCACGTAAAAAGCGGGGATTAAACAGCAAAGGGTTAAGGACCTGTTAGCCACAAATCTAATATGTCCTGACTGAAGGTAACAGGTCCTCCCTGAAAACAATATTAATTATATAGAAATAAAAGAAGCAAATTTTAAAGAAAACAGTGTGGTAAAAGAAGACATTGCTTGTTACAAGCAATTTCTTCTTTTCCCACACTGTTTTTATTTGGTAAGGAAAATAAGAAATTGTATAGTAATGGAAATTTTTTTTCAAAACTGGATCGTCTAGGAAATTATATGGCCATTAACTACACACCCGACAGTACTGCACCATGGTAGTTTCTACCAGTCCTCCCTAAAGTCCACAGGCCTCGGGCCTAAGGACTGGTCACTGTTAGTGTCGATTCCTGTCTATAGTCGCTGATCTCTGTGACTAATATCCTCATCTTGCTTATACATGAATCTTCTTTGCCTATTTGTACTGAGTGTGATAAGGTTTTTAGTTTCATATTCCATGAATTCAAAAAGATATTCTCTTCATTTACTTGAGACACAAAACAACACTAAATGCAGATTATAAAGTATGTCAAATTTTCTTGTGAGTTAAGATTAATATGTCCTGGAAAAACCTGACTTAAAAAATACATAAATTCTAATGCTAAAATTATTATGTGTGATTTTCTAATTTTTCGAACGTATGAGAGCCGAGCCCCCTCGTGAGACTGAGATGACATCATAATTAGAAAATATTCTGCTGAGAAATAATGGAAACCTTGAGCTCTTCAAATTCATTCATCATTGTCTGGGACAGCTTTCCTCAAATTGGGTTTGAAATCCTTGAAGAAATTTACAGGCCAGATTTACAAAAGTAATTTGATTATCCGTGATGGTAAAGGGACAAAGGGAGACATGATTCAGTGGTATATAAGCCAGAATTTTCAAAGCAGAATATATATGTGACCTGTCACGCAAAAAGGGACCATCTGGGAACTTTGTAAAATGAATATTGAAAAAGAGATTTGGTTAAGCATTGGTCAACCAGATGTGGCATTTCAAAAAATCTTTCACTGGAAGGTAGATTGAACATTCTAGATTCAGAAAATAAGCCCATTGCGAAAAGTTTCGATCCTAGTAAGTCTGCGCAAACCGCACAATCTGACTAGGGTCGACAAACGCTTTACCAGATGGTCCCTTTTTGCATGACAGGTCACATATATAGTTGTCTTGCTGACAAAAGGGAGTGACTCGATCAGGCCTCCCAGGGTGAAAGAATTTTGAATAGAGATGGGCAGAATAATAAATTATTATTGATATTCAGTTGGTTCTTGCACAGTGATTGTGATAATCAACTAAGAAATTTTGTAATCGACCAATCAGTTTCTAACACATAAATGAAATTCATTATACATTGTCTTCGAAACCAATATCAGGTTAATGGCTCAGCGTAAAACAGTTGTAACTGCCTATAAACATATAGGCAGTTACAGCTGTTTCAAGCTGATCCTTGAAGTTGGTAGAAATATCTGCTGAAAGAGTGTTTAGGTCATGAGTTTTAACTAATCTTTCACATTATCTTTTTCAAAGGATGATACTGGGAGTACTGTATCATCAATTTCTAAGAAAACGATTGTACAATTGATCATTAGTTGATTTCCTCTTCAAACTAAAGCCAATTATCAATTGTGATTTGAAAACAATTGCCCAACACTTCTTTTAAAGCAATGACTTAATTACTATGATTTACAAAAAGCCTGCACTTTATAAACTTACAAATTGTATTCAGGGGTGTCAGGAATTCCAATGCCCAACTTGTTCAACATAAGCTTTTCTACCTGTGGACAAGTACATTTTGGAAGGCCATTTGTCAATGGTCAAGTATGTGCTAGGGCAAATCTTGGTATGGCACTATATAGATCAAAGAGATTAATAAGCTTATTGTTTTTATCAAAGAGTAGAAAACACTTTTTTAATGAAAAAAATGCTGGGTTTCAGCATAATCTTCTTTACAAACACTATTTTCTCAAATTCTTTCTATTCTAATTTTTGTGGACATTTAGTTCATATTAATCCTGGACAAGTAGAAAATCACAATTTACTTGTCAATAGACAAGTGAAGAGAATCCATATTTCCACACCCCTTTTGCATTGTTTAAGTAAGACTTCTCCAAAAAAGTTCAATTTTCTTGTGACATCTGGTTATAGCTTAGATCAATTATGGGAATGATTTGTCTGGTCTGTGTAGCTTATTTAGTTTACATGTGTCTGAGTTAGTGTCTTAGACTTATTGCCCTAAAGTAAGAAATCAACTGATATACCGTAAATCCGGTAAATCTTGCATCAGTTTATTTTTGCATACCTAGCGCTCTTGAAGAAGTTATATGAAAATTTTTTAAATCATTTTAACACTAAAATATACAAAAAGTCAGCACTCGTTGAAATTATGCAGGGATTGAAACTTACAGCAGTCCTCCCGCCAAAGTCCTCTGGATTTTTAGGAGGACTGGTAGATGTTGCCATGCTGCAGGTCCTGCAGGCCTGTAGTTAATGGCAGTGCTTAGTATTTCATGTTTTGAAAAATGATTGCTTCTCCAGTACTAAAATTTGCATTACCAAATGGAAAACATTGTAGAAAAATGAGAAATTGCTTGTAAACACGGTTTTCATGCAGGACCTGTCGTTATCATGGAGGACCTGTAAAAGTATGGCTTACAGGTCCTTCAGGTGGGTGGCAAAATGTAGTTAGTGTCAAACCCTGTTATGAATTGTATCTTTTAGGGAAGGCTTTTCCATCAAAGACCCTTTTTCTAGTTACATCTGGTAGATCTAAGCTTTGTCAATAATATGGGAATGATTTGTCTTGTCTGTTTTGCCTATTTAGTTTGAAAGTGTCTGATTATGTGTCTGACTATTGCTCTAAGAAGCAAGTGATATACTGTAAATCTGGTAAATTTTGTGTCAGTTATATTTTTGCATCCTAAGGGAGGTAAAGAAAGTATGAAATATATTTGAAGTATTGAAACACTATTATGCATGCTTGAGAATAACTAATATATTATAGATTTTATTTCATTTTTTGAGCACATTATTATTTGCAAAGACCCAAAAATGGCTTAACACGCAAAAGTATGATAGATAAATTTTATGAAATAATTAAGACCAAGGAGATGCCACTCTTATTTCTAAAAACTTATCTGATCAAAAGCCTCAACTAACTGTTTTCCCTGGTCAGCACTAAGTGATCCATGTGATTAGTGACCATATATCACATGACATGATGTGATTAGTGACCATAATTATATCACATGACATGATGTAAATTAACTGGGACAAATTCTGAAGAAATGAGGAATTGTGGGTCATGACACGTTATTCCCAAAGTCTAATTAGAGTAACATAGAGGCTATCACCCTCAAAATTCCAACAGAGTGACTCATAACAGTTCTTTTTATCCCCATTTGGCAATATGTTTCTTTCATTTCTGAAGACAGACTGAGAATTCAAGATAATTAAGACAGTGTGTTAGATCAGAATTTTCAATTTTATTTTCATACCCTCTTTTATGGCTATTGATTGTTTTGGTCTTAACATGAATAATCGAATGAATGACCACAATATGGAGTTTGTTGGTTAGATAAAAAAAAAAAGAATTTGTGTTACACATTTAGAAATGATTTTGCTATCTGGAGCCCCATTGTCCAGTTATCAAAATATGCTGAGAACTGTTACAAGTCTATTGATTGAGAAATGGGGAACCAGTACAGGAAGTATTGATCACTAGGGGGGAGATTTTTTGCCAATTTTATTTGGAGAGGCTAGTCATGTAATGGCAAATGAACTTAGGGACGGAATCAGGCAGATAACAAAAGTTAACATGTTTTATCGTTCTCTCAGAAATTGTAACTTCATCAAGAGATAAACGGCGTTCTGCTTGCAAAGTTTACTTTTTTTGGCCTGACATTCATTTCTCTAATTAACAGAATGAGAAATTATATAAAAAAGTTCCTTTTTCTTTATTTTCTTCAGATCTTCGAAACTTCATTAGACACTATATCAGTGACTGACAAAGTGTCAAAATGTCCACTTAAGTGGAATTAGAAATTATATAAGAAATTTGGAGGCATTTTGTTTGATGAGTTTTTCTCCATTTCTTAGAAACTGAAACTAACAACATATTTCATTGACTGTCAAAATGGTCTAGAAGGCACAAAATGAAATATGGGATATGATGAGAAATTGATACTTTTCTATCAAAAGACTGACATCAAATATGTCACATGTATGCAGATTTGAACAAAAAAATGATTTTTTTCTTAAGTATGCATTTTATACATATATGATTTTGTTATCTGTTTTTGAATTGTTAGAATAATAATTTATGTACAGCAGGACATAGTTACCAAGAAAAATATGTCTTAGAGTATTCTGCGTTATTAATGAACTGGCAGGGCGTGGCTTAGTCATGACGTAATTTGACCAGTTTACTTTTCAATAGTTTGGGTTCTTTCAAAAGTAAGTCCGCAACTATGGTAAACACGTGTAAAAAACTGTATTGTAAACCTAAAGAATACACATGCTAAGCAAAAGTGAACGCATTTCATTGTTTGGTTACCAAATCCTCTGAACTTCTGCTTGTACAAGCTGAAGTTACGAGGGTTTAGTTTCCAATCTTCGATTAAAAGAATGCAACTACCTATTAAACTGAGTTATTATAAATAAATATATATTCAACTTAACCTTAAATGCAATGAACTGATATTTAGGCCATGCCCTGCAGGGGCATTAATTTTGGATTATAATTATTCTAAGGTATTCAAGAATATGTCTTTCTGAAAATAAGACTTATTTATGATAACAGTTGCCGATCAGTATAATTGTCACAATTATATATTTGCCTATGAAATCATCTTTGATGTTTCAATTTAATTGTAATATTTCTTTTCTCAGGTTGACAAAATTGTGACCAATGTCTTATGACCCAGAAATCACCATTGAAATCTCATTTAACTGTGATATGTTTTCTATTTCTAGATAGACAGAATTGTGTCCAATGTCACATGACCCAGAACCATTGAAATTACATTCAACTGTGATATGTTTTTTTTTTTTTTTTTAGATTGACAGAATTGTGTCCAATGTCACATGACCAAGAAATCACCAATGATGTATCAGATATCAAGACAGGATGCCTGTCACTTTGTCTTTGAAGACTCAACAGTATATAGATCCTGGTAGGTAGCCAGTCTAAAATATTTGAATATCCTATTGCATGGATGAATTGTTAAAATTGCTAAATTTACAAAAAAAAATAAAAGATTTTAAGTTTTGTTATTTTCCAAGAGGAATACTTGTTTGAAAGATCAGATATGAAATGTCATGCAATAGTAGACTAGAATAAACAAAAGCTACGCATGTCCAGGGATTGACACTAACCTCTTTGAGTAAGGAGTCCATTGGACTCCCATCTTGCAAAATCAAGGAGTCCAAGCTCAAACTATGGAGTCTGACTTTTTGTAATGGGTGAACACTGTGGAAAAGAAGAAATTTTGCTTATTTCAAGCAATTTCTTCTTATCAACAAGTTTCTTGCCCAAAATAAATATTTTCTTTCAAATACCACTAGATGCAAGCTTATGTTATCTTCAACAACTTATGATGTGAACAATCTACAGTTTTGACATGAGATGAAAAGGGAACTGCCCCATGCATTTCTTTTTCAAAATATTCTCATATGATATATACTGGGAGTCCATTGGACTCCTTACTTGCAAAATAAAGGAGTCACAACTGATAAACAAGAAGCCTCAGACTCCCCTTAGTGTTGAACCCTGCATGCCAGGGAAAAAGCTCTACTTGACAAAGCAATATTTCTTTGGTTATATTGGGACATTATTTATTCAATGATTTGTATAGTATGTTTATCCTTGACAGAAAAGGTTGCTCTCATCATAATGATTGTAAATACATATCAACATTTGTTAACCCTTGTTATGCTGAATAAATCTTGGCTAAAAATTTGTATCAAAATCAAAGGGCAAAAAGCACTGAAAGTATCAACTGTAGGTCAATTTTTATTTGAAAAACTAAGTCTATTGATGATTCTGGTTTGAAAGTGAGAAACAGGTGGTGTAGACTAACATCAGACTGCACATATGTGCAGGCTGATGTTTGTCTATGGCTCCTGCCAAAGCAATGATATTCCGGGTTCAGCATGACAAGGGTTAATGCCTTAAAGTGTGATAAAATTGGCGAGACTTCTTCTCAAAAACTACCTTACTTCAAACTTTTTCAGATGCCAACAAGATAATCAGTGGACTCCCCGTGCTTCGCTCTGATTACGGGGTACCAGACACAGAAATCGCCTTTTTGAGGAAATTCTTCCGCTGTAACGACACTCAAACACTCATGAAAGTAAGTCATTTATATTTTAGGCTGTGCAAGACATTTCCAACAATTCAAATTTTGTCTGAAGTGTAGACTATGAGCAACTTAGACATCATTACAATTCAGTGAAGAACATTGTGAAACTGACACTCGATCTGATTAAAAATCATTCTAGACCCCTCACGCAGCGCTCTGTTTATTCATTCCGAACACCTACTCACAACATTCAAAAATGTTCCTAATTGATTCAAAAACATGTATAAAGTGATTGAAACAACCAACTTTTAATTCAAATAATTCTAATTACGTATTCCATGCTTTTTTGGCTGGTGTGGATTTTAAAGTTTCTGATTTGGCCGTACTGACACAAAAACAGTAAATATGTAAAAAAAAAATTAAACGGAGTAATAAGCATTTTTTCAAACTTCCCTTGATTTTCATTCAAAACTTGCTCTTCACACTCATTCAATTTTGTTCTGAAATCATTAAAAAATCATTCATCTTATCAATTTCACAGTTTTGTCAACTGTATGCAGAATCATCTCTTATCTTAACAGAAACAATAACACTAGCAATGTGCAAAGGGCATAGGTTTATCAAAATTTTAAGCTCTGCTGCTGGCCAAAGTCTTTACTTGGTGCACATTCGAAATTGTTGGAAATGTCACCAACAGGCCCATATAATTTCATGTCTAATTTCAGATATTCAGAAAGCTGTACATGGTTGAATGTCGAAGAGTCTCCCCTTTAACACGAGCTGTCGTAGCAATAGCAGCCAAGGTGAGTGCTTTTACACGAGCTGTAGTAGCGATAGCTGCCAAGGTGAGTGTGACTTTATCCAAGAGTCTCCCCTTTAACACAAGCTGTCATAGCAATAGCAGCCAAGGTGAGTGCTTTTACACAAGCTGTGGTAGCAATAGCAGGCAAGGTGACACTGACTTTGTTGAAGAGTCGCCCCTTTAACACAAGCTGTCATAGCAATAGCAGCCATGGTCAGTGCTTACTTTGGTTCCTTGGGGGTTCATGCCTTTTTGAACAGTATTGCAGTTATATATAGTAGCTGGTGCTTCTACCCATGATTTCCTGTTGTTTCTCATACCAGTATATTACACAATATTACATCTAAGCTGCAATTAAGCTGTCTAATTATTTCACTTAAGTATACTAGTTATCATTTGCCCATAAGTAGGAGTCCCTGATGGTGGCACTCATCCTTTCCGACTTTTTGTCTCTCACCAGTTGGTTGATGATAGTAGACCTATGTGGGATAGCAACTGGAGGCTAGGAATAGATAGTACTAATGTTAGAAATATCAGGTCTCCATTGTCAGGTGCTCCAGCCACCACAATATAAGTTAAAGATTGTTGAAAGCAAAGTTAAACACCATACAACCAAACTAAATAGTAGGAGACAAATGTAGTAAGTCATAATGACTTTCGGCAAATTTTGGATTAAAGTTGGCAAGGCCATTGATCAAATTCAGATTGAGAGTAAAATTAGCAAGGATACAGATAAAGGGGGCTAAATTTGTATTTTAGATAAAAATATTTTTAAAATTCCTTCTTAAACCCTATGCTGTTGGTGCTCATTTGGAATGTCTCATTGAGACGATTCAAATGAGTACTCACAACATAGGGTTTCATTGAGAAATACAGATTTTAGACTGGCTATACCCCCTCTTATCTGTACATCTGAATGTGTAACATGTGAGTGCTCAAAAGCAGTTTGAACATTTCTAAAATTCATATTATGTAGCACGTCATGCAAAAAAAGACCAACTTAGTAGTGCATAAAGTGTCAACCTTAGTCAGACTGCGCAGCTTGCGCAGGCTGACAAGGATTGACACTTTTTGCACTTCAATGACTTTCTGACTTTACAATGATCATTCTACATTCCTGTATAATAAGTTGATTAAAAGGGACTTGAGATTGATCTTTGCTAGACCTTATTCTTTTGCAAATATTTATCAAGTGATGATCTCTGTTTTTTGCGTGAATGATCACATATTTGTATGTGTTCAAACTTCACCAATTACCTAACAACAGAATATTTGTTGTTTAGGAATGTGACACACACAAATTTATGATCACAGGAAATTATGGATTATAAGTGAAATCATAGGCGATTGTTTCATAGTCCTATTTTCATATGCCTGTCAAAAGACGGAATAAATTATATGATCATCCATGGCTTCTGGGCAATTTTGGCATCCAGGCGGGAATAGGGAGTTGGGGCTTTCACTTCTTTGTCTTGTGCGTAGCTCTGTTAGCTTACAGTTTTTATTCTAGGATTTGAAAAATGTGGGGGATTTCAATGCAAAATCTAGATCATTGAGAAATGTTTTGTATTTCTTGCTCTTTGTTTGTAGGGAAATATCCCCAATCAATTTTGAAAATATGGGGGATTTTTGAAAAAAAAGTGGGGGAATCCCCCAATCCCCTTGCCTAGAATAAACACTGAGCTTATGTCAGATTGCCTGTAAACTGGACAGTTATGTACCTTTTATGATAACAGAGTGCATTGCCAAAGAACCGCAATTCTACCTAGCTTAATTTTTTGGTGAATAAGCGTCGTTCATCAGTGTTATACCATGTCCGGAAAATCCTGTTGGATGTTAATACATTTGAAATAAAGTAGCACCTCTTAAAATTCAATTTAGTATCTTTCAATATTTTTCTCCGCAAAATCAATGTTTGTTTCTTTAATGGCGTGTTGCTAGTACTTTTCATCAGGTGAAGATAATGAAAATTGGCCTTGAAAAACACAAAATGATCTTGCAATGTTTATATAGAGAATTTTTGATCGGCGGAAGCTTGTCGAGAGTTTAAAGCAAAAACAAAGTTTGTGTCTAAACACCGTAGAGACAGATACTTTGTTTTTGACCCAAGCCTTCGCTGGTGCAACTTGTAGTTATTAGCCGGAAATAAGTGTTTATCTAGGTCATGTCCTCTTGAACTTACATTCGGCAATACTCGGGCGATCTCCGACGGCTCCGAGTAAAAAGTAGGTTACAGGAATCGGCCGACTTGAGACGAATGACACATCAAGACACCTTGTGTCATTATAAACGGTAACGCGGTTTTACATAACTTATCAACTAGCGACAGTCAGTCTCGAGAAGGGTTTTAAGAATGATTCGACATGTGTTTTACATGTACAACCATTCTTGTACCTTTAATTTGAATAGGGATGAACGCCGTTATCAAGATTTTTCTGTAAAATTGCGTTGGCTGAAGTAGGGCTGTAAGGATACACTCGAATATTCGGTGAACTTATTCCCAGCGAAAACGTTTCGTATTCGTCTGTCTCAGAAGCGCTAATTGCCGAATACCAAATGCGACAGACACGGAATATATTTCATTGGGGCAATTCTACTTTGCATTTTTCAATCTGTAAAACCATATCAATTCAAAATTCTATTTGAAAATTAAATAAATGATAGCTAAATATTCAACCCTAGATACCACTCCAATTGAAGAGTAGATATTGCCGTGGTCAAGGGGGGGACCAGATCCGTCATGCAATTGTTAACAACTCGACAGGCGGGTTTTGTTGTTAAATTATTCTGGAAAAGTCATTGCATTTTTTACAGAAATCATAAAAATCTTAATCAATGAATAAAAACTGGCTCCATCCTTCCCAAAATACGTTTAGAATTGGTTAACTACAGTTTAAGCAAATACTAGCTCCGAGAAGAAAAGTCTAATATCAGCCGCAACACTGTAATAAGATATCGATAGTGAGTGATTTTACAAGCCTCCAAACTCTTGAAGGTAAACAATAGGTTCTTGTGCAAAAAATAAACCGACATTTGTAAGGATTACCAATTCTTATTGGAAGGAAGGTCGGGAGGAAAAAAACAGGGTATTACACTTAAACTATTGGTCAGACATAGTCATGCAATTATTACCTCCCTTTGAAAAAATAAACTTCTTAAATAAGATTCTTATTCGCTTTTGACGTGGGAATTACGTTACAAAAATAATTTTTATAAAGACTTTTAGTATGCAATTTACTATGAAGCAATTATTTAATATAAAAAGTAATACTTTAATTTCTAAACCTTAAACAGAAAGTATCTATGAATTATACTATTAGGGCACTAGACCTCCTTTAACCCATAGACCAGCACTCGCTCATTTGGGCATGTGCTACGGTAGCGACGATAAATAAACGGAAATACACACACACACACACACTTTAACCCATATTGGCTCGGTGGTCTAGTGGTAAAACACAAGTCTACAAATCCTAAGGTCCGTGGGTCGAATCCTGAATGCAGCAGAAATTTTCAAGGATACTTCCTATCCCCCCCCCAACTACAAGTGAACTGGTAAGCTACCCAGAGGTAGCTTCGTGTGTATCGGTGCTTTACACTGGGCACAATACAGAACCAAGGAGGTCTTTTCGTAGAAGAGCTAGGGGCGTACGAAACCCGGATCTCCTTGTATCCGCTTCTTTCTCTCCCATTGTCCATACCATATATGCCTAGAGCACGGAGGGACCTAAATCCTACAAATACACACACACTTTAACATATACCACCAGCCCAATTAGCTCAGTTGGTAGAGCACCGGACATCAAAACCATTGAAGTTCGACCGCGTGGGTTCGATTCCCGGGCTGGTACACTAACAAAAACTAATTGTCTTTTGGATGAGACGTTAAACCGAGGCCCCGTGAGACGGTGCTTTACACCGAACACGTTAAAGAACCATTGTGGATCTCAGCAGTAGTTTCGTTATGTATCCTTGCACTATCCCCCGTAACAACTAACCGTCTTCTGGGGGCGTTGCTCATATGGGCATATGCTACGGTAGTGACGATGAATAAACGGAAATACACACTTTAACCTAATCCATAAATATTTCTCATCCTGCAGTGTTATAAAATTGAATAACGACATAAGTGTCAACCACGGAAGTGGTTTTGGCTTCAGATATGATAAAAATGAATCTCTCAGGTTATGGTTCAAAATACTATTAATAAGTTAACAAATCATAACTTTAAATAATGAGTACAGTTCAGGACTGACTGATATTCATAGGTGTTTCTTTGGTTGGTATTCAAAGACCTTTTCATCCTCTGAGAAGAAACAAAGATAGATAAAAAAAGTTAAAACAAATACAACAAATTTACTTGAAATAAGCTTAAACATGATAACAATTACTTTTGTAAAAACAAACACCATTGGATATAGGTTGAAGACAGTTTTAGATTAAATCGTTTTCTCCATCTATGTTTAATTAATAAATGTACCTATTTCAAGTGTATAAGAAATTTTCACAGAGTTACAACTCATATTTTAACAAATATTTTTCAAACAGGATTTTCCCATCATTTCTTTGAATTTGCAATGAAATTTCCGAATAACGGAGATTTTGTCAAGACAATTCCTCCCCACCTTTTTTTTATTATTTTTACATTCATAGTTTCTCTTTTCTAATTGAATTCAATATATCACTCTAGAATGCCATCAGGTTCGTTCACCACCAGTACTTTCAGTGCTTTGATTAGTTATTCCCATTTGATGATTTTCATACTTGGACATCCAGCAGTTTAGTGGCCCTAATGGGCGTATCTTGTAGCAATTTGACACCTTGTTGACAATTGGGTTTATATAGAGGTCAAAGATTATGAAACAAGTGCCAAGGATGCAAATGTTATAAAAAGTCACTTTATAGTGAATAAAAGAATTAGGAAGATGCATACAGTTTCTTTGATACATTACATTGGAAAAGACAGAAGAGAGGGGAAAGTGTCAAATTAGATTTGAAGTGTCAGGAAAGCTGTGAGATTATCCTTGATTCATCTGTTGACACAATTCTTCTGTTAGAATTCCATGGAGCTACAGATAGAGGGGAGTATTTTTGGTTTTCAAAATTAAATATTTGATTTTCATTTCTTAAACCCTAAGTTAATGGTACTCATTTGAAACTCCTCGTTGAGACAATTCAAATGAGTACCCATAATACAGGGTTCTATTGTTAAATAAAGATTTTAGACTGGCTTTTCCCCCTTTTATCCGGACCTCGGATTCTAGCATTTGTTCTGTGATTTACTATTCTAGGACATTACGTGACAGTTTTTGTAAGAACGTAAATTTCTCAGGATTTTATTTAATTGAAATTTTCACTTAAAATCCCCTCTGATTTCAAAATGTTTTATCTCTATGGAAACCCTTTGATAATCTGAAATTTCAAATTTTCAGTCATAAAACTTATTTATCCTTTGGGACATTGAATAAATCAACCTGTTACCAGACTATCATCAACAATTCCATGTTCATTTTTTTTAGCTCACCTGAGCACATCGTGCTCAAGGTGAGCTTTTGTGATCATTGAATGTCTGTCAGGCATCGTGAGTCATCCGGCTTCGACAATTTAAGTTTTTACACTCTAGAGGCCACAAATATGACCCAATCTTCAAGAAACTTGGGCAGAATGTTGGTCAAGTCACAAGGATGAGCTCTATTTAAAATGGGAAGGCTCCATGCCATATCAAGGGAAAAGAGGCCCTAATGACAATTTTCTTGTTTACACTCTAGGGGCCACAAATATGGCCCAATTTTCATGAAACTTGGTCAAATTATTGGGCAGGTCACAAGGATGGACCCTATTGCAAAAGAAAAGAAACCATGCCATATCATGGGAAAAGGGGCCTTCATGACAATTTTCTTGTTTCCCCTCTAGAGGCCACAAATATGGCCCAATCTTCCTGAAACTTGGTCAGAATATTGGTCAGGTCACAAAGATGACAATTTCCTTGTTTACCCTCTAGAGGCCACAAGTATGGCCCAATCTTCCTGAAACTTGGTCAGAATGTTGGCAAGGTCAAAAAGATGAACTCTATTGAAAACTTGGAAGGATCCATGCCATATCATGGGAAAAGGGGCCTTAATGACAATTTTTTTAACACTCTATAGGCCATTCATATGACCCAATCTTCATGAAACTTGGTAAGAATTTTTACCAGGTAACAAGGATGAACCCTGTTGAAAATGGGGTGGATGGATCCATGCCAAATCATGTGAAAAGGGGCCTTAATGACTTTTTTTTGTTTACACTCTAGAGGCCAAAAATAAGACCCAATATTCATGAAACTTAGTCAGAATGTTGGCTAGGTTACAAGGATGAACCCTATTGAAAATGGTGAGGACCCATGCCATATCACAGAAAAAGGGGCCTTCATGACAATTTTCTTGTTTACACTCTAAAGGCCACAAATATGGCTCAATACTCATGAAACTTGGTCAGAATGTTGGTCATGCCTCAACGATGAATCCAATTGAAAATGGGAAGGATCCATGCCTTATCATGCATTGATCTTATGTAGAAATGATCTCCTTGTTGACATCTGCCTATTTTTTTTATGTGATGTCCCAGGGGTCAAAGAGACTCAGGTGAGCGATGTAGGACCATCAAGATCCTCTTTTTAGCTCCCCTGAGCACGAAGTGCTCAAGGGAGCTATTGTGATCGATCGTTGTCCGGCATCCGCCTGTCCATCTGTCCGTCACAGCGTCAACTTTTTCTTTAAACGACATCTCCTCCTAAACTTATGCGTCAAAATCAACCAAACTTGGCAGAAATATTCCTTGTGTGGTCCCTTATGAAAATTGTTCAAATGGAAAGGATCCGTGCCATATCACAGGAAAAGGGGCCTAAATGACAAATTTCTCGTTTTCACTCTAGAAGCCACAAATATGGTCCAATCTTCATGAAACTTGGTCAGAATGTTTGTTAGGTCATGAGGATGAAGTCTATTGAAAATGGGAAGGATACGTGCCATTTCACAGAAAAAGCCGCCTTAATGACAATTTTGTCAACAATATCTTTAAACGACATCTCCTTCTAAATTTATGGGTTAAAATCAACCAAACTTGGCAGAAATATTCCTTGGGTGGTCCCTTATGAAAATTGCTCAAATGGAAAGGATCCGTGCCATATCACGGGAAAAGGGCTCTTAATGACCAATTTCTTGTTTTCACTCTAGAAGCCACAAATATGGTCCAATCTTCTTGAAACTTGGTCAGAATGTTTGTTAGGTAATGAGGATGAAGTCTATTGAAATGAAGGATCTGTGCCATTTCACAGAAAAAGTCGCCTAAATGACAATTTTGTCAACAATATCTTTAAACGACATCTCCTCCTAAACTTATGGGTTAAAATCAACCAAACTTGGCAGAAATATTCCTTGGGTGGTCCCTTATGAAAATTGCTCAAATGGAAAGGATCCATGCCATATCACGGGAAAAGGGGCCTTAATGACAAATTTCTTGTTTTCACTCTAGAAGCCACAAATATAGTCCAATCTTCATGAAACTTGGTCAGAATGTTTGTTAGGTCATGAGGATAAACGCATTTGAAAATGGGAAGGATACGTGCCATATCACGGGAAAAGGGGCCTTAATGACAATTTTCTCGTAAGAGCTCCAAACGCCACAAATATAGTCCAATCGTCATGAAACTTGATCAAAATGTTTGCCAGGTCACAAGAATGAACTCTGTTGAAAATGGGAAGGTTCATGCCATATCATAGGAAATGGAGCCTTAATGATAATTTACTTGAAATATCAGGTGAGCGATTTAGGGCCCTCAGGGTCCTCTTGTTTTTTTAAATTTTAGACTGGTCCAAGTTGAAAGAGGACTGTTACAGACAAAAATGAAAAGTAACTGCCATTTGAATGTCAATCATATCACTTAGAAGAATAATATTATGAGAATAAGAACAAGAGGTCCAAGAGGGCCTGTATCGCTCCACTGCCTTTCAAATATCTTTCAATGAGAAACTCAGTCAGATATGGAAGTTTGCAAGAAAATTTGTAAAGAGGCCAAAAGAATGACAGAAAGTGTAGGCCAAACTTTATATGGAAATCTGTTTTAAAATATGTTGTTATACTCCCACCTATGAAGTAGAGGGGGGTATATTGGTTTCCCATGTCTGTCTGTCCGGTTTCACCATGTCTGTCTGTCCATCCATCGATCTGTCCGTCCTTAGACCTTTTTGTTTCTGGACTCTAAATTGAGAACAAGTGACCTAGAATCATATAACTTCATGCAAATGCTGCTTATGACCCAAGGAAGTGCTCTATTGATTTTGGGTCACATAGGTCAAAGGTCAAGGTCAAAGTCAGTCTTTGTTCAAATTTCATTTCCGGACTCTAACTCAAGAACCAAGTCAACTACAATCATGAAACTTCATGCAAATATTGCTTATGCCCCAAGAAAGTGCCCTATAGTTTTTGGGTCACATCAGTCAAAGGTCACAGTCAGTTCTTGTTTAATTTTCTTTTCCAGACTCTAGCTCAAGAACAAAGCGACCTAGAATTATGAAACTTCATGTAAATGATGCTTATGACACAAGGAAGTGCCCTTTTGTTTTGGGGTCACATAGGTCAAAGGTCAAGGTCACAGCCAGCCTTTGTTCAATAATTGTTTCTGGACTCTATTTTGAGAACCAAGTGACCTACAATCATGAAACTTAATGCAAATGCTGCTTATAACCCAAGGAAGTGCCCTATTGTTTTCTGGTCATATATGTCAAAGGTCAAGGTCAAAGTCAATTTTAGCTCCACTGGCTGAAAGCCACTGGGGCTATTGTCATGGTGTTGTGTCAGTCGTGCGTCTGTGCGTCCGGTCGTAAACTTTTTCTTTGATAATCTTCTCCTTAGAAACTACTGGATGTTTTTCAGCCAAACTTCACAAGATTGATCCTTGGGTGATCCTCTTTCAAAGTTGTTCAAAAAATTTTATTCAATGAAAAACATGGATTTAATGGGCGTGGCTAATTTTCAAATATGGTAAAAAGTGACTTTTCTCAGGTTTTGAATGATGGATACCAATTATATTTTACATGAATGATCCTTGGGTGACCCTTTATCAGGCTACAAAAAATTATTGTCTTTGGATGAAAAATATGTCTTTTATGGGCGGAGGTCATTTCTCTATATGTTATAAAGTGGAAACTTTGAAAATCATTATCTCAGAATGTAACATGTAGATATCAACCAAATTTTACATGAATGATCCTTGGGTGACCATTTTTCAGTCTACTAAAAATAATTGTGATCGGATGAAAAATATGTATTTTATGGGCGGAGGTCATTTCTCTATGTGTTATTTAGTGGAAACTTTGAAAATCATTTTCTCAGAATGTAACAGATGGATATCAATTAAACTTCATTAGTATGATCCTTGGGTGACCCATTATCATGCAGCCAAAAATTATTGTCTTTGGATGAAAAATATGTCTTTTATGGGCAGAGGTCATTTCTCTATATGTTATATAGTGGAAACTTTGAAAATCATTTCATCATCAGTAGAACTCAAAGTATCTAGAAATCTAGTCAAAACTTAGATTTGCTATTACAAGAATTTCAAGCCTGTGGAGCGACTCATGCCATTCTTGTTGTTTTCAGACTCTAACTTAAGAACCAAGTTCCCTACAATCAATCTCAGGCATATTACTTGAATTCTTGATATTTGTTACAAAAACATCCTGCACTGGGGGGTATTAGTCCGCTTTGGGACAGTTCTAGTTAGTACTGATTCTAAATGGGGAAAATTATTTTTTATAAGATAGATATGTCTTGATCATATGTCCTATCAGAATTTGATAAATGATATTTTCAAATGATATATTGTATAGTTTAATTGTTAAATATCAATCAAGATATATCTATCTTAGGATGTGAAAAGATAGATATTAGGCTATGGGCCAGTAGGGTGATTCCTCCCCCCTCAGGGGGAATTTTCGGGACTATGATTTTTTGAAAGCCCAATGTCTACCAAGTATATTCTGAAAGTCTGCAACTTGGCGGTTGGGGCTTTTAGGAATTATTGAGGTCAAAGGTCACCCAGTGCACACTAATTTAAAACTATACCTTTAGTCAGAAAATTATATTTATTTTGCTGATTTGATAATTTCTTTGGACCTTTTTCAACATAATTCAATACCCAAAACATTATTTCAAAGATTGAACACATTTTTGTTATTTTCAGAGAGGCTTTGGGCAAATCAAAGCACTGAAAGTACCGAAAATCAACAATTTTCTTTGCTAATAAAGATTTTATCAAGATTTAAAAAGATTTTTTCTGTCTTTAACAATATTTTCTTTTATTCTAAGCATGCTAGAGGATACCTTGAAGCCTACAAGCAAAGTTTATTAGACATTTCCTGCTTGAATTTTGTTCAAAAACTGATTAAAGCCATGGCATGATCAAGCCAAAGCTATAACTATACTTTTATTCATATTTCACCATTTGTCAATTTATGTTTTTTGTTTGATGTTCATTATATTTTAAATTACATAATTCTTAAAGGTAAATAAAAAGGAAAAGTTTCAGGGCATTTGAGCACATATCAGGTTTATTCTTAGCAAATCAAAGCACTGAAAGTACTGGAAACCGAAGTTTTTTGCTTGTATAGATTTTACATGATTTAAAGGTTTTTCTGCTTCCTTTTCCAATAATTATATTAGTCTAGACATGCTGGGGGATACCTTTAAGCATATGAACTAATTTTTTTAACATTGCTTGCTTAAATGTGCCCAATATGTGATGACTATAATGGCCTGAGTATGCCAGTGTCATAACTATACTAATATATATTAGTAAAACTTATTGTCATTAGATGCTTATAATTTGGAATAATCATGTTTAGCATGTTATCATTCGATAAAATACACAGTTACAAAAAAGGTTCAAGCCAACTGTAAACATATTGTTTAATTTTAGCTAATTAAAGCACTGAAAAGTACCAAAATATGACTTTTTCATTTTAAAGGTTTTAACACAATATAAACAGGAATTTATTTTCCAATCCATTCAAATTTATTTATAATTGTTATACAATTGAATAATTTGAAACTATCATATGTGCAATATTTAGTTTTGCTTACCTTAGCTTTTCTCCATAATTGATAAAAAAATCTGGTAAAGGGGAGCACTTGTGACAAATTCACTCCATTTGTTAAGTAATGTCTCACTCTTTTGCCAACAATATTTGTTATTTGGTTTGTACAATATTCTGAACGTCAAGATTCAATTCAATGAACAGGTGATTCAAATTCATAAAAGTTTCAAGACATTTATGAAGAGAACAGGCTTATTTGTTGAAATTCAAAGCACTGAAAGTACCGAAATATGATTTTGACATTAAAATCTTGAATTTCTTTTTCAATTTACTTTTATTTCCTTATATTAATTACCCTTATTGCATATCTCATCCCTTTGTCAGTAATGTTAGTTCTGTGGTTGGTTCAATATTCTGAACATCATGATTAAATCTTGTTAAAAAGTTATTCAGATTTGAACTGATTTGTGTATATTTTTTGGATTCATTTTGTACAAAGCAATGTACCGAAAGCTTTGAAATCTGGCAAAAAAGTCTTCTACCAAGGATTTTTTTCCACTATGAAAATATCCTTCATCAATTAGTGAAACAGATCAAAGAGGATTGACATAATACAATTAGCATTTTATGACTGGTTTTCATACACAAAATGGGCATCATATCTAAATTGATATATAAATGGGTGCTAAATAGTAAACCATTCAATCTCTTAACATTATAACCTTATAACGATACCAGTTGACATAGCTTAATGCTATTTAAAACTGATGGTCATCACATACTCTTTTATAAGAGTGGTTTGTAAAATGATATTGGAATATGCTCAATGAATTTTCCTTCGTCTTAGAGAAAAGATACATCTAGAGTTTCTGTAAACATCTCTTTTCCAAAGCTTCTCTTTGTTTCCATAAAACTTCATGTTTTGTTTTAAGCCTGCAACATCGTAAAAATTGCATTAGAATTACAAATGAAATGAAATTTAAGTTAGATCAAATATTAAGTCATGAGAATTAACATTTTGATGGAAAAGGACAGGGGATTTGAAAATAAAAAAACCTTGTGTGAGAACAATGAGTCAAGCAGGTAAAAAAAACAAGAATTCTATTTTAACAAGGATTTCGTTTCATCAGTTTCAAAATATAAAAAATATTGCAACATAACCTTAGAGAATTTCATCAAAATTTAAGTGATTACTAATTTGCACTGAGTAATAACTTTATTTATATATACATTAATGAAATTATCAAAATTGGTAAGAAACAGAAAACAAACACTTATGTTAAATTCAAGTCATGGTGGACATCCTGGAAGAGAGCTTTATCGTATTTTAATAGACCTTTTTACAGTATTTTGCATTCAAAATCTGACAAGAAAAGAGTGTGGGGAGGTCACAAAAAATTATATTTGGAGTTTTAGATTTCACTATAGAATTTTTGAATGAACAAAAAGCCTCAAATATATATCTCATTCACACTTGCCAAACTGAAAATGTTTATGCTCATCTTACAAGATAATTTATTTCAGAAATTAAATAAACATATCTTTGTTAGATTGAAGAGTAAATTGTGGTGATTAGTGTGCAATGTAAGCAAAAAAAAAAAATAAATCTTTATGCTAACGGTGGTTATGTATACAGACAAAGCATATTAAAAGGATTGTAAACTAAAAAATCTTCAAAGAGCCATTGATAAAAAATGATTTCTGCACATACATTTTAAGAAAACATGGGACTTTTAAAAAAATGTTTGTGAGTTCTTTAATAAGTACCAATAGTATTAATTTATAGCTGATGTAGTCATCATTTTGATCAGCTTCTATATAATTGATAATTTTTCATGAAAAAGTTTCACAAAAGGATTCATATAAACTTAAATTTGAATACTGATATTCAGTCTAGCTATGCAATTTACTAGACCTACCAGACCCCTTGCTTTTTTTCTGCTGGAAAGGGTGGTTATCTTCCAATAATATTGGCTATATGCCTTAAGACACAGAAACAAAATGTGAATTTTCTGATGAAATGTTTTTTACAAAAACAAATTTTGAGAAACAAAATAGCATCCAGTACATCAGAAACAAGTTTGCAAAATGTAACAATGTGAATATCCATTGGAAACATAACTTTTCCATTAAGGTTTGAATATTGTAAATAATCAAGTCCACTTAATGGGCAAAGAGTTGGTTAGAAAGAATACCATTTTACATTCAAGAAAGGCCTTGGCCCCTTCTAGACTCACACAATTGTGAAAAATGTTGTTAGACTAAAGAAAAATGGAATTGGCTCTTAAGAGATAAAAATTTGGTCTCTTTTTTATCTTTGACATTCAGTGCTTTCAGTACTTTGATCTATAAAAAAGTAATAGTTATGTGCTTTAAAGCTTAAACCATTCAATATTTAAATGACAGTGAGTAACTGTTTTAATTATTAGAAACTGTGATTAAGTGCTTATGCAAACAAAAAAAACAACGCAAAATCTAGCTTTTGTCCCATTTTATCTATACTTTCATTATACATACAAGTAAATCTATAATGCTTTTATATCTATACCTAAACAAATATAAAGCACAACTACAGTGGACACAATCTGACACCAACATGAACTTTTACAAGGAACACAAGATATAAAAGCAAGCAAAGGGGATGTTCCACTTTTAAGAATGAAAAAGCGTATTCCCTATGTTTGAACATGTGTATAAGCAAAGATATACAGTCATTTTAGTTCTTTGATTAAATCTATGAAGATGCAGTTTACTCTCAAAGCTACCACAGTTGATACTTTCAATAATTTTGAGTTGTTAAAGTTGCCTCAAAATGTTTTTTATTCGTAGAAACTTAAAAAAAAAAGTTTTCCTTTCAATTCATCTACGTAAATATATAATATTCATTTAAATGCACTGGCTGACTTAAGCTTTAAAACCAACAAATACAATAGAAAGCAAATGACAAATGATACAAATTACATTCAGGCAAATTATTGTTTAAGTTAATGGGACAATATAAAGAAAAAATCCTCCTTTGGTCTGAAATGGCCTATTGTCTATGGTTTAATCTCTTATATATGAACCGATTTCAGTACTTTCAGTACTTTGATTTCATTAAAAATTATCATAAAATTACCCTTAAATGAAATTCCCCAGCAGAAAAATATTTAGTGATTCATCTAGAACTATTTCCTGCTCAATTTCATGAAAAGATAGTTGAATATACCATTTCAAATCCAGCTCATTTATTTTTTCATAGAAAAAGTGCACTTGTTGACCTTTGACCTCAATAACTCCGAAAAGCCCCAACAGCCAAGTTGCAGACTTTCAGAATATACTCGTTAGACATTGGGCTTTCAAAAAAACATAGTCCCGAAAATTCCCCCTGGGGGGGAGGGGGGGTGTATACTGGCTCATAGTCTATATGTCTTGATGGATATATCATTTGAAAATATCATTTTAGTGAACATATGCTGGCCAGGTAACACCCATATATGGGCCAATCCAAATTCTGCTACGACATTTACCTAAGGAACATTTCCTGCCAAGTTTCTTTGAAATCGGGCCAATGGTTTAGGAGAAGAAAAGCTTGAAAGCTTTTATTGTAAAAATAAGCCCAGCCCCACCATACCCATATTTAGGGGGCAATCTAAATATTTGGGGGTCAATCCAAATTTCTTGAACAACTTTATAAGAGGATCACCCAAGGATCATTCATGCAAAGCCACACTGAAATCAGGCTAATGGTATAGGAGGAGAAGATTTTTAAAGTTTTATAATGAAAATAAGCCATTGCAAGTACCATTGATCTTCTAGATGAGTAAAAACATATTTTCTCATCAAAATATCCATTTATGAATTCTTCCCATTTTTAGTTTGTAATATGACCATCATTCTCTTGTCAATCTATTAGTTATTTTGGCATAGATATTTCTTATTCTGGGATAGCTACTCAAGTTTAGGCTCACCAAAATGTACTGTGTTTGTTAAGGAGGGCCGTTACAGGTTCGGGGGATTTCCAGATATCAGCGAAACAGATGTATGTTTTAGAGCATTCATATGCACAGATATATTGAAAATATCAACACAGCTTTCCACGCATATTTTGAAAATATACATTTTTCCTAAGGAGGCCATGTTTTTGAAAATATCAAAGAAAACTGTTCATTACACCGACCAATCACAATTCTGGTGTGCTTAATTAGCATATATTTATAGCCATAGATATGGAAAACATAAAAATATAATAAACTTTCTAGTAAGGGCATAAATAAGTGACAAGTGGACATTTTGTTTTAAATGCTCCTCAAAGATAAAAAGTGAATATTTTTTTTTGAAGGCAAAAGAAGCAAACACTTATATTAAATAAGCTCGAAATATGTCAATAAAAAATTAGCCCAACTTTCGTTCAACTGAAATTGATTAAGAAAAGTATTATGTATCCAGGCAATTTTAGTCAATTTCATACATTTGAAGCACAGTACCCCCCTAACTTACTACTCTAATTTGATTTTGTCCAGGCATTATTACGTTCCCTGATTTCCCAATCAACAATAAAAACCATTTGTAATTTTGGTACACTTGGAAACGCCTATGGCAGTTGTAGGATTTCTGTAACGGGGTTTAAACTACAACTAAGGGGGGGGGGGGGGGGGGGGGTTAGTCATTTCACATCATTACCATATTTTTTCTCCTTTTCAGGCAATGTTCAAAAAACTGAAAGATGACTACCTTTTATAAGCATCCATTATATGAAATTTTTATGCCCCCGTATCGAAAGATCGGGGGCATATTGTTTTGCCGTTGTCCGTCTGTCTGTCTGTCTGTCTGCAAAAGTTAACCAAAAAACTTAACATTGCCAATTTCTTCAAGCCTATTCAAGATACAATGCTCATAATTGGCATGATGATAGATCTCAATGATCCGTATCTGCTGATACCAAAGTCAAGGTCATGTGACAAGGTCAAGGTCATCTATCCAGGGGTTGAAAAATCTTAAAAACCCAACTAGTCCTGTAGGACTAGTAACCATAAATTTCAACTCGCCCTTAAACCAAATGAGCTTGCCCTTCAAAATTAATAAAATGTAGGTTAGTCTTATAACAAGAACACAAGTCATTTGAATTGGTTGAAATTTTCATTCCAGTACAAATTTAACTCATTGTGACAGTACTTTAATGAAATCAGAACTTTCCACCCAGTGTGTGTGGAAAGGTTTGTACATATGACATGTGTGGAAAGGTATGTTCTTATGACATGGTTTGCTATTTTGTATTCAATATTAAAGAGATGGGTAATCTATGTGGTCTCAACATGTACAGAAGAATATTTTAATGAGCAACACAGATAATAAGGAATTTGGGATATAAGCAACCTGGACCACAAAACCATTTCTTCTTTAGCCTATATGAAAAATCTGATGGATAATCGGCACTCTTATCATTGAATCTCACGAATAATAGAAATAAATTTTTTGAACCAGTACCATATTTTATTGAATATTAGAAACAATCAGGAGATTTAATGCGGACAAAAAAATTTATATTTTTCTGTCGTTGTCCAGTGTTAGCTGCGCTTTTATACAACCAATGTCATCTTGCTCGGCTTTTTGAAATTATAATTGGTGATCGTTGAAATGCGACCCGCTCCCGTTTTTTGTGTGTGAGTTTTTATTTTGTTCTTTGTTGTTTTATAATTTTTTACTTAAAGAAAATCTCTAAAACCATCCCTAACATTTTAAAAAATTTGAAGGCTTTTGAAAGGGTGCAGATATGATTGAACGCAGGCTAGCAAGCGTACATTACCGAAATTAGATTAATTAATTCACGCGTGCATAAAAATCGCTGTTTCGAACAATTTACTAACGAAAATTACTTACTTCAAATAAAAAATATAATCCTTATCAAAATATCCGAGTGGTAAAGATGTGAGAATATCATAAGATTTATTTTGAAACCAATCTTTAATATGACGTCACTGTATAAATTTCTCGGAGAATGGCCCGACTTCAAAAGGACCGCCGAACACCTGTACTGGGCGAGGTCATCTGTGTTTTCACAGCAAAAAAAATTTCTCTCGTGTTTACACTATAGTTTCAATAAATAGTCGCATAAATAGTGGATATAAAAATATAACGGATAGTCTTTAGAAGGGTAACTGAATTTATTTCGGCTCATCCAGTTTACGACTCTCATTGTCGGAACATTTATTCTTTTTAAAGACAATCTGCAATTTAGAAGCTGTTGGAAATTGGGAAATATTAACTGCGACTACGATGCTACATTGCAATGGTCATTTGTTTAAAGATGAGCTTTTCCTTGCATGATTGAAAGCCTAGATTTGTACTCGCCCCGTCGGACTAGCTCACCCAAAATTCTACTCGCCCTCCGGCAGTTTCTACTGGCAAATGCGAGCGGGCGAGTGGAATTTTCAACCCCTGCTCTCAAGGTCAAATAACTCAAAAAGTTAACAAAAAAACATAACATTGCCAATATCTTCAAGCCTTTTCAAAATACAAGGCTCATAATTGGCATGATGATAGATCTCAATGATCCGCATCTGCTGATACCAAAGTCAAGGTCATGTGACAAGGTCAAGGTCATCTCTCAAGGTCAAATAACTCAAAAAGTTAAGCAAAAAACTTAACATTGCCAATATCTTCAAGCCTATTCAAGATACAAGGCTTATATTTGGCATGATGATAGATCTCAATGATCCGCACCAAAGTCAAGGTCATGTGACAAGGTCAAGGTCATCTCTCAAGGTCAAATAACTCAAAAAACTTAACATTGTCAATATTGTCAAGCCTATTCAAGATACAAGGCTAATATTTTTCATGATGATAGATCTAAATAATCCGGATCTGCCAATACCAAAGTCAAGGTCATGTGACAAGGTCAAGGCCATCTGTCAAGGTCAAATTACTCCAAAAAACTTAACATTGCCAATATCTTCAAGCCTATTCAAGATAAAAGGCTTATATTTGGCATGATGATAGATCTCAATGATCCGCATCTGCTGGTACCAAAGTCAAGGTCATTTGACAAGGTCAAGGTCATCTCTCAAGGTCAAATAACTCAAAAAGTTAGCCAAAAAACTTTCAATTGCCAATATCTTCAAGCCTATTCAAGATACAAAGCTCATATTTGGCATGATGATAGATCTCAATGATCCGCATCCTCTGGTACTAAAGTCAAGGTCATGTGACAAGGTCAAGGTCATCTGTCAAGGTCAAACTTTGAAAAAATGCTGTTATGGGGGCATTCGTGTTTCACAAACACATCTTGTTTTACTTACAATGATATGGCCCAAACTCAAACATTCCCTTTCTTGATGAAGAGATCGTGATAGCCCTGTGTTCAAGACAACAAAGCGAAGTAAATGTTTAGCTCATGCACATGCCAGCAATGCAGGGTATAAATAGCAAAGATGTTTGCTCCGTTTTGTCATCCTGAATGCATGGCTTGTGATAGGTCTATCAACGTCGACCGTACTTCGTTGGAATAACGAAGCACAAGTGTGAAACACTTATTAGATATACTTTAAACAGTAATGCAGACTACCATTTTTCGGTTGATCGTTTGTGATTGGTTATTCTGAACGCATGACCGGATTTCATTTTGTCCCTCGTAATATTTGCCAAACCCTGCAGTTCAGGATGCAAAAACATTTGCTAACGTTTAGAAAGTGAACCTTTCATAGCAGTCGTATGTTCCTGAAATGTTTCGCGAACATTTTTATTTTGAATTCAGGACAATCCTGCGTGTAGGTTGACAAAATTTCGATTGTTTGAAAAAAAAGCCTTCCACTGTGCAGGCGCAACTTCATATAAAGTTGATTTTAATAAGGCCCCCTCACAATTTTTTTTCTAGGCGAGTTGTCTCCCCAAAACTGTAACGTCCCACCTTAAGAGATACATCTATTGAAATTTTACCCCCTTCCCCCTTCAAAAAAAACAACATATACATGTATATATATGCCTACAAATATAATAGACACTTCAAAGTAACAATAGTTATAACCCCATTTCGAAGATGAGGGGGATATACTGGTTTACCTTTTCCATCTTAGGCCTTCTGTTTGTTCATCTGTTGGCCACTGTCATAGCACAGTCAATCTAGAGGTCCTGGGTTCCAACCCTGACAGCGACACTCATACTTTCTGACTATCTATCTCTTACCAATTGGTTGATAATCATAGACCTATGTGAGATAGCAGCTTGAGGCTAAGAAAGGATGTGGTGGAAACCATTGTTAGGTGCTCCAGCCCCCACAATATAATGGGAAAATGTTGAAAATTTTGTGTTAAACTCCATTCAATCAATAAAACGTCCATCTGTCTGTCTAATGAAAACTTCGTTGCAATTTTCTCAACAACTATGAATCACAGATGTTTGAAACTTGGTATGGAGTATCACATAGAGGTCCCATACATCGCTTTTGAATTCAAATGCATTGCGATTCTACCTCCTGTTTTATGTCTAAGTTTTCTGTATTTCTTCTCAAAATAGCGCCCTCCCTGATAGTAGCACTCCTACATTTTTTACTAAGAAAATTCACTTCAAATGCCTTAATTTTAGGATCTTTTTGAGACTTTTTTCTAATTTTTAGATGAATTTCCTCTAAACGATCATTTATACAAATTAAAGGGAAAATGGCATAAAGCACATCATTTTTTTTAAATCAGAAAATACATACTTAATAAAAGCTACCGGACCATGTTATGTATAGCTTTGGGAGCATTTATTAGGAGAAATAAGGTATTTTGGAACTTAACAAACTGACTGTGCCAGTCACTTGATGGGGGGTATCTGTCAGTTTATGACAGCTCTTGTTTTTCACTGACCTCATGTTGTGCCTTTTTAGCACTGAGATGTCAATAGTTTTTTTCCTGCATGGCTCTCCACTTGAGCAATGATCTATCACAAAATCTAATGAACATTATTTACCAAAAAGCACAGGCTATAATTTAGAGGAGCTTCCCTCAGGGTATAGATTGGTTATGGTACAGGGGATATAGATTACCTAGTTACCAATATACTGTACCGTAGCAATAGATTACTGAAGTATCCATAAACCGTCAAACTTCTCATGAACGGATCTATCCAATAATTACAGTGATAGATACTGTTAGACCAGAAAGCTATACATTGATGGTAGCATTTCTTCTTAAGGTAGTGGACCCGTAATAGATCTGCAAAGTTTCTGAAGTAATGAACTTTCACAATGTTGACCGAGCTTTCCTAATGAAAATCGTTACGAAACCTCGGTTAACACTGTTAAAGTTTATTACTCCCAAAAGTAATAGGCAGATTTCATTGCAGCTTTATAAGTGTGATAAATATCAAGCAAAGATGTGCAAGTGATATTTTTGTTGTGATCAATTGCCTTTTGACAGAGTTATGGCCCTTTGATGGAAATCGGCTTTTTATACGCCCGTCGAAGACGGGACGTATTATGGGATCACCCGTGGCGTCCGGCGTCCGGTTGTCCGGGCGTCCGGGCGTCCGGCGGCGTCCACTTCTTTGTCCGGAGCATAACTCTGTCACTTGAAGTCCGATTGACTTCAAACTTGGCAATTATATTCTTCTCATCATTGCGGAGTGCAGTGCACAAGAACCATAACTCTACCTGGCCTATTTTTTGAGTTATTGCCCTTTGTTGTTTTTCAGACTTGAATCTTGTCCGGAGTATATCTCTTAAAGTATAATAGCTAGGATCATGAAACTTCATGGGTGTATAGATCTCACCAAGGGGGAGTGCAGTGCACAAGAACCATAACTCTACCTGGCCTATTTTTTGAGTTATTGCCCTTTGTTGTTTTTCATACTAGAATCTTGTCCGGAGTATATCTCTTAAAGTATTATAGCTAGGATCATGAAACTTCATGGGTGTATAGATCTCACCAAGGGGGAGTGCAGTGCACAAGAACCATAACTCTACCTGGCCTATTTTTTGAGTTATTGCCCTTTGTTGTTTTTCATACTAGAATATTGTCCGGAGTATATCTCTTAAAGTATAAAAGCTAGGATCATGAAACTTCATGGGTGTATAGATCTCACCAAGGGGGAGTGCAGTGCACAAGAACCATAACTCTACCTGGCCTATTTTTTGAGTTATTGCCCTTTGTTGTTTTTCAGACTTGAATCTTGTCCGGAGTATATCTCTACAAGTATAATAGCTAGGATCATGAAACTGCATGGGTGTATAGATCTAACCAAGGGGTAGTGCAGTGTACAATAACCATAATTCTACCTGGCCTATTTTTTTAGTTATTGCCCTTTGTCGTTTTTCAGACTTGAATCTTGTCCGGAGTATATATGTAAAAGTATAATAGCTAGTTATTATTGACATTAGTACTTGTAGGGGGTAATAAGTTCACTTTGGGACAGTCTTGTTGAATTAGGAATGTCTAAATATTATATTTCAAAATGAAATATGGACCCACAATTATAGTGCGTCCAGTGCTTTCTGCACTTTTGTTTTAAATATGATAAATGAATTTAATATAAGCAACTGTTGAAGGGCCATAAATTCTGATACATTTAAGCCTTAAAACAGTATCAATGTGCAATCCAGAAAATCAAATGCTTAGTAGAAATGTATCACAGACATGGATGCCCCCAAAAACATTTGATTTTTACCTGTTACCCATTTGACCTTCAGCCATGACCTTGGGTAAATCTGGACAGATTCTTTGTATGTACTCTCTAAGGGGAACAATTATGCCATGTTTGAAATTCGCCCATAAATGTAGAAGTAATACTCAAGGGCGTAACTCCCATTACGCAATTTACGCAAGTGCGTAAAAGAAATAATCATCTTTTGATAAATATTGTTGATGAATGATCATAACATCGAAACTACAGCTTTTTCAAGCTGTAGTTACAATATTATGATTATTCACCAACACCCAAATCAAAAAATGGGGGCGGTGGAGGGCATTCTTCTTTTGTCACAGTTCTCATATCGCCTTTATTGCCTACTGAGTGAGTATAAATTTCTTAGTCCTAGATGGGCCTATGATACTCAAAATAAGAATTAGACATACATACACCCAAACTTACACTCACACATGGACAAAGGTTACTCTATATGCCATTTCATTGCGGGGACATGAGGCATAATAACAACTCCTTTAGAATAAATTTAAATGGTCAAAAAAGGATATTTTCAGATTTTTGAGAGGGAAAAGCAGTGGTTTAAGGGTCATAACATGAGCCCTGGACTACTAAAGTTTGAATACCTGCACATTAGAGTTATTATAATCTTAAAGCTGCTCTTTCACAGTTTTTCATAGAAAAAATACAAGACTTGTTCTTAGATTTGGGAATGTGTGTATTTTTAGATGATTAACAATGGTCAAACGACATTGACACTAAAACCAACATATTTCAATAATTATGTAACTTATTTTTTCGAAGCGAGAAGATCAGTAAGGGATCCAGCCTATTTATTTCCAGTCTTTCAATTACAAAATCCTTACCATTTACAGTGAATGATCTTTCACTTTTGCTTTTTTTTATATGAAGTTTCCAGCTGACAAATACTCTTACCTTTATCTTTAATCGAATAAGACAAACATGCGGAATTCACATGCGTAAATAGTTTGCTCGAAATTGAAGAATAATTTTTAAAGGCATTAGTAGTTGCTTTATTAGCTCACCTGAGCACAAAGTGCTCAAGGTGAGTTATTGTGATCACTCACCGTCCGTCGTCTGTCCATCGTTCGTCCGTCCGTCCGTCTGTCTGTCTGTCTGTCCGTCTGTCCGTCTGTCTGTCTGTCTGTCCGTCAACAATTTCTTTTAACATCTTCTCCTCCTAAACCACTAGGCCAATCAAGCTGAAACTTGGCAGGGATGTTCCTTGGGTGAAGGTCTTCAAAAGTTGTTAAAAGAATTTAATTCTATAAATAACTCTGGTTACCATGGCAACAGAAAGGCTGAAAATCGCGAAAATCTAAGAAAAATTTCTTCTCCTCCTAAACCACTAGGCCAATTAAGCTGAAACTTGGCAGAGATGTTCCTTAGGTGTAGCTCTTCAAAAGTTGTTAAAAGAATTAAATTTCATAAAAAAATCTGGTTTCCATGGTAACGGAAGGGTCGAAAAATGGCTGAAAATGGCCGTAAATCTTAGAAAAAACTCTTCTCCTCCTAAACCACAAGGCCAATCAAGCCAAAACTTGGCAGAGATATTTCTTTGGTGAAGCTCTTCAAAATGTGGTAAAAGAATTCAATTTCATCAAAAACTCTGGTTTCCATGGTAACGGAAAGGTTGAAAAATGGCCGAAATTGGCTGAAAATTTTAGAAAACAATCTTCTTCTCCTAAACCACAAGGCCAATCAAGCTGAAAATTGGCAGAGATGTTTCTTGGGTGAAGCTCTTTAAAAGTTGTTAAAAGAATTTAATTTCATCAAAAAATTTGGTTTCCATGGTAGCGAAAAGGTTGAAAAATGGCCAAAAATGGCTGAAAAACTTAGAAAAAATCTTCTCCTCCTAAACCACAAGGCCAATCAAGCTGAAACTTGGCAGAGATATTCCTTGGGTGAAGCTCTTCAAAAGTTGATTAAAGAATTCAATTTCATCAAAAACTCTGGTTTCCATGGTAACGGAAAGGTTGAAAAATGGCCAAAATGGCTGAAAATCGTAGAAAAAATTCTTCTCCTCATAAACCACAAGGCAAATCAAGCTGTTTCTTGGCAGGGATGTTTCTTACGTGAAGTTCTTCAATAGTTGTTGAAAGAATTTTATTTCATTAAAAACTCTGGTTTGCATGGTAACAGAAGGCTGAAAAATGGACAAAAATTGCTGAAAATTTAGAAAAACTTCTTCTCTTCCTTAACCACTGGGCTAATTAAGCTGAAACATGATAGGGATGTTCTTTGGGTGAAGCTCTACCAAAATTGTAAAAATCATTTCATTCAATCAAAATCTCTGGTTTACATGGTATTGGAAATGTCAAAATATTGCCAAAAATATCAGAGAAGGTTAATCTTTGCCTTAACTATTTGGCATATCTTAAACATGGCAGGGATATTCTTAAGGTTTAGGTCTACTAAACTTGAATTCAATTCCATCAAACTTTGTTTGCAATTAAAAAGAAAATCAAATTGCAGTAGGAGGAAATTAAAGTCTGTTTCTTTTAAATCCACCCTAAATGTACATCAGATAATTTCTGGTATTTATAACATTGTTGACAAGTTATGAGGTGACTAACTCAGGTGAGCGATATAGGACCATCATGGTCCTCTTGTTTTTCAGATTGATTTTCGCTAAATTCAGGAATATCAGTCTTTCTTTCCATGCATTACCAGATTGAATCTTATTATTTTAAAGGCTTCAACATGGTGAGGTCGTTACTTCCAACTACTTTTACGAAAATTTGCAAAAAGCACATTTTCCCGATCTGTGAAAGAGCAGCTTTAAGCTTCATTGGCCAAAGGCCACATTGGCTATTGTTCTGGAGCTGTGCCTGTCATGCGTCTGTCAGCCCATGCATCTTGTCGTAAATTTTTTTTTTAAAAATCATCTCAGAAACTACTGGATGAATTTTAATCAATCTTCACAGGAATGATCCTTGGGTGACCTCCTTACAAAGTTGTGCAAGGATCTTAGATCCAATTAAAAACAAATCTTCAATGGACATCACTAATTTCCATCTATGGTTATATTATGACTTTTTCCAGAAACCATTTTATTATCGCAAAATGGATATCAACTCACTGGAATGATCCTTGAATGACCATGTATCAGTATACTAAAATTTATTATGAGCAGATGAAAAAATATATCTTTTATCAGAGTAGGTCATTTTTTGTCTTAACCAAAAATATCAGATTCCACCATTTTATAATGGGAGTAGAGAAATGTCCTCCGTTTCTCTGTTAAATTCTCTATTACAGTTCCAAGGATATACTGACAATTTGACGATATTACGAGGTTTTCGTTGGTTTTATTGGGAGTGTTCCATTAACAGTCATTTAGTAGGCCCGTTATTGTTACATTAAGTGTAACGTTTTTATTATAGAACATTGTTAGCGATTATTGATCTTTCACTCTGCTATCTGACAGTACATTGTCTTATGTGATGACGGTAACTCAATTATTTCAAAAACAGATGCTTTTGAATGAAGAAAAAATGCTGAATTGCATATCTTGTTGAGAGGGAGGTTTCTTGAAGATTGAGACGAAATTTTCATAGCATTTAGCTATTTTATTTGTTACCAATTTTAATTAAAAATGGCATTTTATGAAATTACCAGATTTCTCCTAATAAATGCTTTGGGAGCTATACAAAACATTGTCAGGGAGCTTTTATTTAGTATGCATTTTCTGATTTTAAAAAATCATTAAAATTGATGTCTTTTATGCCATTTTCCCTTTGATTTGAGGTGAATTTCCTCTAAACAATCATATAGAGTACTAATCAAGCAATGATAAATCTTATTGTTTTTAATTGAGTTTTGAATCTATTCCACTTTTGTAAATGAATCCAGGGGAAAAGACTAGCTACTCTTACTCAAGTAGTGGCTCAGACTGTTAAACATTAGGGTTATAGGCATTATCTCAAAAAGTTTAGGGGTCCTCCCAAAATCTAGAGGCCAGGGGGCCTAGACTGTGCGCCTGCTAGTCTTTTTCCTTGTGAATCTTCAAATTTTTAACCAAGAACTGTTTATAGATCATTTATTTTTACAATAGACTTAAATATTGGTCCTTAAAAAGCATTTCTATGACCTTGATTTATTGCTTAATTTAAATGCAATTTGAAAAATTCCATTTCGTATGATAACATTTAAATTGGAAAATTTAATGTTGTCCACCATGATCAGTATATCTATAACCAGGGGTGCAGAATTCCCATGCCAGACTTGTCCGACACGGGCTTTATCACTTGCGGGCAAGTACATTTTTCTAGGCCACTTGTCCGTGGACAAGTAAATACCAGATAAAATATCGTAACAGTACTAAAAAGGTCACCCTATAGTTTGTATCAAAGGGGAGGAAACATTGTCTTTAATGAAGAAAATGCTGGGTTACAGCATTTTCTTCCTTAAAAACAATGTTTTCTCAATATCAATTTCCTTTTTTCGGGCCAGTTCATAATAATCTTGGACAAGAAGGAAACAGACTTTTACTTGTACATGAACAAATGGAGAAAAGTCGTTTTTCCGAACCCCTGTCTATAACAAACGAACACCATTGTTTGTATAATTCCATGGTTTTTGAGATGGCTATCAGGTATGCTGCAGGATTGAGACCACAATTTATGATTACTATAATGATAATTTGTAATTTAGGTTCACTGCACATGACATTTTTGTGTGCAAAGTTAAGACTCAGATCAGCATTTGCCATGCTGAATAAATTTTGGCTAAAAATTTGCATCAAAATCAAAGGGCAAAAAGCACTGAAAGTACCAACTGTAGGTCAATTTTGATTTGGAAAACTAAATCTGTTGACAATTCTTGTTTGAAAGTTAGAAACAGGTGGTGTAGACTAACATCAGACTGCACATATGTGCAGGCTGATGTTTGTCTATGGCTCCTGCCAAAGCAGGAATATTCCGGGTTCAGCATGACAAGGGTTAAATGACATACTGAATCAAAAAATTAAAAAAATATATGTCTATAAGCTCACAAGCAGTGAATGTTCTTATATTGTGGACCTGTAATAGTTCCACAACATTTCAGAACTCATGATCTTTCACAATGTTTATCATTTGAAACATATATTGCACATATAGAGGATATTAAATGAGTGGTCATGGAATACCGAATTTATTCAACAAGTCATCTATAAACAGATAAAAAGGAGGCTGTGTAAAATCGTAGAAATTCTTGTAAATTCAACATTTCAATTTTCCGCAAAATGTATAACGCTGTTTAAAACTGATGTCACAATATGATGTATTTTTTGCAGTTACATAATAACGTCGCTTTTCGTTCTGAGCTAATTTGCATAGGTATTCTACTAGTGTAATAACACCCATGTATTATCAAAAATATTCAACAGGTTTATTTCACTCCGGCAACGTAGGTCATATTATAAATGGCACATATGAAACTGATAGAAAAGTCACACAAGTCATAGTCTCATTTCAAGTAGAATCTTTGCCCTACTCAGAAAACTTAACCCTTGTCATGCTGAATAAAAAAAATCTTGACAAATTTGTAACAACATCTAAGTACTATAAGCGTCAAATGCACAAAATGAGAGAGGGGATTCTTTTTGAAAATTAAATTTTTGAGCTTTTCTGGTTTCAAAAAAGGAAAAACATGTGGTTTAGACAAATATCAGATTTCACATTATGTGCAGGCTGATGTTTGTTTATAGCTCCTCTCTAGGCAAGAATATTCTCGGTTCAGCATGACAAGGGTTAATTAAGCTGGCCATTTAGTACTGTATCACCTGTATTAGTTTAGAGTAACACATTTCTATTTAACTTTCTCCTGCTGTTAATAACACATTCCTGATGTAAACCAAAGCCTTTGTAGGAAGTGAAGGCAAAGATCAACCTCAGCCAACAGTCTCTTTGCAAAATTTTCAAGAATGATTAAGTAATAAATGTATAAAGCAGGGAGTGCAGTCTGATCTTAGCATTCACTCCCTGCTTTATACATTTATTACTTAATCATTCTTAAACTTGCAAAGAGACTGTTTTGTTTAAACCAAGAACCAAGATGGATAGCTGCTTCCAGGAATCGAACTCAGGACTTTTGGGTCAAGAGGCGAACACTCTTTGAGACTGTTTGAAATGTCACACAAAACTACACTTTGGTGAAAACATTATATAAATTCAGCAGGACATTAGAATCAATGAAAGTCATTGTTTTGATCATTTTATGACTAGAGTTCCATTAGAAGGCCCTTTCAGCTTGCTAGTTAAAATGACATTAACAGAACATTTATGTTACATTTACATGACAGAATTTCATGAAAGCTAATCGAGTTCTGTATTCACTGAAATCAGAGAGCTTTTTATAGTATTACTTCTCAACCATTAACTAATACAAACCAAATTCATTTGATTGAATTTTAAATGGTTGTTTAGAGGAAATTTTAACAGGTCTTGACATACCTAGATTTATCAATTGTACTAGTTAGAGAGATCTTTTTTTTAGCTCCACTGGCCAAAGGCCACTGGGACTATTATCATGGTGCTGTTCCCGTCGTGTGTCCGTCCATCCATGCGTCCGGTCATAAACTTTTTCTTAAAAAATATTCTCCTCAGAAACTACAGGATGAATTTCAACCCAACTTCACAGGAATGATCCTTGGGTGACCCTCTTTCAAAGTTGTTCAAGAAATTTTGATCCAATGAAAAACATAGATTTAATGGACATGGCTAATTTCCAAATATGGTAAAAAGTGAGTTTTCTCAGATTCTAATTGATGGATACCAATTAAATTTTACATGAATGATCCTTGGCTGACCCTTTATCAGCATACAAAAAATTATTGTGATCAGATGAAAAAAATGTATTTCATATGCGAGGGTCCTTTCTCTGTATGTTATATAGTAGAAACTTTGAAAATCATTTTCTCAGAATATAGCTAATGGGTATTAACCAAATTTCACTGGAATGACACTTGAGTGACCCATTATCATGCAGCCAAAAATTATTACGATCAGAAGAAAAATATGTATTTCATATCAACCAAATTTCACTGGAATGTTCCTTGAGTGACCCTTTATCAAAAATTATTGTGATGGGATGGAAAATATGTACTTAATGGGTGGAGGTCATTTCTCTATATCTTATTTAGTGGAAACTTTGAAAATCGTTTTCTCAGAATGCAACTGATAGATATCAACCAAACTTTATTGGTATGATCCTTGGTAGACCCATTATCATGCAGCCGAAAATTATTGTGATTTGATGAAAAAATGTCTTTTATGGGCAGAGGTCATTTCTCTATATGTAGTGGAAACTTTGAAAATCATTTTCAGTAGAACCCAAAATATATACAAATCTAGTCAAAACTTTGATTTGCTAAATTACAAGAATTTCAAGCTTGTGGAGCGACTCAAGCCATTCATGGCTTTCTAGATTTTTTGTTTTGTTTAAACATATTTCATTGAAAGAATAATCACAACATGTCACATAATAATTCACGAATCAATAAGGATTAGAATGAAAGCAATGCTTATAAAATTCTTATCCTGGTAGAGTGGTCATTGCTACCCCATTTACATTTATTTGTCTGTAAAGTCAGTCCTGCCGAAGGACACAACGCACCTCATGTGGGACTCAAACCAGTGACTTCCATGTGATGACCAATTTTGGGAGCTAAGCTATTTCCACTATAGACTTAACATACCTGGTCCTATCATGTTCTAGTGGGAGAGGCAATGGATCACTGCTACCCAATTTCAAATCTGGGTGGACTTGGAAGTTGGGTTTATTGTCTGTAAATTGGCCTGCCAAAGGACACAACACACCTCGTGTGGGACTCAAACCTTCAAGTAAACTGATGACCAGCTGGAGGCTGGGAAAGGATGTGATGGTAGTATACATAGTATATACTGGTGTGAGAACACCAGGTATCTATTGTTAGGTGCTCCAGCTGCCACAATATGACTGAAATTGTATTGAAACGGCATAAAACCCATTCAAACAAACAAACAAGTCCCTTTGATATTCTTAGTTTTGTTTGATTACCGATTTCTCCCAACAAGCCTGAGATAGTAAGCAAAAGTTCGTAGGTAACATGGACTTTAACTCCTTAAAAGGACTTACTCTTCTTATGTTTAATTCCTTGTCATGCTCTATATTTGTAGGTATATGGTAATATTCGTGGATCAAGTCACAATCCTCATGTCAGAGAACTTTTACAGATTCTGGCTAAACCAAACTTTCAGGTAAACTTTTGCAGCCATACAGAGGAAATTAAAAAAAAATGATGGAAGGTCATTTTATTTTAGTTCCAATTTTGAGAAAAATTGGGTCGGCTCTCCTGAGAACCAAGAAATGAAAAAAAAAGATGGCCTTACAGTATATAAAGATCTGTCATAAGTTTTCTTTTAGACAGCAGAAAGTAACCATGTCTTATATTGAAAAGTTTTAACAAAACCTTGGCTTAAAGAAGTCTTTTCTAATAAGTCTTGAAGAAAATCAATTGACAGGTTTCCTTTTATGTGAATGGATCACATCTGTCTGTATGCTTGGTTTAATACACAAGAGTTACTATATGAAAACATATTTTTGTTTGAAATGTTAAATATTTTGAAGTCTGACTTATTAAGTTCATTTTGGGGTGCAGTGCAGTGTAGCGATACATTCCATGGTCCAGTGGTAAGGAATGTCGCTTTAGGATCGAAAGGTTCCCGGATTGAATCCCAACCAGATCACAGAAATTTTTCTGAGCAAAAATTCACCTCCAACTAGTCACCTACACCCAGGTGTATAAATGAGTTAACATGAGAGTTGGAAGTAAATGGGCTGTGGCTGCATGTTGCCCCAAGTGTTAACAGCCGACTTGTGACTCAATGATTGTGGGTTAAGTGTTAAGTACTTGAGCCAACCGTGGGTTTGAAAACAGACTTTAAAATGAATTAAAACATTTTATCAATCACAAACACTTGTTTGAAGAAAATAGGTTCAAGGTCAAGGCCAAAACTGGTCAAATATTTTAGCGAAATTCACAAGTTAATGCATAGTCTTCTACCATCTTTTCTTTTGTTATTGCTGTACTTGCAGGCCTTATTGTACAGTCATGATAAAATTGCATCAAGAGATTACGGGCCACATCTGGACTCAGATGAAGAAGAAACCTTATCACCAGAAGATGAAGAATACAGGGTCAAGGTCGTACAGCTTATCAAGGCCAACGAACCTTTGGTATATTATTTATATGAACTTATTACAGGGTAAAGGTCACAAGACCAGCAAGGCCAACAAACCTTTGATATATTATTTGTTTGAACTTATTATTGGGTCAAGGTCACAAGACCAGCAAGGCCAACGAACCTTTGATATATTATTTGTTTGAACTTATTATTGGGTCAAGGTCACAAGACCAGCAAGGCCAACGAACCTTTGATATATTATTTGTTTGAACTTATTATAGGGTCAAGGTCACAAGACTTATCAAGGCCAACGAACCTTTGATATATCATTTGTTGAACATGTTATAGGGTCAAGGTCACAAGACTTATCAAGGCCAACGAACTTTTGGTATATTATTTATTATCCCCCGCCGAAAAAATTTTTCGGGGTAAATATTGTTTTTGCCATGTCCGTCCTTCCGTCCGTCCGACATTCGTTTCCGTGCTATTTCTTGAAAACTATTGACCGGATTTCAATGAAACTTGGCACACAGCTTCACTACAATGAGGACATGCGCATATCGTCAGGGTTACCCGGTTCGATCGTCAAATTTAGAGTTACTGCCCCTGACTGTTTAAGCCATATACAAACATAGTGATATTCGTTTCCGCGCTATTTCTTGAAAACTATAGACCGGATTTCAATGAAACTTGGCACACAGCTTCACTACAATGAGGACATGCGGATATCGTGGGCGTTTCCCAGTTCGACTGTCAAATTTAGAGTTACTGCCCTTGACTGTTTAAACCATATATATACATAGTGATATTCGTTTCTGCGCTATTTCTCAAAAACTATAGACTGGATTTCAATGAAACTTGGCACACAGCTTCACTACAATGAGGACATGCACATATCGTCGGGGTTACTGTGTTCGACCGTCAAATTTAGAGTTACTTCCCCTGACTGTTTAAGCCATATATATACATAGTGATATTTGTTTCCGCACTATTTCTCAAAAACTATAGACCGGATTTCAATGAAACTTGGCACACAGCTTCACTACAATGAGGACATGCGCATATCGTCAGGGTTACCTGGTTCGACCGTCGAATTTAGAGTTACTTCCCCTGACTGTTTAAGCCATATATATACATAGTGATATTTGTTTCCGCACTATTTCTCAAAAACTATAGACCGGATTTCAATGAAACTTGGCACACAGCTTCACTACAATGAGGACATGCGCATATCGTCAGGGATACCTGGTTCGACCGTTGAATTTAGAGTTACTGCCCCTGACTGTTTAAGCCATATACATACATAGTGATATTCGTTTCCGCGCTATTTCTTGAAAACTATAGACCGGATTTCAATGAAACTTGGCACATAGCTTCACTACAAAGAGGACATGCGCATATCGTCGGGGTTACCCGCGCTATTTCTTGAAAACTATAGGTTGATGTAGATAAAAGATAACCTGTACCTAAGTTTGATATTAACTCCATTGACAATGAAAATATGTTCGGCGGGGGATATCAATTCAACGAATTTGCTTGTTTGACCTTATTATAGGGTCAAGGTCACAAGACCAGTAAGGCCAACGAACCTTTGATATATTATTTGTTTGAATTTATTATAGGGTCAAGGTCTCAAGACTTATCAAGGCCAACGAACCTTTGATATATCATTTGTTTGAATTTATTATAGGGTCAAGGTCACAAGACCAGTAAGGCCAACGAACCTTTGATATATTATTTGTTTGAATTTATTATAGGGTCAAGGTCACAAGACCAGTAAGGCCAACGAACCTTTGATATATCATGTGTTTGAATTTATTATAGGGTCAAGGTCACAAGACTTATCAAGGCCAACGAACCTTTGATATATCATTTGTTTGAATTTATTATAGGGTCAAGGTCGCAAGACTTATCAAGGCCAATGAACCTTTGGTATATTATGAGTTTGAATTTTATTATAGGGTCAAGGTCAAAAGACATAGCAAGGCTACCAACTTCTGCTATTTAATTTGTTGAACTTAATAAAGGGTCAAGTTTATACAATTTGCATTTGAACCAGTGGTATGCTATGGGTCTTTCCACCTCAATCCATTATTAGATGAATTTTTTTAAGACTGGTCCAAAGCATAGGGGTCTGAATTTACCCCCACCCCCTACCACCATATAGACCAATAGTATAGTTTATATCATTGGTCTATATGGTGGTGGGGAGATTAATTCAGACCCTTATGGTCAAGAGTGAAAGAAGTGGCCAACATGTGCAACATTTTAAATTGCATTAACAGATCAAGACACTTCTACTTTTTGAAAAACAGGAAAATGTTGTCAATAATGAAGGAACTTGCAAATTATATAGAGGATAATCAATTGTTTCAGTTTAAGATCGATTTATATTTAATTCAGTGAACAATAAAAACTATATTTTCACGAGTGGCAGAGCCACGAGTGAAAACATATCTTCTGTTGTTCGTGAAATGAAATTATAATAATCGATTTTACACGAAAAACAAATGATTATTGTATTTCTTTTTGAGACAAAATGTGAAATTTCTAGGACATATTTATCTAAAGCGTGTCATTTTTCGCGTGATTGCTATGCAACGTTCATTTGGTATGAAGCATCATCTAGTAGGCCTCTACCAAGTTATTCATATCAAGACCCTGGGATCATATTTGGGCTCAACCCAGGCACAACTCTTTTTACATTGAATCAAAGAGCGAAAATCTTTAAAAATCTTCTAAAAAACCTTAAAAACCTTTTTATTGCACTGTGTTACTGTCTAAATAATTGAATATTTCTGCCTCATATATGTTTCAAATTGTTGGAAAAGTCTCACACTGGTTCATGTATTTTTCAGGGAGCAACCTTACAGTATAATGATGAAAGTGGTTCGTTACAAGTTGCTAGAATCATGATGGGTGGAGCTGCAGACAGGAGTGGTAAGTCTGAATATAGATCTGTATTTACTAAGTTTTGGTCATCCAACCACATCACATGTGGATGGCTCAGTGCAAAACATTTGTAACTGCAGTTGTAACTGCAGTTACAACTGTTTTGCACTGAGCCATTGATGTATCCTATCTTTATTGGCCAAAATGATAGCTTTCATTAAATATTAGTTATTAAGACATGAACTTGAAGAAAGTATTTATTGATTTAATGGAGGTATGAAACTAAAAACCTAATCAAACTGTATGAAAATGTGTGTGTGATTAGAATTTATTGTTTCATACCTCCATAAAATACACAAATATACTCTGCATGTCTTATAACTTAATATCATGAAGCAAAAATGTAAGATTTATCAATAATGAAAGCAACTTCTTACGGAACTACTTTTCCTGAGACTAAATAGCTGTATACTCCAAAAATATTTTCATTGACAAATAAACCCAAATTTTCAGCCAAACAGAATGCACAAAAATTCAGCCAATCAGAATGCACAGAATCATTTGAAATTGTATTATTCTGATATTGAGGTCATCTTGCAAGCCAATTACAAACAGAAAAGCCTAACGAAAAAATTAAAGCATTGATGCAAAGAGCGTATCCACAACTACATGCATGTACAAAATGCATGTACTTTATGCAAAGATAGTATCCCCTGTCCAAAAATGTTGTTAATGAATGGCGTAGCTAGCTGTATGCATTATTGTATGCACATTGTGACATCAGTTAAAAAAGGTGGAAATAGAGCAAGAGCTGAGGAGAAAAGAATTAAAATATTCTGTTGGGGCTATAATACGTCCCTGGGGTTTTATTAGAATCATCTCTTTTCCTAAGTAAGTGGTTGGGGTTTATTAGAGGCTAGATATGTTAAGGCATGGGAAAAAAATGGCCAAATCAACCAAATACTGATGATTGAAATTCAGCAAGTGGGTAAAAGAAATAATCCTCTGTTGAAAAATATCTTTGATGAATGATCATAACATTGAAACTACAGCTTATTTAAGCTGTAGTTACGATGTTTTGATTATTCACCTAGGCTCAAATCATAGAAAGGGGAGCGGACCAAGGGCATTCATCTTTTGTCACATATTGCCTTTATCCTATATATTCTTTAGTTGTCACCTTCTGAGTGTGCATAAATTTCAAAGCCCTAGATACGCCCATGAAAAATGTCACTAAAGAGATTGGTCTCTCAGTACATGTTTTGTTTACAAATTGAAAACATTAGTTTTGATTGAATATGTGCATGGTGCTCATTTAAACTCAAAAGAGTTCCCTAATTGAAATAATTTTAATGAGATTTAACAACAGTATTTCTCCTAATAAACACTCCCAGGATCTATACATAACCTGGTCAGAGAGCTTTTATTTAGTTTTTATTGTCTTTTGTAAAAGGTCATTAAAATTGATTTCTTTAAGGTCCTTTTCCTTTCAACTGGAGGTGAATTCCCTCTAAACAATCATAAAAATGATGGTTTAGAGAAAATTAATCTCAAATTAGAGAAGAAGTCTCAACAAGATCTTGAAATTTAGGCATTTGAAGTGGGTTTTATTAGTAAAAAAATGCAGGGTTGCTACTTTCAGGGAGGGCGCCATTATTAGGGGAAGTACAGTATGCTTCATTTACAATTAATTTTAGACCAATAAATAATATATTTTGATTTAAAAGGGGGGGATTTAAAATGGTCACTTATCCAGGTTTGACACTAGCTACTTTTTGCCACCAGCCTGAAGGACCTGTTAGCCCTATAAATATTACAAGTCCTCCCTGATTACAACAGGTCCTGCCTGATAACCTTGTTTGATTTTAGCTTTTTAAGGGACAAACTGTAAGGAAAACATTGTAGGAAGAGAGGAAATGTTTATCATATGGTAATGCAAATTTTAGTATTGGAAAGCAATTATTTTTCAAAACTGGACAGATTTGAAATACTTAGAAGTGCCTTTTACAACAGGCCTGAAGGACCTGCAGCATGGTAACATCTACCAGTCCTCCCTAAAATCCACAGGTTTCGGGCCCGAGGACAGGTGTTAGTGTCGATCCCTGCTTATAATAAAAATGGGCGCTTAATATATGTGATTGCTTCAGCAAGATTGGCTATACTTGAATATCTAAACAATTTATTGAAGTGAATTTCAACAACAACAAAAAAGAAAATTTGTGAGGGAGAACAACAGGTGCTACATATTGTGGTAAGGCATAGGCGTTTCTAGGATTTTGAAATTTATACGCAATAACAAGGCAACTACAAAATATATGGGATAAGGGTTATTTCTTTAGTGCTTTTCGGGTTGTTTATCGAGAAATAACGGTAGATTATCACTTGATAATCTCACCACAAAAGCAGTGAAATAATCAACAACTTATACCCTGCTTCTGTGCATTTCACCCTATCTGATATCATCTATACCGGATGAATTGAGTGATGTCACAATGAACGTTGCTTAGCTATCAAGTGCAAATTAATGACGCGCTTTACCAAAATATGTCCTAGAAATTTCACATTTTGTCTCACTTTTGCAATAAAGAAATAGAATAATCGTTTGTTTTTCGAGTAAGATCGATTAATATTGCATTTTCGTTAACCACAAAAGCCATATATTCACTAGTGGCTCTGCCGCTCATGAAAATTTAGCTTTTGTTGTTCACACAATGAAATATAAATCGATCGTACACTGAAACAAACGGTTATCCTCTATATGTTGATTGACAAGATGCCCTATACCTGTTCCCCTTTTTTATGATTTGAGCGTTGATGATTGATCAAAACATGGTAACTACAGATTGAGTAAGCAATATTTTTCGAAAGAGGATTCATTTTTGTTATGCACATGGGTAAAGTGCAAAATGGTAGTTACACCCTTGTAAAGCATATATCATGACAATTTTTATATTTTAACAATGAGAATTATATCATGAATTTGTGTGCAAAGCTGGATATAACATTCAAACAGTTTGCACTGTTTTGTCATCCTTAACGAAGGGCAAGCTAACTTGGACAGTTTGACCATTAAATTGTGAAAGGGGTTAGGGAATCTGGAGTGGTCAAGTTTGATTACTTCCCTTAGATTTTAGCAAATTAAAAAACATCTTTTTTGATGAGAGAACAGGAAAATTGTTAAGTGATTTGAATGTTTTTGATATTATTAATTAAAGTGATTAAATTAAAGATTAGGATCTAGCACAAATAATTTTAAAAATTTTCCTTATAAATAAACAGCCACCTTTTTAAAAAACTTGTAAAGAAAATATAAAGTTTTGGAAAACCTCAGTATAGGTGTCGTGTAACTGTGTTGGGAACGTGTCCGCAATCTTGCAGAGCTGCAGTGGTTTCGGATATGTCTTCTTTCGGAATTATATATTTTTCAAGCATCCCTCAAAGATGCTATAGATTCGATTCTCATCTGCTTAACTGCAATGAAAACATTACTGCCTATTATTCTGTGTTATTATTCAACTAGTTTACTGTTTAATATTTTGGGTTCTTTCAATGCGCGCAAATAACTGTACCCTTAAACCAAAAGGATTCACATGCTCGAAGAAAGTGACCACAATTCACCGTTTAATTACCAAAGCAATATGTTAAACTTTTGTGTTAATTCTAAGCTTAAATTAGTGATTTGCTTTTAGGTAGTGGACCTGTAATAAGTCCCCAACATTATGAGAGTAATGAACCTAAGCAGTGTTAATCGAGGTTTCCTAATGATTTTCATTAGGAAAACTCGGTTATCATTATGAAAGTTCATATGAGTTCGGAAAGGTTGCAAAACTTAAGTACGGGTCCACTACCTTAAGTTTTTCGTAGATTTCCTGAGTGGGCTGTACCCTAGATTGTTCAAAATGCCTGTATTCAATATTATAGATTTACAAGGAAATTGTGAAGACGTGGAGGGTTGGCTTAAAATGTATTTAAAATGCAGTAACAAGTCTTAACAACTGTAACCTCTAATAAACCCTCACCCCCTTCTAAAAGAAATATGATTTTAATAAACCCCTGGGGTTGTATTAGAGCCTTAAAGATATTTATAATATGACTTACGTCGCCGGAGTGAAATAATCACGTTGAATATTTTTGAAATTTCACGGGTGTTTTTACACTAGTGGAATAACTATGCAAATGAGCTCAGAGCAAATAGCAACACTATTTTGTAACTGCGAAAATGACTTCATAATCTTCGTCATTTTTAATCAGCGTTATAACTTTCGTGGAAAATTGAAACATTGAATTTCAAGAATTTTGACGAATTTTCGGTAAAATACGGGTCATATTATAAACAGAATATATAATTTGTGCTCATAAAAAAAAGAATTTATTAAACTTGTCATCTAAAACAGATAAAAACTCGGCGTAGCCTTGTTTTTATCTGTTTATAGATGACTCATTTAATAAATTCAGTATTCAATGACCACTCATTCAATATCCTCTATATATACTGGTGTCAATATTAAACCCTCAATTAAATAGAGAGGGCAATAAAATATAAAAAAAAAACTTTCTTCATATTGAAGGCTAATTTATGGCACCCTAGAAAGTCAAGATCTGTTTTGAATCACCATATAATTTAATTTTAGATATGTTCATTAAGATTCATGTATTCTGATTGGTTGAAAATTTGGTTTTGTAAATCAATTAAAACAGTTTGAGTACAGAGCTATTTTGTAAGCTTCAACTCAAAGTAATGTCCTAGTAGAATACTGCTAGCTTTATCGTGGATAATTCATTATTGTTTTACTTCATTTTATTTATTCACAAAATATGAAGATATTTCTTGTTGATTTCATGGAGGTATAAAAATGAAAAATTAGTCACACTCATGTATGAATCCACTTTGGGAATTAATACAGCGTATAACACAAAAGCCTCCAAACATAGAAAACAGAAAAAAAATACTGATGTTAAAACAAAGTTCTTCATTGTAAACAAAGTTTCTTCCAAAAAAAATACCTTTCCAATTTCATCAGAAGAAAACCATTATCTTTGCATTAGATGTCATCTTATGTTGGCTTAAGGTAGTAGACCCATAATAGTTCCACAACATTTTGGAAGCTATGAACTTTACCTTATGATTTCATGAGGAAACTCTGCTTAACATTATGAAAGATAATGAGCCCTGAAATTTTGCAGAACATTAATTGGTCCACTACCAAAAAATTCTAAGGTACGGGTTCGGAAACAGATTAAACCTCTTTTTCAGGGTTACTGCATGTTGGAGATGAAATCCTCGATGTTGCAGGTCAAACTGTACGAGATAAGACCCCAGATGAGGTGGTGAATTTATTGGTAAGCTTGTTTTTATCCCCCGCCTTTTCGGAGTGGTAGTAATGGTCTCAGTCGGTCATTCCGAGACTGTGTCCAGAGCCTAAAATATAATAGATATCAACTTGAAACTTTTTGGGTGGATAGATCATATGGAGAAGTGCAGTGCACAAGAACTACAACTCTTGCTTGCATACTTTTGGAGTTATTATCCTTTGTTATTTTAGATACTTAGATTTTGTCCGGAGCATAATCTCCTAAAGTAAAAAAGCTATCAACTTGAAACTGTATAGATATATCATGGAGGAGATGTGCAGTGCACAAGAACTACAACTCTTGCTTGCATAATTTTGGAGTTATTGCCCTTTGTTATTTTTGATACTTAGATTATGTCTGGAGCATATCTCCTAAAGTATAACAGCTTTCAACATGAAACTTTATGGGTGGATAGATCTCATGGAGGAGATGTGCAGTGCACAAGAATCACAATTGAAAAATGTTGGAATCGTCTCAATGTTGGGAAGCTTTGGAAGACGTAGTCATATACTAGTTTAACCAAACAGTTTTGTCATTTATAATTGTTATTGTCATAGCAGTACTGAAACTTTTTAAGTGCCTATACAATGTATAGGCACTTACAACATTGAAGAACTTCTATGATGTAATCAGTGACGATATTTCTATGTCATTATCTTCCGCTAGCAATCTAGAAGGAAAATATTTATTCCTAGAAAACACTAGTCATGCTGATCTCAAAATTGCCTTAAAGCTGCTTTGTGTTTTTTGGAAGAAAAAGAAGAGGACAATAAAGAAATCGTTTGAAATTTTTTCCCTAAGTTTTTAGCTCACCTGAGCACATCGTGCTCAAGGTGAGCTTTTGTGATCATTGAATGTCCGTCGTGTGTCGTCCGTCGTCAGGCGTCAACAATTTAAGTGTTTACACTCTAGAGGCCACAAATATTAACCAATCATCATGAAACATGGTCAGATTAACCATCAGGTCACAAGGATGAACCCTATTGAAAATGGGAAAGATCCGTGCCATATCAAGGGAAAAGGGGCCTTAATGACAATTTTCTTGTTTACACTCTAGAAGCCACAAAAATGGTCCAATCTTCATGAAACTTGGTCAGAGTAATTGTTAGGTTGCAAGGATGAACCCTATTGAAAATGGGAAGGATCTGTGTCATATCACAGGAAAGGGGCCTTAATGATAATTTTCTTGTTTACGCTCTAGAGGCCACAAATATTAACCAATCATCATGAAACTTAGCCAGAATGATTGTCAGGTCACAAGGATTAACCCTATTGAAAATGGGAAAGATCTTTGTCTTTCAAGGGAAAAGGGGCCTTAATGACAATTTTCTTGTTTATGCTCTGGAGGCCACAAATATTAATCAATCATCATGAAACTTGGTCAGAATGATTGTCAGGTCACAAGGATTAACCCTATTGAAAATGGGAAGGATCTGTGTCATATCACGGAAAAATGGGCCTTAATGATAATTTTCTTGTTTACGCTCTAGAGGCCACAAATATTAACCAATCATCATGAAACTTAGCCAGAATGATTGTCAGGTCACAAGGATTAACCCTTTTGAAAATAGGAAAGATCCGTGCCAAATCAAGGGAAAAGGGGCCTAAATGACAATTTTCTTGTTTACACTCTAGAAGCCACAAATATGGTCCAATCTTCATGAAACTTGGTCAGAGTAATTGTAAGGTCGCAATGATGAACCCTATTGAAAATGGGAAGGATCTGTGTCATATCACAGGAAAAGGGGCATTAATGACAATTTTCTTGTTAACGCTCTAGAGGCCACAAATATGAACCAATCATCATGAAACTTGGCCAGAATGATTGTCAGGTCACAAGGATTAACCCTTTTGAAAATGGGAAGGATCTTTGTCTTTCAAGGGAAAAGGGGCCTTAATGACAATTTTCTTGTTTATGCTCTGGAGGCCACAAATATTAATCAATCATCATGAAACTTGGTCAGAATGATTGTAAGGTCACAAGGATTAACCCTATTGAAAATGGGAAGGATCTGTGTCATATCACGGAAAAATGGGCCTTAATGACAATTTTCTTGTTTATGCTCTAGATGCCACAAATATGGTCCAATCTTCATGAAACTTGGTCAGAAAGATTGTTAGGTCACAAGGATGAACCCTATCGAAAATGGGAAGGATCCATATCATATCACGGGAAAAGGCGCCTTAATGACATTTTTCATCTTGAAGCTCAAGAGGCCACACATATGGTCTAATCTTCATGAAACTTGGTCTGAATGTTTGTCAAGTCACAAGGATGAATCCTTTGAAAATTGGAAGGATCTGTGTCATGTCACGGGAAAAAGGAGCTTTCATGATAATAAGTCTTAAAAGTACTATTACGACTTTTGCTGGAAAATTTGATACTAGGTAATTTAGACAAAGATACACAGGTGAGCGATATAGGACCATCATGGTCCTCTTGTTTTTCTTCTGTTGCATTTACCAGTATTTTAAAGTTTGTCATTTTTTTCCAAATTCTTGTAGCCTACAGCTTTAAACAAGCTATAGTTTCAAGACTTTAGCAAAAAACCGACAATATGTGGGAATGAGTTTAATTCTTTCAAAAGTTTAACCAAATACCAAACAAATAATGTTCAGTATGCTGTAAGGTCCGAAATAAAGTAGGTCAAAGACATTTTTACAAAACCACTGTGATTCGAAAACAATAAACACTATAGTTAGATTTTGTGTGATGAGCCATGAAACCTATATTCATACATATAGATTCTCGAGCTCAGTTTTGAAAATAAACCTATATACAGTCAAGAAAAATGAGAACCGGTATTTACTCTAAAACACATATTGTTATATTCTAAACAGTATTTTTTCCCCCATACTAATTTTCTTTTTTTTTTTTTTTTGATGCAGGGACAAATGGCAGGGCCAATATCTCTGAAAGTTGTGTCAGGAAAAAATAACCTAGTGCCATTAAGAGAAAGTAAGGTAAGGCAATAACGTAGTGTAATTGCAACAAAGAAAGGTAAGGATAAACCTAATGCCATTACAATAAAGTAAGGTTAGGAAATCACTAGTGCCATTACAATAAAGCTACCCGATGCCATTACATTAAAGTAAGGTAAGGAAATAACCTAGTGCCATTACAATAAATTGAGATAAGGAAATAACCTAGTGCCATTACAATAAAGTAAGGTTATTCCCCAATAAACTACCTAAAAGTATTGAAGAAATATATATCTTAATTGACTCAACTCAGGTTTACTATGTACATCTGAGATAATCATGGACCTTGGATTGCATCATAAAGATGTCGATTTTGTTGTAGTTGTATTGGTTTGAGAAACAACAGGAATTCATGGATAGATGCCCCATCCGTTGTGATGGCACTGGAATACCTTTACCAACATGTGAATTGCAATAATATGTTTATTAGTCCCCCACCGGTTACCGGTTGGGGGACTATAGGTTTGCTCGATTCCGTCTGTCCGTCCGTCCGTCCGTCTGTCTGTCCGTCCGTCCGTCCGTCCGTCCGTCCGTCACGCTTTTGTCCGGGCTATATCTTCTAAACCATATGTGCTAGCAACTTCAAACTTGGTACACTTATAGATCTCATTGAGGAGAAGTGTCATGTTCAAGATCCATAACTCTGTCACGCCCACTTTTTGAGTTATTGCCCTTTGTTGTTTTTACCCTTACATTCTTGTCCGGATCATATCTCCTAAACTATAAGTGCTAGCAACTTCAAACTTGGTACACTTATAGATCTTATTGAGGACAAGTGTCATGTTTAAGAACCATTACTCTGCCACGCCCACTTTTTGAGTTATTGCCCTTTGTTGTTTTTACCCTTACATTCTTGTCCGGATCATATCTCCTAAACTATGTGTGATAGCAACTTCAAACTTTGTACACTTATAGATCTCAATTAGGAGAAGTGTCATGTTCAAGATCCATAACTCTGCCACGCCCACTTTTTGAGTTATTGCCCTTTGTTGTTTTTAGCCTTACATTCTTGTCCGGATCATATCTCCTAAACTATAAGTGCTAGCAACTTCAAACTTGGTACACTTATAGATCTTATTGAGGACAAGTGTCATGTTCAAGAACTGTTATTCTGCCACGCCCTTTTTTGAGTTATTGCCCTTTGTTGTTTTTACCCTTACATTTTTGTCCGGATAATATCTCCTAAACCATAAGTGCTAGCAACCTCAAACTTTGTACACTGATAGATCTTATCAAGGACAAGTGTCATGTACAAGAACTGTTACTCTGCCATGCCCACTTTTTGAGTTATTGCCCTTTGTTGTTTTTAGTCTTACATTTTTGTCCAGAACATATCTCCAAAAGTATAAGGGCTAGCAACTCTAAACTTTGTACACTTATAGATCTCATTGAGGACCTGTGTCATGTACAGGAACTGTAACTCTGTCACACCCACTTTTTGAGTTATTGCCCTTTGTTGTTTTTAATCTTACATTTTTGTCCGGAACATATCTTCTAAACCATAAGTGCTAGAGACTTCAAACTTGCTACACTTATATATATCATTGAGGAAAAGTGTTATGTACAAGAATTGTCACTCTGCCATGTCCACTTTTTGAGTTATTGCCCTTTGTTGTTTCTATCCTTACATTTTTGTCCCGTACTTATCTCCTAAACCATAAGCCCTAGCAACTTCAAACTTTGTACACTGGTAGATCTCATTGAGAAGAAGTGTAATGCACAAGAACTGTTACTCTGCCACATCCACTTTTTTAGTTCTTGTCAGTTGTTGTTTTTTATCCTGACATTTTTGTCCGGACCATATCTCCTGAGCCATCAGTGCTAGCAACTTCAAACCTTCAAAATTGGTACACTTATAGATCTCATTGAGGACAAGTGGCATGTACAAGAATCATTCTTCTCCGCCCACTTTTGGAGTTTTAGCCATTGGTTGTTTTTTTTTCTTATATTTTTGTTAGGGACATTTTTTTCAAAACCTAATGTGCTAGCAACTTCAAATTTTGTATACAGTTATAGATCTAGTAAGTAGGAGATATATTATAAGAAAGGATTTTTTGTTATCCGGTGGGGGACTCCTGTATTGCATCGCAATACGACATGCACTTGTTTTTTAATAAATCTGAAGCAGTTGAAAATTTCACATACTAACTCAAATCTCAAGATTCAGAAAACATAATTAACATAATAACATAACATGATTGTAACCCCTCACATGAAAAGGAATCATCTAGGAACTGGGTAATTTATAGTCTCTTGTAAGATTGCACGATCTGTGCAGACTGATTAGGATCAAACTATTTTTGCAAATTACAGTCGATATTGCTCGAGCGACCACATATTAAGCGACCAATTTTATTAAGCGATCCTCCACAAAAAGTCCCTTCACCGTGAGCAAATCTCTGAAAAAGAGGACATTCTTAAGGAAAAATTGGTTATTGTTGAATCTTATGTTGTTTGAACCCATTAGAATCGTCTCAATAAGACGATTCTAATGGGTTTACACATCATATGATTCAGTGCGACTTGACCCACAATCTATAAATGTGATGAAAATGAACTGTCACATTTATTTTAATATTTTGTATTAAGCGACTATTCCCATTAACGACCTCTTTTTGGTGGTCCCTCAGGTGGTCGCTTAACACAAGTTTTACTGTACGTATTTTCTGAATATAGAATTATTATTCTTGCCTCCTTTTTTTTTTCCAAAATACACCTATCAGTTTACCTATGCTGAGTCCAATCCCTTTTGAAAATATGTTGTTACGGTTGTCCCAGATGGTCCCTTTTAATGTGATGGGTCCTATTTTTATTTTTCAGATGCGAGTACGAGCTTTCTTCGACTACAATCCAATCAACGATGTATTGAACCCGTGTCCTGAGGCAGGGTTGTCATTTTGTCGTGGTGATGTACTCCATATCGTAAGTCAAGAGGACCCCTGGTGGTGGCAGGCCAGAAAAGAAGGGGAGATAAATGGGAGGACAGGGCTTATTCCCGCCAGACAGTTACAAGAAAGGTATATTGTTAACCTAGAAATGATATCACGTGATTTAAGTCTGTATAATTTGCCTGAATGATAAAAAACGCGAGCTTAAATATAGGGAATAGCCTGCACAACAGGAAAACACAAATTTCAATCACATTTGCATGGTGTGTTCAGAGAAACTAACTAGGGGACAAAATATTTGTATCTCCACGTTTGGTTAGACTCCTGTCTGTTTTGGCTTAGTTTAATTATAAAGTGAAAAGTAAATTGGCACATTTTGACAGTCTAGCTCTGAAAAAACAAATTTGGGCTGAATAGAGTTTTATCATTTAGCGCAACAACTAGTGTTGGGCAATCTGTACAAATCATGTTCGATTTCTTAGTTTTCTTAGAAATTAATACAACCCTCCCGAAATCATCCTTTGAAGAATAGAATTTTATATAATTTAGTTAAAGACTTTTTCTGCAGATCTACCAACATCATGGCTCTGCGTAAAACAATTGTAACTGCCTATAAACATATAGGCAGTTACAACAGTTCCACGCTGAGCCATCAAACTGCTGTCAGTTTCGAAAACAATATACAAATGTATAACAGCTTTCATTTATGTGTTGGGAACTGATTAATCGGTTGTGAAATTTCTTAGTCGCTTATCACAATTAGAAGCAATAATAATCTATTAATCTGCCCAACACTATCCACAATGACTATGGGCAGTGAAGTGTGAACAAACTAGAGGGTAAATATCAACATGCTCATGAATATTGAGTAAAGCCAAGCAAAACACAAAATTTGTGGTTTTCGCTCTTTATAACCTTCTAATAAAGATGTTTTTACATCATTATGAACATCATTATGAATAGCATATTTAAGATTAAGCCTTTAGATAACATAAATGCTTAAAGACAGCCTTTAAAAATTTCTTGGTGAATATTAAGTTCACGCTAGTTAAAAGGAATCTTCTAATTACTGCACTTGAAATGTAACTGTCTTTGCAAGAAACTGATATATAGTATACATGATCCTTAGGCATTTTTTGCCAGTGAAATCAAACAAATACAAGAAAAATAGATTCAATTTGTGTGTTAATATATTTTGCATCTGTGTAACTTAAAAATATATAAAGAATATTTGCCATTATCTTTTACTGATGAATCTTACATTAGTTTCCTATATGGGAATGAATGTCTTTTTCACTGTGTTTATTGGAGTAAAAAGTGAAATTGCCTTAGCATATGGGAAGTTATGCCCGTAGGACATAATGTTTAAGCCATGTGCTAAGGCAATTGCACTTTATACTTCAATAAAAGCAGTGAAAAAGACACTCAGCCCTTGTAAATGCAATCCTCTTGAACTTATTAAAAACTATCATAATACTTAGCTAAAAGATTTTTAAGTTTCAAGTCTTCATTCTGCATGTATATATTACTCAATCTATTTTTAAATCTTTTATTTTTTTTTTTTTCTCCCTATTAAATTTAAATGGCATAAAGATAAAGAAATGGTACACAAATAAACAACAATTTTGATATTTGAAGAGCTAGTTATGATCAAAACATCATTTTTGACCAGTTATTCTGCATTTTAAAAAGAATCCACCGTGATTGGGCATAGTTGAGAGGGTTGCTTGATGATCTTCGTCGACCCGCTGTAAGCATCAACTGAGAATCAGATCTGCTTGCTTTAAATCATTAATTCTTTTGAAAATATCTCATTTTCTAATCTATTGAATAGCAATGTTACAATGTGGAAGGAGAATAAGGGTTTTTCGAGTTCATACAACACTGGACTTGCAATGGAAGTTTGTGGGGGTCCCGAAAGACCTATTGCATATCACGCTGGTCTAAATCATTCTAAATCACTCACTTAGCATTCCATTTATAAATCTTTAAAACTCACTCAAATCATTCATTAATTAACTGATCTAAAATTATTCAAAACACTCCGGGATTGTTTATTTCAATGCATTACATGTTAGTTTTTTATTTGCTTGCTTAGTAGAGTCTTATTGGTCCGAGAAGACACAACATATTTTTATAAAGAAAAATATATAGATTTTCACAAATAGTGGTAATTAAATATCGCTGATTTCATTCACTTTTCATGTTATCCCCATTTAATTTCTTTAAACTTGCTTACCCCACTCATTTGATTTCAATCCACAATTAATCCAAAATCGCTCATCATGTAAATTTAACTGTGTTCTCAGTTTTAGCTTATTTTTTTCTGGTAGCTTTTCCTTCTGGTTTTCGAATGGTTTTAGCGCTTTCAACTAATTTGAAAATATCAAACCCTACCATTTAGAACTACTCTAAACTTAAATCAACTTCTAATTGGTCACTCAAATATAGCATGAAAAAGTATTGCTTAATTCTGTTAAAGATTCTAGTGTTTAATGAGTTGTGATAGCCCGTTCACAATCCATTATTCATTAAAACATTCTGTGAGGAAAGCAATTTAACTTGCATGAGAACATGGGGACCCCTAATTTCAAAATTAATATTGGTGGGTGATTCACCTCAATTATACAAATAAAGGTCTTAACTCTTGTCATGCTGAACCTGGAATATCCCTGCTATAGCAGGAGCTATAGACAAACATCAGTCTGCACATATGTGCAGTCTGATGTTAGTCTACACCACCTGTTTCTCACTTATTCAAACCAGAATTATCGATAGATTTAGTTTTTCAAACAAAAATTGACCTACAGTTGATACTTTCAGTGCTTTTTATGCCCCTGTATCGAGAGATCGGGGGCATATTGTTTTACTCATGTCCGTCTGTCAGTCCGTCCGTCTGTCCAAAAACTTAACCTTTGCCTTTTCTCCAAAAGTATTTGACATACAAAGCTGTACACCAAAGTCAAGGTCATGTGACAAGGTCAAGGTCATGTGACAAGGTCATCTGTCAAGGTCAAACTTTAAAAAAAAAATGCTGTTCCGGGGGCATTCTTGTTTCACAAACACGTCTTGTTGCCCTTTGATTTTGATGAAAATTTTCAGCCAAAATTTTTTCAGCATGACAATGGTTAAATAATGTGTCAGCTACCTTTAAAGGCATTGAAAGTATATAATATTGCAATTTTTCAACAACATAAAGGTATTTCTTTGACTGAAAATTTGAAAACTCCCTGCATTTTTCTAGTTTTGTGACTTTTTAGCTCACCTGAGCACAACGTGCTCAAGTGAGCCATTGTGATCACATTTTGTCCGGCGTCTGTGCGTCGTCAGTCGTCCATCGTCCGTCAACAATTTCTTTAAATGACATCTCCTCCTCCTTGTCCAATTTTAACCAAACTTTAACCTTCATCTTCTAAATAACCAGGAGCCCTATAGACTTCAATTTTGGCATGGATGACAAGCATATGGATCTAAAATAAAATAGCTAAAATCATGAATGTAGGGCCACCAGATGCGGAGCATTAGGGGGGAGGGGGTAGTACTTTTGATCAATTTTGAAATCTTTAACCTTATTCTTCTCCTGGATCAGGAACCATACAGACTTGAAAATTGTCATGGGTGATCAATATATTGACATTAATAAAAATAGCTAAAATCATGACTGTAGGGTCACCAGGTGCTGAGTGTCTTGGGGAGGGGGTAGTACTTTGGATCATTTTTGAAATCTTTAAACTTCTTCTAATGAACCAGGAGTCCTACAGACTTGAAAATTGGTATGGATGATCAGCATATGGACGTTAATTGAATTAGCTAAAATCATGTCTGTAGATTCACCAGGTGCAGAGCATCATGGGGGAGGGGGAATGCTTTGTTGAGAATTTTGAATCCCTACAGCCTTTATATTTGACATGGATTGATCAACTCATTAAAGAAAACTGTAAAAGTCTCAGACTCAACCTGTATATCTGGCATAGATTAGCTGTTCACAAACCTTTTATGAAAAAAGCTTAAATAAATAATGACCAGGGGAGGAGCAGGGGGGGGGGGGGGGAAGGATTATTTCAAATGTTATCTGATTGAATTAGTGAATATCTCTTTTCCTGTGGTTGCATGGACATACCTAGGTAATGAAGCTTTTTTCTCAGGTGAGCAACCCAGGGCCAACTGCCCTCTTGTTCAAAGTGGGGTTGGTGTCTTCTTTTGTCTGCTACAATCGCTCTATTGATCCTAATTACACAATTCTTTTACCAAAATCATTGAGATTGATTTGTCTTTCAAGGAAAAGAAAGTTCTATTAACCCTTTCCTGTTTTACAAAATTTTGGACCTTTCCAATTTCAAAGGTTTTGCAGACCAAAATTTAAAGTGGATTTAATTGGAAAAATAACCATTCTGTAGGGTAGAAAACAGTGTGGAAAAAGAAGAAATTGCTTGTCAGAAGCAATCTCTTCATTTTTCACAATGTTTTCTCAATCATAAAATCACAGGCACGTAAAAAGCAGGGATTAAACAGCAAAGGGTTAAATTCTTTCCTTGTAAATGTGTCCAAAAGAGAGAAGACACAGTGACCAATTAGTAGTTGGTTTCAGTTTAGATGTTAACTGCTAAAATTAATCAGGTTCTGGTTTTGGTGAAGGCCTCCTTCATAGCACAGTTGGTAGCATTTCGGATTGATTGAATGGAGTTTAACGCCGCTTCCAACATCATTTCAGTTATATCCCCATAGATTCCTGGTATTTCTCTCACCAGTACAACCATTACATTCTTTCCTAGCCTCCAGCTGCTATCTCACATAGGTCTATGATTATCAACCCATTTGTGAGAGACAAATAGTCGGAAAGAATGATTGCCGCCGTCGGGAATCGAACCCGGGACCTCTAGATTGACAGTAAGACGCGCTACCAACTGAGCTATGAAGGTGGCTCGGTAGCGTGTCGGAATATTATTCAAAAGGTCCTAGGTTTGATTCCCAACTAAGGCTTTCATTCTTCAAGGCTGACTTTTATCATGTACCACCAATTGGTTGATTATCCTAAACTAACCCTTGTCATGCTGAACCTGGAATATTCCTGCTTTGGCAGGAGCTATAGACAAACATCAGCCTGCACATATGTGCAGTCTGATGTTAGTCTACACCACCTGTTTCTCACATTCAAACCAGAATTGTCAATAGATTAAGTTTTTCAAATAAAAATTGACCTACAGTTGATTCTTTCAGTTCTTTTTGCCCTTTGATATTGATGAAAATTTTTAGCCAAAATTTATTCAGCATGACAAGGGTTAATGTGGGATAGCACTTGGGGCTAGGAAAGGGTGTAGTACTCGTGTAAATATGACCAGGCCGCATCCATTGTTAGGTGCTCCAGCCACAGCAATATAACTGAAAGAATGTTGAAAGCGGGATAAAATACCAATCAAACAAACAAATTTATCAAAAAAGAAATAAATAGACAAATCATAAATTCATATCTGCGTGACTGTCGATCTCTATGATTTCTCTAGCGGCCGTGATTTAACTGAAAGATAGTTGAAAGCTGGACTATTGAATTTAACAATATGTATATGTTGAAATTACCATTCATTTAGAAAGTGTCATTATAAAAAGTAAATCTTATAAATTTCTTCATATAACATGGTCATTATTATGTCTGATAACGCTTCTTAGTAAGTGGTTTGTTCACAATTAAACATTGTATTCCTAGCAGACATTGAACAAGGGCGTAACTCCCATTACGCAATTTACGCAAGTGCGTAAAAGAAATAATCACCTGTTGAAAAATAGTGTTGATGAATGATCATCACATCGAAACTACAGCTTATTCAAGCTGTAGTTACGAAGTTTTGATTATTCGCCAACGCTCAAATAGTAAAAAAGGAAGCGTATGGGAGGCATTCATCTTTTGTCACAGTCCGCATTCTGCTTTTATCCAATATATTATTTGGTTGGCGCCTTCTTAGTGTGTATAAATTTCAAAGTACTAGATACGCCTATGTTGAACACCTGAAACAGCCAGTTATGTAATAAGACTAGATAGACGAAAGAACTACCCAATTGTTAAAAAAAAGTACTCATATGATTTATGACACGGCTTGAATGAAATACCAGAATATGCGCAAGTTCCTTCTGAGATGACCCCTTTTTATACGCCCGAAGGGTCGTATTATGTTATTGTCTCCATCGTCTGTCTGTCTGTCTGTCTGTCCGTTAGCAAATTCGTGTCCTGTCCATAACTTTCAAACTATAATGCCTATAGTTTTGAAACTTCACAGGTGTATAGATCTCATAGCTAGGGTGTGCAGAGTGCAAGAACCACAACTCTACCATTTGTTATTTTTTAGTTATTGCCCTTTGTTTATTTCAGTTAGCAAATCGGTGTCCGGTCCATAACTTTGAAACTATAAGGCCTATGGTCTTGAAACTTCACAGGTGTATAGATCTCATAGCTAGAGTGTGCAGAGCATAATAATCACAACTCTACCATTTGTAATTTTTGAGTTATTGCCCTTTGTTTGATTCAGTTAGCAAATTTGTATCCTGTCCATAACTTTGAAACTATAAGACCTATGGTCTTGAAACTTCACAGGTATATAGATCTCATAGCTAGTGTGTGCAGAGCGCAAGAACCACACCTCTACCATTTGTAATTTTTGAGTTATTGCCCTTTGTTTGATTCAGTTACCAAATTCGTGTCCCGTCCATAACTATGAAACTATCAGGCCTATGGTCTTGAAACTTCACAGGTGTATAGATCTCATAGCTAGGGCGTGCAGAGCGCAAGAACCACAACTCTACCATTTAAAATTTTTGAGTTATTGCCCTTTGTTTGATTCAGTTACCAAATTCTATCCGGTCCATAACTTTCAAAGTACAAAGACTACGATGAAGAAACATCACATGTATGTAAAAATACAATATACTATATTGTTTGCTTGAAAGTACTTTCTAAGGATCAATAAAAAGTTTAAAACATCACCCATTTATTTCTGAGCTTTGGTCGTATAATGCCACACCCGGCGTTGCTCTTGTTGTCCACAGTTCACACTCTGAGTTCACAGTTGGAGTAAATGATAATAACTAAGTTCAGCTTAAAGAGTTTCAAATTACAAGTAACACCTAAATTATCTGTAAAGTTCTAATAAATTCTTGAATCCAAGTGCCAATGTTTGATCTCATTAGAAATGTTTTAATTCAGCGCAATGGCTATAACTTTTTTTTAATCCTTGCCATAATGAATAAAAAACCTTAAAAATTATATATAAATCAAAGTGCTGAAAGCTCTGTATTTCCTAATTGTGAGTAAGCATTTGATTTTAAAAATATAATTTCTCTAACTTTTCTGGTTTTAAAAGGAAAATCAGATTGTATGAACTAAAATCAGACTGCACATATGTGCAGGCTGAATTTTGTCCATGCCTCCTGCCAAGGCAGGAATATTCCAGGATCAGCATGACAAGGGTTAACATGAAAGGGTTTTTTGTTTTGTTTTGTTTTTAAGGTATTGGTCTTATTCGACATCAAAAATGTATGGCAGAAAACTCTGTAGCAGTCAGAGTTTTTTAGCAGAATTTTAGCAGCTTAGCAGATAAAATTATGCATGATTTTGTTGATTAAGTATACCAGATAAATTAAATATGAATAAGTGAGCAAGTTTCGCATTAGTCAAATTAAAAATGATTTTGCTGTATCTATAATCAAGTGAAGGCATAGAATTATTTTAGAATTGTCAAAGATTATGTCTATTTAAATATTTTTTTTTTCTTCTTTTGGATTTTGTGTGAAATATAATTTGTCAGAATAAAGGGAGGTAATTCAAAAAACAAAAAATAGTGACATGTCATGCATGAATAGACCATCTAAGTATTTCAGTATGTCCAGATTGATTGATTGAATGGAGTTTAATGCCACTTTCAACATTATTTCAGTTATATTGCAGGGACTGGAGCACCTAACAATGGTTTCCTGGTATTTCTCTCACCTGTACAACCACCACTTTCTTTCATAGCCTCCAGCTGCTATCTCACAAAGGTTTACGATTAGATCTATCAACCAATTGGTGAGAGACAAATAGTCGGTAAGAATGAGTGCCGCTGTTGGGGATCGAACCCGGGACCTGTAGATTGACAGTCCGAAGCACTACCAACTGCGCTATGACGGTGGCTCAGTATGTCCTGAACGGGTCTGTTGAAGTTTACAAAAAAGGCTGAATGAAGTTCTCAATGGCATGTCAGTATCTCTTTTATTCAGGAATGAAATGATGAGACGTTACCATAGTGATGAAGACTTGTATAATTGTGGTCGGAGAGCTTCCCGTAAGTAATTAAGAGATGACGAGAGAATCATTTTGAATTCAATGAAGTATGAAACAAAAAACTTAATCACATTGTATGAATAAATGAAGCAGATTCATACATTTGTTTAATAAGATTTAGTTTCATACCTCAATGAATTCAATAATATTTTCTCATACCTGAATATGATTTAATATAATGAAGCAAAAGTGTAAAAGATTTTTTCATGATTAGAAAGATTTCTTTTGGATTACTGAGGCTTTGTTTGCAAGCTTTCAAAATGACTATGCTAAAATTTATTTTCATTGACTTATAAAACCATTTTTTCAGCCAAACAGAATACTCATTTCCTGATGGGCACAACTAAAATAAAATCAGTTTGTTCTAAACTTGTTGTTAATTTATGTTAGGCCTATATTTCATCCAGTCTGGCCTATCCTTTACCCATTACATCTTAGTAGAAAATATGTACTTTAGGATAATTTGTTTGTTTGAAGGTTATACGCAACTTCAACAATCTTTCAGTTATACTAGGGCCTAACTCCCATTACACAATTTACGCAAGATATAAAAAGAAATAATCATATGTTGAGAAATATCGTTGACGAATGATCATAACATCGAAACTAAAGCTTTTTCAAGCTGAAGTTACAATGTTTTGATTATTAAACAAATGCTCAAATCATAAAAAAAGGAGCGGACAGAGGACATGCATCTTTTGTCAGTCCACATATCGCCTTTATCAGAAATATTCTTTGGTTGAGGCTTAATGAGCCTAAAATTACTATCAGCCTTAACCATTTGCCCCCTTAAATTACATCAGAAAAATGTGAGTTGGGAATTCAGACATTATCTTTCACACGTTTTGGATTTTTTGCCGACTAACAAAAATAACATTAACTGATTTTGAGTTAATCTATTCCCCATATTGTTCCATATAAGAATATTTTGGATAGCATTCTCTCTCCCCCCCCCCCCCCCCCCAAAAAAAAAAAAAAATGTATGAAATAAGAAAATAAAATTAATGGCCAGGTTTTTTTTAATTGAAAGCAAATATATTTCTACACTACATAGAATATAGTCAACGGGCGGCAAAACTACTTTATCATAACTTGAATAAGCTGTAGCCACGAGATTTTGGACTACCCCACATTAAAACACGTATATATCATATATATAAGAGATAAAAATCAAATAATCCCTTTTCAATTACAAATACATGTGTAATTTGGTTTGAATTGGACATTGCACGTGATTGCTTTGTTTTTAAACGTTGTGAATAAGTTGTTTCATAGCAAATGTAAGTTTTAGATTTATCGTAACATTGTGACTACCTGCAACATGGGTACTTTTCAAATTAAAATTAATTCAAATAAATAAACTAATAAATAAATAATGAAGATAAATTAAAATAATAAAATAATTTGATTAATTCTTCGTCTCACACAATATTCTCACACGAGATTTATTTTACACAGATAGAGGATTTTTACAAAAAATTGTTCTATTATTTTCTTTCTTTATTTATTTATTTTCATATTTTATTCTCTTTCTTTCTCTTGTCATTTAATGTGTTTAAAGAAAAGTCTGCTGGAAAAGAAGGAGAAAAACTCCCTAATAAAAAAATTCATATGAAAATTCAAGTAAATTATCATTTCTAAATTATTTCTATTTATAAGACGGCTTAATTATTGAATTAATTCCAAGTTTTAAATTTCGCGTACTTCAACATGGATGCATTCTACTATATTGGAGTATGCCATCGATAAGGTCTAAAACATTTAAAACTTAAACAGGTATTGATTGATGAAATAACTTGAAAATTCAAATAAACATTGAAAAATCGTTATACACTGTCATTGAGGGTAGAACAAGAAGAATTAAAGAACCTTACAATATACCATCAAATTATTAAAAAGGTATGTTGTCATTTGAACAGATATAGGAATTTCGATCAGTTTTCGTGATTGTGTATTTCAGTCTTGCTAAGTGTCACAATTACCTAAAACTGAAGGGGTTAAGCACATTTCTAAGGTTTAATTTCACATCTGGAAAGTAGCCGCGGGGTATATTGATCTAACATACCTCCCGCTGTCGGACCTTTTTGTAAGAAGGTTACTGATTGGTCCGCCTCGTTTTCCGTTCTGTGACGTCACGCTTACAGAAATTACCCATTCAATCAGCCAAGGGTAAGATAAGTAAAACGTTCGTAACCCTTGGTTCGACAAGATGCCCATCTCATTAATTGTTCAAGAAATTTTGATTGACCCCAGCAAAAGGGCGTGGCAGAGTTTGGGTTGTTTTCACTGTAAAATCTTTCTTGAACAATCTTCTCCCAAACCATTGTGAAACTATAAATGAAACATGAAATGAGTGCTTCTTGTTTGATCCATTTCCCAAGTTATTCTAGAAATTTTGATTCAAATATTCTATATTTAAATTCAATTGACCTTCAAATATTTGGATGTGGCATGTCAGGTGGAGCTAATTTTCACTTTAGAAATGTTCTACTTCCAAACCCTTGGACCAATTTCTAACAAACTTTGCATGATAATGTTCCTTGGGTAAATCTCCTCCTAGCAGAATTTTAATTGAACCATAATATTATATGAGTGTTGCCTGGCGGAGAATAATGTTCACAACTAGAAAGCCATGAATGGCTTGAGTCGCTCTGCAGACTTGAATTTCTTGTAATAGCAAATCAAAGTTTTAGATATTTTGGGTTCTTAAAAGCAGTAATGTGGTCAAAACCAAAAGAAAGCAAATGATTGACTACCTTACTAATTGATTTACTAATTGATGGATATTGTAGTGATAATAACCACGATGGACATGCAATTTTGTCAAACTCAAGGGCACATAAAACAAGAGGACCTTGATGGTCCTTAATCGCTCACCTAAACCTAGATAACTTGAAAATCACACTGTTGTCAAATAAAGATGCGAGATTATTATCAAGCTGAAAATTGCTCTCGTGATCTTATGAGTCTTTAATAATCAATATATGTGGCTGTAACAGTGAAAAGGGTGTTTAAGAAAACTGCAATTTCGTCTAAGTCAAGGGAACATAATTTAAACAAGTAAATAAGTGTTTTAAAGAGTTACATACTGAAATATTTCTGTAAAGAAAAATTCATGACTGATGAAAAACATATAGAAAATTGACCTTAGCCTGTTCAATACATATTTTTTATCCAATCACAGTTATTTTGTGCAGCCTGATAATGGGTCACCAAAGGAACATTCCAGTGAAATTTGGTTGATATCCATCAGTAATATTCTGAGAAAATGATTTTCAAAGTTTCCACTATATAGCATATAGAGAAATGACTTCCGTCCATAAAATACATATTTTTCGTCTGATCACAATAACTTTTGGTAGACCGATAAAGGATAACTAAAGACTCATTCCAGTAAAATATGGTTGGTATAAAGAGGATAAATGTTTGTTTCAGTGTAAGATCGATTTATATTTCATTGAGTGACCAACAAAAGCTATATTTTCCTCGAGTGGCGGAGTGAAAATATAGCTTTTGTTGTTCACAAAATAAAATATTAATCGATCTTACTAGAAAAACAAATGATTTTTCTATTTCAAAAATGAGACAAAATGTGAAATTTCTAGGACATATTTTCGTAAAGCGCGTCATTTTGCGCGTGATTGCTATGCAACGTTCATTGAGACGTCACTTGTTTCGCCCTGCAAAGATGAAGTCAGATAGGGTGAAATGCACTAAAGCAGGGTATAAGTTTTTGATAATTTCACTGCTTTTGCGGGGAGATTATCAAGTGATAATCTACCGTTATTTCTTGATAAACCACCAAAAAGCATTAAGGAACCATCGATTCGATTTTAACCTCAGCCCTTGATCAGAGTGCTCTCCGTGTTCTGTAGATGACTCTAGACTCAATCATATACAGTAAAACTTGTGTTAAGCGACCACTTAAGGGACCACCAAAAAGCGGTTGTTTATGGGAATGGTTGCTTAATACGAAATACAATGATAAATGTGACAGTTCACTTTGATAACATTGATAGATTGTTGGTCAAGTCGTACTGAATCCTATGATGTTTAAACCCATTAGAATGGCCTTATTGAGACAATTCTAATGGGTTCCAACAACATATGATTCAACAATAACCTATTTTTCGTTAAGTATGTCTTCTTTTTCGGAGATTATGCTTACGGTGAAGGGACTTTTTATGGTGGTCGCTTAACAAAATTGCTCGCTTAATAGATGTAGTCGCTCGAGCAATATAGACTGTATTAGACCTTCAGCTAAATTGAATATTCTTGATGCATGGTGATTATATGCCAAGACTACTCCATGTCTGTCAATCTTGCATAAAATTAGTGGAGATGTCTCTCAAATGTACAAAATATATTTCTTTACAGGTGGGCCAAGCCCATGCCGGTTTAGTCCTAAAATATCTCGTACGAGACGAATTCGGAAAACAATGTACCAGGCTCAACAAAGTGGAGGTACACCTGAACACTTGAGTAGAGGTAGCTCTACTTATATTTATAGTAAGATTATGTTCTGTTGTTGTGTTCTGGTGTCGTAGCTTATGAGCACTTGAGTAAACGTAGCACTTATTTTATTTGCAGTAAGACTGTTTCTTTGATGTGCTATTGTGTTGTGTTGTAGCACATTTTACACTTGAGTAGAATAAGCTCTTATTTTAGTTATACCAAGGTTTTGTTCTACTGTTGTGTTCTCTGTGGTGTAGCTTATTAAGGTAGTGGACCCGTAATAGTTCTGCAACGGTTTGGACGTATTGAACTTGAACAGTGTTAACCGAGGTTTCCTAATGATTTTCATTAGGAAACCTCAGTCAACAGTGTGAAAGTTCATGGGTTCCGAAATGTTGCGGAACTATTACAGTACTATGTATATTTTTTGACAGACTGTTTGTATTTTCATGATATTTTGTAACCTATTTATGCTATTTTTAGGTAATATTTTATTGTTGTGTTCTGGTGTTGCAGCCTATTACTGCTTGATATTTTTATGCCCCCGTATCGAGAGATCGGGGGCATATTGTTTTACTTATGTCTGTCTTTCTGAACCGTCTGTCTGTCCGAAAACTTAAACTTTGCCTTTTCTCCAAAAGTATTTGACATACAAAGCTCAAATTTGGCATGATGATAGATCTCAATGATCCGCATCCGCTGGTACCAAAGTCAAGGTCATGTGACAAGGTCAAGGTCATCTGTCAAGGTCAAACTTTGAAAAAAAATTGCTGTTACGGGGGCATTAGTGTTTCACAAACACATCTTGTTGTTATCCCTAAGTCAAATGTATTGCTGGGTTTTAATCAATTGTTATGTTCTTCTATTTTAATATTGTTGTAGATATTCAAGGATCAGTTTTTACTGTTGTTCTTTAGTTTACTGTTTTACTGTCACTTCTTTGCGATCTGTTGTGCTTGTATTAAGATAGAACATTACTTGAATTTTTTTTGTGTTCTTTCACTGTTAAATTCTCATTTTTGAGATAATTTTTAATCTTTGAGGTCAATTTCTCAAAATTGAAGTAAAAAAACTAGGCCAGGATGGTGAAAGGAATACAACTTCTAGGTTGTTTAAGTTCACTTGTTCATGGACAAGCAAACATTTTGGCTTATCTTGAAATGGTATAAAATATGTCTTAGAGATAAATCATTCCAGTGCCATATAAAAGAGTTTAAAAGGATCAGAAAATGTGCTTTAAATGAAGAAAATGCTGGTTCACAACATTTTCTTCAATAAAATCATTTTTTTCTCGAAATAAATTTGTCTCAGAAAGGTTTACAAATGAATTCAAAAAATGAATTCATTTGTAAATCTTTTGGGAGACAATTTTTTTTTTTATCCTGGACAAGTAGAAAATTATCTCTTACTTGTCCAGGGACTAGCCGAGAAAAAACACACCCCTGTATTGGTTCTACACAAGGTACCACACCATGTATTAAATGATGACGCACCTATATATCAATGATTTGGCAAATAAGGGTTTCATAAAGTACAACATGTTTAAGCTTATAACCCAACTATGTATCAATAATTTGGCAAACAAGCGTTTTATATGGGACTTCACCATATTTTAGATTATGACCCAACTATGTATCAATAATTTGGCAAATTTGTGTTTCCTAAAGTACTACAACATATTTTAGATTATGACCCAGAAGACATTCCAACATATGAGGAAGTAGAGCTGTTTCAACCATTGTCGGGTAGATTCCGTCCTGTTGTCATCATAGGTAAGATAAATGAGCCTGTGTGTGACATTTCCAACAATTTCAAATATGCGGAAAGCAAAGACTCTGACCAGCCTTTCAATCCGCACAGTCTGACCAGAGTCTTCACTACGCGTTTAGTAGATATATAAAGTCTCAAAGTATTTGTAGGCCATCAGTTTATATTAACAGTATGTGACTGTCAACGCTACTCAATGTTGGAAATGTCATGCACTGCCTCAAATAATATTTGCAAACATTAGTCCACTTTTTACTACAGTTATGTAAATGGTTAATGAAAGCATTATCGGATGTGATGGGTTCAATCCCTGGCAGCAATATTTATCCTTCCTGGTTTTTGTCTCCCACCAATAAGTGGATAATTGTAAACCTAAATGTGATAGCAGCTGGAAGCTAGGAAAGGGTGTACTATATTTCTTGTTTGAGAAATACTAAGAATACATTGTTATGTGCTCCAGCTGCCTGAATATGACTGAATAATGTGAAAAGCAGTGTAAACCCAATTGAAACACAAATGCTAAAAAAAAGCTGCTACAGTCGCCTCAATATGACTGAATTACGTGAAAAATAGTGTAAACCCCTTTGAAACAGAACTTTCAAATCAAAACTTGTTCCTATTTGAAATCTGCAATTTCTTTTCATTAATAAATATGGTCTAGTCTTAAATTTGTTGTTCTTATGGAATATGTTGTTAAAAGTGATAAATAAGCATTTAAGTTTCACAAAGACGAGTTTTCAAGTTAAGAAAGACAAAGAGGGGCAAATTAGAATCCTAGGATGAATGTTATTATCTAAAATAGGACTATATCAATTAATTCTAAAATTACTTTTAAACATTGAATTCTGTCCATATAGTTACCTTCTTGAGAATAGGTTGATCTTCACAAAATGAAATTATGTTGAGGATAACCATTTGTTTCAGTGTAAGACCGATTTATATTTCATTGAGTGAACAATAAAAGCTATATTTTCACAATAAAATAAAGCTTTTGTTGTTCAAGAAATGAAATATTAATCGATCTTACTCGAAAAACAAACAATTATTTTATTTCTTTAATGCAAAAATGAGACAAAATGTGAAATTTCTAGGACATATTTTTGGTAAAGCGCGTCATTTTGTACGTGATTGCTATGCAAGGTTCATTGTGACATCACTTATTTCGTCTGGCATAGATGACATCAGATAGGGTGAAATGCACAAAAGCAGAGTATAAGATTTTGATAATTTCACTGCTTTTGTGGTGAGATTATCAAGTGATAATCTACCTTGATTTCTCGATAAACCACCAAAAAGCATGAAAGAAATTGTTGTAAGGCATAGGTGTTTCTAGGATTTTGAAACTTAGCCACAAGTGAAAATAAAGCTTTTATTGTTCATGCAATGAAATATAAATTGATCATACTCAAAAACATATGATTGTTCTATTTCTGTATTGCTAAAGTGAGACAAAAGGAAAAAAAATCAGACAAATTTTCTTAAAGCCTGTCATTTGTATGTGATTGCTATGCAGCATTCATGATGACATTACTTATAAGGCTCTGATTAGATTACATCAGATAAGGTGAAATGAAAGAAAGGGGTATAAGTATTTGATAATTTCACTGGTAAGGCTGCGAGTTTATCAAAATGATTATCTACCATTTTTCCTCGATAATCCATCAAAATGTTAAAAAAAAAAGAAACTACTGTAAACAGGGTAATTTTGGCGGTGGTTTTATTTTGGCTATATTGGCGGTCATGCTAAGTTGCGCCAAAATTAATATTTGCAATTATGAAATGAAAAATTTCTTTACTGTAAGGAAAATGTTATTTTGCGCGATGTAATTTAAAGGTTATATTGATTAACTTTCGAAATGGAATAAGAAAATGGGCTGACAACGTTCGTAAATGTCTAATAAAAACTAATTCCAAATTCCAGATTCAAGTTGGTCTAAACATTGTACCAAAAATCAATGAGAAAATGTGTGAAAAATTGGTACACAAATGATTACTCTAACGAGAGGTGCAAAAACAAACTATTGTTTAGTTTGTAAAAACTGACACTACTTTAGAAAATTGGCTTTCTTATACTTTCAAGGTTTTAAACGACGAAAATGAAAATTTTTATTTTGCCGCTTCATGTAAGATGCGCCAAAATTAATCACCGCCAATAAATCGAAACTGAAAAACCGCCAAATGTGGACACCGCCAATATAAAGCCGTTTACAGTAATTAATTTAGATGTTAAGGATATTATATGGGGACATAGATCTAGAAAGACTAGATGCATCGAAGTTTTGTTTTCCAGGGCCACCAGGTGTGGGTAGAAATGAGCTGAAGCGAAGAATTTTGTCCTTCTCTCCTGACAGATTTCATGAGGTTGTTCCTTGTTAGTAAGCATTTTCTTTTTTTGGTTCAGGTTGTGGACCCGTAATAGTTCTGCAACATTTTGGATCACATATTTTTTCACAATGTTAACCAATGTTTCCTAATGAAAATCACTAGTAAACATCAGTTAACACTGTTAAAGTTCATTACTTCTGAACCGTTGCAAAACTATTACGGGTCAACTGCCTTAAGTTTTAAAAGTTCTTACAGCCATTTATGTTCTTCAACTAGAAATAGCCACACTAATAGTAGGACAAAACTGTACTGCTTAAATATCAGCCTCAATTTTCAATGTACTTTGATTACTTGTGAAAATTCATCGAAATCATGGAAAAGAAAGATTTTAGCAGAAATTGTTGTCTGAGATTTAATAATAATGTGATATGTCATTGTGGTATTCTCATACAATTTTTGTCTTACATTAACTGAACAGAACTTCACACATAAATTTATTTGAAAATAAAGACGACTTGGATCAGATGCCTCGAATGAAGAATCTGAATAGAACAAAAAAATTCTATCAATGATTTTTAGCTCCACTGGCTGAAAGCCACTGGGGCTATTGTCATGGCGTTGTGTCCATGGTGCGTCCATCCCTCCGTGCGTCCGGTCGTAAACTTTTTCTTTAAAAATCTTCTTCTCAGAAACTACTGGATGAATTTCAGCCAAACTTCACAGGAATGATCTTTGGGTGACCCTCTATCAAAGTTGTTCAAGAAACTTTGATCCAATGAAAAACATGGATTTTATGGGCGTGGCTAATTTCCAAATATGGTAAAAAGTGAGTTTTCTCAGATTCTAATTCATGGATACCAATCAAATTTTACATGAATGATCCTTGGGTGACCCTTTATCAGTCTACAAAAAATTATTGTGATCAGATGGAAAATATGCATTTTATGGGCGGAGGTCATTTCTCTATATGTTATATAGTGGAAACTTTCAAGATCATTTTCTCAGAATCTAAGTGATGGATATCAACTAAATTTTACTTGAATGATCCTTGAGTGACCCTTTATCAGTCTTCCAAAAAAAATTGTGATTGGATGTAAAATATATATTTTATGGGCGGAGGTCATTTCTCAATATGTTATATAGTGGAAACTTTGAAAATCATTTTCTCAGAATGTAATTGATGGATTTCAAACAAACATTTTTGGTATGATCTTTGGGTGACCCATTATCATTCAGCCAAAAATTATTTTGATTGGTTGAAAAATATGTCCTTTATGGGCGGAGGTCATTTCTCTATATGTTATATAGTTGAAACTTTGAAAATCATTTTCAACATCAGTAAAACCCAAAATATCTAAAGATCTAGTCAAAACTTTTATTTGCTTTTAGAAGAATTTCAAGCCTGTGGAGCGACACAAGCCATTCATGGCTTTCTAGTTTAATTATTGTCCACTGCTGGTGAATTTCAGGAAGCTCTTGATCAAAAGCACAAAAATAATTGGTTAATGTAAAAAAAAGTTTTAGCTTTCTGTCAAGAAGTTTTTTGTAATGAATGCTCGCAAGTGAAAGATGTGGAACTGAGAGGTCATTTTGATGGCTCATTGGGAAATAGTTGTAACTAACTATAAACATTTAGGCAGTTACAGCTGTTTCACACCGAGCCATCAATTTCTTCTTCTATTACAGATACCAGCAGGAAGAGGAAGCCTCATGAAGAAGATTCCAGGGAATATCATTTTATACCGCGAGAAGAAATGGAGCGGGGAATTATCAACCATAGGTTACTTTTTATGCCCCCGATAGGGAGGCATCATAAATTTGACTTGTCCGTCCGTCCGTCTGTCCGTCCGTCCGTATGTCCGTCCGTCATTCCGTCCAAAAACTTTAACATTGGCCATAACTTCTAAATCAAAGCGGTGTCGGGGCATTGTCATCTTACAGTGACAGCTCTTGTTTTAATACAGCCTTTATACACAGAGGTGTGGAATTCTAATGCCTGACTTGTCTGACATGAGCTTTTCCACCTGTGGACAAGTACATTTTTCAAGGCCACTTGTCCATGGACTAGTAAATACTAGGACAAATCTTAATTTGGTTCTAAATAGAAAGGAGAGACAAATTAGCCTAATAGTTGTTTCAAAGGATTGAAATCATTGTCTTTTTATGAAGGAAAAACAGTTCCAAGCATTTTCTTCTTTAAAACAATGTTTTCTCAAAATTTATGTATTTTGAAATTTGTGGACAAGTTCGTTTTGATCATGGACAAGTAAGAAATGATCTTTTACTTGTCAAGGGACAAGGAGAGAAAAAGCATAATTTAACATCCCTGCTTTATAAATAAGCTATCATATTTCAAAATGTTATTTGGTTAAGTTATATACAAAGAACAAGATGTAGAAAATACTTTCATCAGAGAACAAATCAAAGTAGATGTGGAAAACATTGCTGTAAAAGAAGGAATTGCTTGTAACAATAAATTTCTCTTTTATTTTAAGATGTTTTGTTTAAGTGTACTTTCAAATTGAATTACTTGAATTCTACCTTGAAGCCTCCTGGAATTTTAACCAGAAAACAGTCCTTAGAGGCGGACTAGTCAAGTAGAGTTCTATTTTGATATTCAAAGGATGTTGCTTTTAGGTCAATACAGCATTCTGATGGCTAGGGGCTAAATATCTGTTACTTCCTATATGTTTATAGGGTGTTACAACCTTTTTGTGCTGAACCAGCGATGTACTTTCTAGTCAGAAAGGGACGTGTAATTTAAGTGTCTGCTTTTTTTGTGAAGGTGACTTTTAGGAACAACACATAAGAGATAATTAGATGATTAAACGAGACTTACTTGGAAGTTGATGTTTGATCTGGATTCTATCGTCTGTCAACTCTTGGATGGGCTTACACAGAGATAACGTAGCTTGCCAGCAGGTATCAGCCTTTAGAGTCCATTGGAGGTCGAAGTTTTATTTAAGTACTTTACATCTTATAAACTTGACGACAATGTTTTGAAGGTTGAACAGAGTAAGAAATGCAGTGGGTCGGGAAGGGCTGGGTGTGTAAGCCCATCCAAGAGTTGACAGACGATAGAATCCAGATCAAACATCAACTTCCAAGTAAGTCTCGTTTAATCATCTAATTCTATCGTCTGTCATACTCTTAGAGGGGCTTCACAGAGACTTTAGAGTTAACTCTGTTCAAGCTGATCTAATAATTAAAAACTAAGACATGAAAGTGTGATGTATATAATCTTCTCTTTAACAAATCCAACACTATTTGAACATTTATGATAAATGTGCAGTTCTTACTGTAACATGCTACTGAATTGTAGAGAGATGTCTTTTCCAATGACTTATTTATTAAACTTAGAACCAGTGCACCACTCAGAAGTTTTAAGTTAATTTTGAAGAGAGACCTTCTAGCTTTTGCTTTACTTGTAGCTGCTTACTGGGACCATAATTTTCAAAAACCCTGTACTTTTTAAGAAAATCCTAATGCAACAGGTTGACGCATGTTATTGCATGTAGAAATGTCTGAATAAGGTTTGTGGGTGTTAATCATTAACTTTCCACAGTAACGGAAACCCTCAGTTCTACTTATATATTCCAGGAAAACCTTTTTAATGCATAGTGCTTTCAACATTGTATGATTCCAATATCAGGGGACACAGGTGATGACCTGGCCTTGATTGCTTTAGTTAATGATTGAGCTTTACAATCATTTTATCTTAAACAAGAGAAATGTTAGTCAAATTAATCACATGTGCCAATTGTCACATTTCAGCAGATGACTGCAATAAAACAACCACCTATTTTCCAAGATAGCACTGCCACTATAAATGCAATGTCAAGTTGATATGCTCCAGAACTGATACTCCATAACTGTCTAAGCATCCCATGCAAGATTTATATTAATGTCTTGGTAATGAAGACAACAATTAAAATAATCCTTCCTGAATTTGTTTGTCTATGAGCAGTGCCCGAATTTTTCCCCTGATAAAAAATTGAAAAGTTGATCTATAGCCGATCTTGTAGTGTTTATGGTACTGTACCCTTCCCCCTCTGAATTTGAGTTAGAATTTGGCATAGTAATGTGAAGAGAAGCAGGGGATACTAAGCATTTGGCATTTGGAAACTTAATCCATCTATTTATGTAAACTTTATAAGTCTTTTTAGTAGAATATTCTCCAAGATGGCATAATAATATCAATTGATGCATTTGGTATGTTTTGGTCTTGTAAGTCCTCCTAAAATATTAAAAACTCTCAGTTTTAGATGCTTCAATAGATGTTTTTTCTCTAGTTTGTATTTGTAAGATGAGGATTTGAGGCACTAGCAGTAGTTTCATACGGTGAGGCCATTAAATCTGTTTTTCCATCTTAAGGGCTACCTAGGCCTGATGTTTGCTATTTTCTGGAGAAGTCCCCCAATGACTGTGAAAAGGAGAACATAAAACAAATTATTACTCCAGTTCATTAAGAGTGTATCAACAGCCAAAGCCTCATGGTCAGGATAAAAACATCCTCTTTCAATTTAGTATTCAGTAGCTACACAAGCATATTTATTCTAATTGCTGGATAAAATGATGCTTTCATTTGTTGAAAACATAATTGTCTATCGACCACTCCAATTAAATCATCTGTATGATTTTTCAAAAGCCCTTCTCGTGCTATAACTCTTGAGCAAGATCATTCAAGTCTTGTATATTTCCACCGAATTTGATTTTGTATGATATTGATAATGTTGTTACATCATCTGTCAAGATCCCAATGAGAATGTTTTCTTTCCTCTTAGCCAAGTCTATAAATCCAAGTTTGCACGCCTTAAGCTCAAGAATATCAATTTGTAAGGATTATAAAAGTTCTGACCATACTGCTTATGCAATTGTCCCTTATACCTTGAATTTTATTTATGTAAAATTGTAGCTCAACTCTGAATGCACCGGTGTTTGTTTTCCAGTAAACAGAAATTATATCATTAGATCATTTAATTTGAGCATTAAAGTTTTAACTGTTACAGTGAATGAATCCTCCTAAATTATCTATACAATATATTTGAAAGATCTCATATTTAACTGTTGCCTATCCCGACATTCATTGTGCTTGTATTAGACCATAGTTCTTTGACTACTGATCCAGTACCAATTGCTCCCTGGCCTCCTTGTCTATTTCTAACTAGAGCCTGTGTGAAGCTATGTTGTCAAATATCATTCCAATGATTTTCTAGAAACTACATCAATAAAACATGGTAGTATCATTTGGGTATTAATTATCATTGACTACATCAAATATTGATATTCTGCATTTAATCATGCTTTAATATATCAATAATTTCTTTCAAATTGTTGATTTGTTTTATTAGATGAGTATAATAGACATTATGTATACTTGATCATTTATATATCTAATAGAGAGCCTTATCTTTTGACTACTATCAGCATAATTGGTGGAACTAAGGTTTCAATATGTTCTATATCTTATGTTGTTATTGGAAAATGTCATATAACCATCATTTTCCCCTTCAATGACCAGGGTAAATTTTCAAACCTATGTATGGTGATACACAAAAATGCCTAGTTGTCAAGGTGTTGAAGCCTGAATCTTTCAAAGATAGCTACTCATTTGTTTCCTTATACCTTCTAGAACATTTCTAAACCTTAGATGTCAGTTTGCCTTGATCACCAGATACATAATTTTACTCATTTCATCTAATATCCTTCATAATTATGTGTTTGCTTCTAATAGTTCTTCAAATTTGCACAATATGTATTTTTCTTTTCATAAATATATGCTTATGTAATCAGTCTTTGGTTCCATCCAACTTTCGCATGCAAAGCAATACTATGTACTACATGTGTACAACCATTTAAATTCTTTAGAACAGAGATCTTTTAAGGATTTCAACCTAAATACTGCTGTCTATAAATGAAATAGTGACAATATCATTTCTATATTTCTATTTTAAGTAAAATCATAGATTTCTGTGGGGTTGAATATAGTCTGATATTGTATGCAATGATTGCATCATAAGGGGTTGGAACTGCCCCCCTCCCCATCAAATGAGGACTCAAGGACTGGTTGCAATATTAACTACCGAAAAAGATGTTATAGTTAATTGTTATTATCAATAAAACCTTACATACAGTAAGTATGGTAAATAGCTAACACTATACATTGACTTACAGAAATAGAACAGGATAAATCAAAAACCTAGTGGTAAGTATTCCATCATTAGCAATCTAAGATGCAAGTGATGGATTTCCAACATGGAAATAATATATCAAAATAAAACCAATAACCAAGAATATGGCCCTCTAGCAGGCCATGTTGAGATGATATGAACATTGCAAAAGTCCTAAGATATTATTTACTTGGCCAGGCTTCCATATGACTTGTATCAAGAAATGTAGAATAACTTTAGGTCAAAATACCAATTGCATTAAAAAAAAAAAAAAAAAATGGTTCATACATCTATGAAATTTCAGTAGTAAGGTTATGTTGATTTTATTTCTTGTAGACAACCATTCCTCCTTGGCAATGATTGACTGTTGTTGTCATCAAAGACCATGGAATTCCTAAGGAGAAAGAGATTGCCTAAGAAAAGAATTGAAATACACAGGGTCATGATTAGCTGTTAATTTGTAAATGATTGGAATGAGCCAACACTTTTAAATCACTGATAGACAGTCTAGGAGTATTTAACCCTGAATGACTCAAACATCATTTATCATCTTCACTTTCTGACCCCATTAATGACCCCTAGGGATCTGGACCAGATAACTCTGCATCCTACAAAACCCTTATTCTTGAAATAAATGGATATAATTGAATACAAACAGTTAAGATATTTTGAAGAAAATCTGACCCCAAAATCATACAATTGATATAGATTTGTAAAAAGAGTTATTTTGATTACCTAAAATTCAAAATACTGAAACATAAGAACTAGCTTATTTGATGGATCCTGAATTCCATGACCTCCGTCCATGAGCTACATGCTTCTGCAAGTGAGCATTTATGGTAGTGTCTTGGGTATGGCCTTGCTTTTGGCTAAACTTTCCATATGGTATAATAAATTAACTGTCTCAGATGCCTGAATGATCAATTACCAGAAGATTTACTTGAAAGCAATCATCAAAACAAAAACAAAAAATAAAGCCAAAAATGTGTCTTGTTTGCCACTCTGGCTGCATTTTCACTCTGAAATATAGTAGCGTATCTGCAAATTTCATTGAGATCTGTGACAAACTACAAACAGCCATATAGGCAGTTTTATTATATCAATACACCATGTCATATAGACAGCCATATAGGCCATTTCAATATTGAGATCCACCATGTCATGTAGACAGCCATTAAGGCAATTTCGATATTGAGATCCACCATATCATATAGACAGCCATATAGGCAATTATACAGACAGCCAAAGATGAAATACATTAGGCCACAACTATTATGTCATAGAGACAACTATTTTGGCAATTTGGAATGGTAAGATCCATGTCATATAGACAGCCATAAAGGCAGTGTAATTTCAGACTAATTTAACTTATAGACAGCCATCATAGCAATTCTATTAAGTCCATCAAATATTGCATGTAAACAACAAAAGTTTTGATTTCTAGACCTTATGCAATATAGACAGCCATGTAGGCAATTTATCAAATGTGGATCTTTTATCATAGAGACAGCCATGTAAGTAATTTTCAATTTTGGATATATAATTGTCAAAAGAGAGCCATGTAGGCAATTTTGCAACTGTGGATCTTTTGTCATATAGACAGCCATGTAGGCAATTTTTGAAATTGTGGATCAATTGTCATAGACAGCCATGTAGGCAATTTTGTAATTGTGGATCAATTGTCATATAGACAGCCATGTAGGCAATTTTGCAACTGTTGATCTATTGTCATATAGACAGCCATGTAGGCAATTTGCAACTGTGGATCTATTGTCATATAGACAGCCATGTAGGCAATTTTGTAATTGTGGATCAATTGTCATATAGTCAGCCATTTAGGCAATTTTGCAATTGTGGATCTATTGTCATATAGACAGCCATGTAGGCAATTTGCAATTATGCATCCATTGTCACATAGTCAGCCATGTAGGCAAATTTGTAGTTTAGTATCTAGTATCATCCAGGCAGGCAAAGGTTTAATTTTGTCATATCCATAATGTCATATAGACAAATATATAAGTAAAGAAGCTAGTATTTCTGATCAGTCATATCATTTTGACCTTTCTAATTCAAATTGATCATTCAGAGATCAAAGACATTTCTAGGGATAAGCACAAAGAAACAAAGGAAGTCAAGTGACCAGAATAAAAATTCAACAAAATTAAAGAAAACTTTACCATGATTGACCTCCAAATAAATTCCTGAATAACCACTGAACACTTGAAAATAATTATCACTCAAGATTAATAATGGTAAAACAAATGTGGGTGAAATTAAATTAATTTAATGGACCCAAAATACACCTGGCTGTTGTCCCTGCAAGTGGCAGCCTCGTTCTGATACCTGCTGGCAAGCTACGTTATCTCTGTGAAGCCCCTCTAAGAGTATGACAGACAATAGAATTGTTTGTTTCAGTGTAAGATTGATTTATATTTCAATGAGTGAACAGCTAAAGCTATATTTTCACCAGTGGTTGAGCCACTGGTGAAAATGTGGCTTTAATTGTTCATGAATTAAAAAAATCAATTAAATCAATCATACTCAAAAAACAAATGTTCTTATTCTCTTTCTTAATTCCTTGATAAACCTTCAAAAAGCATGAGAGAATAGTTGATTATTTATTGCTAAGGTATGTGCTAAATTAGTGTTGGCTATCACAAGACTGCAGCCTTGTTACTTGTTTCTCCTCTAGAGCAGTGGTGGAAACGGGGGTTGGGGGTGGGGGGTTGAATGGACCCCCTCTGTATCCAAATTATTTCATTCTAGTGGACAAGTTCAATCAAAATTCCATAAGGAAAGGAAAACTATCCCCTTTATGTAAGGTTCCAACCCCAGGATCCACCACTGTAGGGAAAATTAAAATATTTTTGAAACTCAAATGCATGTCTTCCCTTAACACATACTGTTTATATTTTATAGGTTTGTAGAATTTGGAGAATATAAAGGAAATTTGTATGGAACCAGCTATGCCTCAATACGTTCTGTGATAAACTCGGGGAAAATTTGTATCCTTACACCTCATACTCAGGTGAGTAGCATAGTTTATTGAACCAGCTATGCCTCAAAATGTTTTGTAGAACAGTTTATTTAGCCATCTTTGCCTCAATACGTTCTGTACCACAGTTTATTGAACCAGCTATGCCTGAATATGTTCTGTACCACAGTTTATTGAACCAGCTATGCCTGAATATGTTCTGTACCACAGTTTATTGAACCAGCTATGCCTCAATACATACTGTGATAAACCCAGGGAAAATGTGTTTCCTTCGGCTCAATACTCAGATGAGTCGCACAGTTTATGGAACCAGCCCTGTGTTCAGGATGGAAAAACTGTGCAGACTGTTTGTCAATATTACCCCTGCTTTGCATGCAAGAACACATTCAAAGCAGGGGTAAAATTTGCTAACAGTTTGTATGGTTTTGTCATCCTGAAAGCATGGCAGTTATGTTTCACTACTTTTTATGATAAATTAAAAGAGAATTTGTATCCTACCACCTCATACTCAGGTGAGTGACCCATTATATAAATGTTCTAGCACTGAGCTCTAGACACAAACAAAGGGCTTATCACAAGATTATAATAAGTGACTGTGCTTATCACCTTCAACAGTGTTTTGTTAAGCTTCTATATTCATTTAAATTACTTGGCTTAAGGTTGCAAAATATATATAAGTAAATATATAGATAAATAAAAACTATATATGAGCATTATATAAAAACTCAATTATAGGCTTATAAAATTCTTTATCATAAAAACTTCTGTCTTTAATCTTTAGGATGTTAATTAAACAAAAGAATGTAGTCATTTTGTCCGTAAGTTTCGTATGAATGCTAGCAGCTAGATTTCTGAAAATGACAATTAAATAGCGTTAAAGAACATGTTTTTTGTGTGCAAGGCTATTGAATAGCCTGTGCATTCACCGGAACAGTATTGGCCGTCAAAAGAATTCACAAAAGCAATTTCTGTCTACTTATACACATGTAATTGGAACACAATATACACGAATCCAAATATGACATACTCAACAAAAGTGCTTTCTAAAAATGACGAATTATAATTTTTCAGAAAATTTTGGCTATATTTTCATTACTTTACGTATGTAAACAGAACACTATTCTAAGATACAAATTAAATCGAACCGATCATATTCTAAAGTTACAGTGATTAGTTCCTTTAACATATGTGATTTATAAGGATGTTATATGTATATTTCTGAATAAAACTATCACAAAATTCTGAAAGTACATATTTCAATTTCAGTCATTAAAGCTGCTACGATCTGCTGAAATCAAGCCATACATTGTGTATATAAAACCACCTCATTTAGAAGTTCTACGTATGACTAGAAAACTCTCACAGGCCAGACGGACACTGGATAATGGAGAAACAAGATTATTTACGGTTTGGTTACATATATAATTAATCTGTTATCTAGGAAAACCTGCCTAAATGACAAAAAAATTGACAATGCACTTAAATCAATCTTTTAAAAATGCAAACTTTATTATTGATTAAAGAAGGAAAATAATGTTATTCCAAAAAATAATAAGATCCTTCATACGGATTCATGCATTCATTTTTCCACAAACCCAACATTTAATGGACTAACACTTATATAGTGGTGAATATTGAGAAAAAAGAAGAAATTGCTTTTATCAAGCAATTTCTCCCTTTTTCTCAATGTTTTCTTCAAAACTTTGCCGTCTATATTCAATTTCATCCCACATTTGATACGCATCTACATATTTTTATACGCCGCCGGAGGCGGACGTATATTGGCGTCATCTTCTCCGTCTGTCCGTCCGTCCGTCCATCCGTACGTCCGTCCACTTTTCTTGTCAACGCAACTCCTCCTAAACTTCTGGCTGGATCTTCTTGAAACTTGGTCAAAGTTATCACCTCAAATGGTAGATGTGCATGAAGGAAGGATTTTACGGTTCGATGATTTTCACCTGAGTTATGCCCCTTGATAACTTAGTCTCTGGGTCCAATTTTCTTGTCAACGCAACTCCTCCTAAGTTTCTGGCTGGATCTTCTTGAAACTTGGTCAATGTAATCACCTCAATTGGTAGATGTGCATGAAGGAAGGATTTTACGGTTCGTTGATTTTTGCCTGAGTTATGCCCCTTGATAACTTAGTCTCTGGGTCCACTTTTCTTGTCAATGCAACTCCTCCTAAACTTCTGGCTGGATCTTCTTGAAACTTGGTCAAAGTTATCACCTCAATTGGTAGATGTGCATGAAGGAAGGATTTTACGGTTCGTTGTTTTTTGCCTGAGTTATGCCCCTTGATAACTTAGTTTCTGGGTCCAATTTTCTTGTTAACGCAACTCCTCCTAAGTTTCTGGCTGGATCTTCTTGAAACTTGGTCAATGTTATCACCTCAATTGGTAGATGTGCATGAAGGAAGGATTTTATGGTTCGTTGATTTTTGCCTGAGTTATGCCCCTTTAAAAACTCTTCCTGAGTTTCTGGCTGGATCTAAATGAAACTTGGTGGATGTTATAACTGAAATTGGTAGATGAGCATAAACTAAGGATTTTATGGTTCATTAATTTTACCCTTAATTATGCTCCCTTAAAACTTAGTAGCTAGGGCTTATTGAAATTACAGCCTTTTGAACACAACTCCTCCTTACTTTTTTGTCTTTATTTAAATGATACTTGGTCAATGTCATCGCCATAATTTGTAGATGTACATGGATCAAGGATTTTATGGCTCATTTATTTCCCTGAATTATGCCCCCTTAAAACTTAGTGCCTGGGGCTTATTGAAATTGCAGCCTTGTGAAGGCAACTCCTCCAAACTTTTTGTCTTGATTTAAATGAAACTTGGTCATTTTCAATTTGGTTCTGTCAAAATAAGTAGTGTCTACAATTATTTTTGTGAAACAGTAGCAAAGTGGTGGCGTATTTTGTGACGATGGCACTCTTGTTTGAAATTGGATTACACTAAAATTGATTGTTTTGTAGAATTGGGATAAAACAACTAAAATTAAAAGGTGACGTCATTTAGGCAGGTTTTCCTGCAGAACGGATCAAACGTTCTATATCTATCTATCCTTATTAGAGTTTCTAGAAATATAGCTAAAAGTGCTTTAGTATTAGTGGAGCCTGTACACGATATTTCCAACAATTTCACATATGTGTGAGGCACAAACATAGAACAGCCAGGACCATCGGGCAATACAATGAAAATATTCACTGACCATAATTTACAATACAATACAATAAAATTCTTTATTTGCTATAAAAAGCTCCCAACATGAGCAGAAAATTTTACGAGCAATCAACTTTAACAAAACATCAAACAAATGAACACATGAACGGATAACACATAGAGGGATATAGAGAGGGATAAAATATTATATACTAAAATATTTTTCTTTTATCAAGGGGTTTAATGAGTAAATTACTAAAATTTTTAATATGAGCTCATCAACCAGATATAAAGTTCCTATGTATTAAGGTTTGATAGATTTGGGAAAAAAAATTGAAAGCGTACAGCTAGGAACTTTCTTCTTCAAGATAGGGGCAATTAAAGAGTCATCCTCTACCTCAGATAGGCATTAATTCTTTTTTCTATTTTGTAATGTCCCTCCTTTTCAATTTCTAAATTATGAGCCGATATTTGGAATTTACATAATACTTGTCTTTTCTTCCAGTCTAAGATATCAAGGTATTTTTGTTGATTTTAGTTGGATTTAAAGATTCTGTATGTTCTCAGTTAAGAGGGATTAAGACCTTATCTATTCACAGAGTGCACAAGACTCTGGTCAGACTGTGTTGATGAAGGGGCTGGTCAAAGACTTTGCTTTGCACTCATTTGAAATTTTTGGAAATGTTGTGCACAGGCCCAAAGTAAAAAAAACAACAACATACAAGGTAGTATTCTCCAAGTGCTTTGCTAAATAATGTATATCTTGCAGTTTTTTAGGAAAAAATATTTTAAATGATATTACATTATACATTTCATTTCCAAATTTAAAATGTTGTTAGTTAAGCAATGCCTCGCATTTGAATAAAGTGGGATTGGAAGTTATGATACATGTTGCTAGTTGCCTAGTGGCAAAGCCAAAGGAAACTAGGTTTGATGCCTGTCCATACATCTGTCAGTCAAGTTAAAAAGACTTTTCCTCTAAAGGCTTGTAGTTTTGAGCTGATTTTTGGTATGCAAGTCCACAAGAATGAGTCACAGAACAAGTTTGATTTTGGTCTCGGACCATTGATTTTTGAGGGAGATACAGATGCAGTACCTACTTATTTTACTGCTGTTAGGGGACTTGGTATTGCCATACAATATTTCAGAATGCTAATTTGATTTAAATTCACGTCTCCCCCTCCTGTTACATGAATTGAAACCATAGAAAGGGCTATACTAAAAAACTAACCATGCTTAATTCAATTAAAGTTAAAAAACATTATAACTTTTGTTATTCACCAAATATTTACAATTTTGCATGGATAATTACGTTTAATGAACATTTGTTGTAGGAAGAAGACTTGACAGACATGTTGAGTATAGGAGCACGTATAGAACAGAAATACGGACATTATTTTGACGCTGTAATCGTCAACGATGACGTCATAAAGGCTGCCAAACAGTTATATGGTGTTATTTTAGAACTGGAATCAAAACCTCAATGGGTGCCAGTCAGTTGGCTACAGTGAAACAATATATTGGAGTTAAAGGTAGTGGAACCGTAATAGGTATGCAACATTTAGGAACTCATTATCTTTCACAATGTTGACCGAGGTTTCCTAATGAAAATCATAAGGGAACCAAGATAATCATTGTTAAAGTTCATTACTTGCGAAACATTGCGGATCTTTTATGGGTCTACTACCTTAAGTATCAAAAAATAAAAAAGGAAACACATACAGTAAAACTTGCGTTAAGCGATCACTTAGGGGACCAATAAAAAGCGGTCGCTAATGGAAATGGTCGCTTAATACAACATTTCATGATTTAGTTAAAGAATGTCCTCCATTTCGGAAATTAACTTACGACGAAGGGACTGTTTACGATGGTCGCTTAATAAAAGTGGTCGCTTAATAGATGTGGTCGCTCGAGCAAGATTGACTGTAAATTTAGATAGAGATCAAGCCCTCGTCATACAGTTGGAAGCACATTGTATTGTCAAACAAGAGGTCCTGGTGTGAATCTCCAATGGCGCGCACACATTCTTTCTCTGCTATTTGTCTCACACCAATGGGTCAATTATCGTAGAACTATGTGGGATAACAGGTGACGGCTAGGAAAAGGTGTAATGATTGTACCAGGAATACCAGGAATCCATTGTTAGGTGCTCCAGCCCCAATGTAACTGAAATACTGTTGAAAGTGGCATAAAAGCCCATTCAAGCAAACAAAAGAAAGAAAACAACAATCTATACACAGAAAAAGTTGAGACTAATCTCTCTTATATAACTAGATTAAATAGTTTGTACTTGTATCATATGAAATGCAAACTTGATATATTTTGTTCATAATATGCCTCAAACGTAGGTACAATCAGGGACTCTAAATATACAGGATTTATTTAGGGTCCATGGTATCAACTGGCCAAGTTGAAATACTTTATTAAATGCTTTTTGGTGGATTATTGAGAAATTTTGATAGAGAATCACTAAGTTAAATTATATCACCACCAAATCAGTGGAATGCCTAGAGATTGTACCCGGCTTTCTTTCATTTCATTAAATTTGACTTAAAACTTAGCGAAACTCATGATTTGAAGTTATAACGTTTGCCAGGCAATCATCCATAGTATGATACAAATTTAACATAGAAAATTCTAATTTTGTCTAATTATTTTGTCTCATTTTTCCTTGAAAGAAATAGAATAACCAATTGTTTTTCTTGTAAATCCTTAAGTCATTTATTTCATGAACAACAAAAGCTGTATTTTCACTTGTGAAAAAATACCTTTTTTTTCACTCAATAAGGGATAAATCGATCCTTCTATAAAACAAACGACTAGCGTCTATATATTTGATGTCGGTCTTTCACCCTGTGTGAAGAAAAATACAAACTTAGTGTTGGGGTCAAAAATACTAAATGCAGCATTGTGGAGATGTAGTTATGCCCCCCTTCGAAGAAGAGAGGGTATTTTGCTTTGCACTTGTCTGTCAGTCAGTGGGTCTGTCCGTCGGTCAGTCGGTCGGTGGGTCCGTCCGTAGAGCGTTTCTTTTGTCAAGAGCATATCTCATAAAGTATGCAAGTTAGAATCACGAAACTTCACAGGTTAATAGAGCTCATTGAGGAGAAGTGAAGTGCACAAGAACCATAACTCTACTCATCATATTTTGTGAGTTATTGTCCTTTGTTGATTGACAAAGACTAGGCTGTTGCCCTTTTTTGTGTGTTGGGGGGGGGGGGGGCATAAATGTTTTACAAACGCCTCTTTTTAGAATATTGGCCTATTACCAATTTTCTATTTAATACTCCTATCAGTTATAATGCTGGATTTAAATTTTTGTTTCTTGGACATTTAAACAATCTGGCTCAAGTTTTATCCTGCAATAATTAGGCAGAAATCAGACAGTAAAGGCTAAGATCAGCCTGCATGTCTGTGCATGCTGATCTTAGTCTATACTGTCTGTCAAAGCTTTGTGTACTGCAGGTAATGTCAAGAGCGGCCAGGGAACGTTTAATCATGTGAATAATAATTGAAGATTTAAGTGCAATATGTATAACAGGAGTGGTAAAATGCATTATTTTAGAAATTATATGTAAATTGTGAATTAAATAGAATTGTTACACAAAGTTTTTTTTCTCAATCATTTATTGCTTAGAAATTTTAAGTTCATACTTATATGACACTTATGGGGATATATTTAATTGAAATTTTGATATATCCGCAATCCCTTTTAACTATTCTTGTCAGTCTGATAAATGCAGATGATATATTTATACCCCCCACAACGAAGTAGGGGGGGGGGGGTATACTTGAATCAGGTTGTCCGTCCATATACAAATTTGTGTCCTCTTCTCTTCCCACAGTTTTGGACCAATTTTGCTGAAATTTTATCAGGTTGTTTCCTATCATATGAAGTTTTGTACATGCAATTTTCATCCTGATCCAGTCATTAGTTTCAGAGTTATGCCACTTTGAACTTTTTAAGGAGGGGGGGGGGGGGAGTAGTCAAAATTTAAAATTGCAAAACTCAGTTACTATAAGGGAGGAGTTACCAAATTTGGTAAGTAACATCATCTTATTGTTATAATGTTGCAAAAAGATCATGTACTGAAAGCACTTATACATGGACATAGCCCTGGTTGGACAATGCCCTAGCGGGGGTATGAGTCCGCTCTACGACAGTACTAGTTCAATCTGATCAAATCACCAAAAACACGGATTTGATGCAGCCCAAGCTTACAAATATAACATGAGTGCCATTGACACGAGATATGCCGCCAAAATGGATCATCATTAGAATGAAAGCCCTCTTTACTGTGATGGAGCATCATAAGACTGAAAGTTGGAATTATGCTCTTATTCACACGATGAACCTCTGACAGTATAAACCAAATCAATCCTTAAATGGAAATTCTTGCTTCTCAAATGTATAATTTGTGTTGAAAGAAAATTTACAACATGGCCAATTTTTCCCTGACATGGCATACTTCATATAATCAGGATAATAGCACATGGCCATATGAAAGCAATATATGCATAGCCATATGTATAGTCATGCATGTTAATAAAAAGTATGTGAGTTTCAAGGAAATCCATGGTCCAGTTAAAAGAGAAATTGCTTTCACAAGAACAACTCATTATTTCCACTGGACGAAATCTGGCAGGCTATTGTTATGACCTTTTGTCTGTTGTGAATCCGTCCGTCCATGCATCCAAAACCTTTTCTTTGATCATCTAAAAACCTATTGGTCAGAATTCAACCAAAATGCGCAGAAATTATGCTTAGGACATGCACTTTCAGATTCCTTCTTTTAGTCATGATCAGGTTGATAGTTTGGGCGCTACGGTCTATCGAGTCACCAAAAAAAGAGCCCCATAATGTGACAAAGAAATCTCTGTAACTACTGGTCAGAATTCAACCTAACTACACAGGAATGATGCTAAGTACATTTTCTGTCAGATTCCTTCTTTTAGTCCTTATCATGCTGCATTCGGAACATCGCTCGGACTTTTCCGTAAACTGAAAAGTACCTCGGACGTAAGTGTAGTTACTTTGGGTCATTTTTCGGTAATTCGGCTCCTGGTGGTACTTTGGTCAATACGCTTGAAGAATAGTATTTTCCTTTAATGTTTTCCGATTGTAAGTGGAGATCATTTTGGAATGTTACTATATTTTGAATGCAAAACGCAATTATTTTTCGCAATGTCATCCTTAGTTATATTTGTGACGTCATTTAAAGCCATGTGCGATATGATGCGCTTTCATGGCTGCCCCCTTATTATTCCCGAGGTCTATTCCGTAGAATCGCCGAAAGTTCCCGAGTGATCATACTGATAACTTTGACGCTACAGGTGGTCGAATCACCAAAAAAGGTCCTGATATGGTGAAATATACCTGCATATTACCGAAAGAGACTAAAACCCTGTAAATACTCAGACAAAACAGCGGTCTTTAAATTTGAAGGATGGGAGGGTGGGGGCATTCGTGTCGTTGAAGTCCAGAGCCATAGCAGATAACGTTTAATAGTCAAATTGCAGAAAGACCGCGGTTTATTCTAGTAAAAATGGGTTCTGCATGTTGAAATTCAATTACCTTTCTGACCCCTTTTTTAGCTCACCTGAGCACATCGTGCTCAAGGTGAGCTTTTGTGATCATTGAATGTCCATCGTCCTCCGTCAACAATTTAAGTGTTTACACTCTAGAGGCCACAAATATGATCCAATCTTCATGAAACTTGGTCAGAATGTTGGTCGGGTCACAAGGATGAACCCTATTGAAAATGGAAAGGATCCATGCCATATCACGGGAAAAGGGCCTTATTGACAATTTTCTTGTTTACACTCTAGAGGCCACAAATATGGCCCAATCTCCATGAAACTTGGTCAGAATATTGGCCAGGTCACAAGGATGAACCCTATTGAGATTGGGAAGGATCCATGCCATATCAAGGGAAAAGGGGCCTTAATGACAATAATCTTGTTAATACTCTAGAGGCCACAAATATGGCCCAATTTTCATGAAACTTGGTCAGAATGTTGGCCAGGTCACAAAGATGAATCCTATTGAAAATCGGAAGGATCCATGCAATATCACAGGAAAAGGGACCTTAATGACAATTATCTTGTTTATACTCTATAGAGTCCACAAATGTCGTTCAGTCTTCATGAAACTTGGTCAGAATGATTGCCAAGTCACAAGGATGAATCCTATTGAAAATGGGAAGGATTCATGCCATATCATGGGAAAAGGGGCCTTAATGGCAATTTTCTTGTTTATGCTCTAGAGGCCACAATTATTTCCTAATCTTCATAAAACCTTGTCAGATTGTTGGCCAAGTCACAAGGATGAACCTTATTGAAAATGGAAAGGATCCATGCCATATCACGGGAAAAGGGGCCTAAAGACAATTTCCTTCTTTACACTCCAAAGGCCACAAATATGTCCCAATCTTCATGAAACTTGGTCAGAATGTTGTCCAGGTCACAAGGATGAACCCTATTGAAATTGGAAATGATACATGCCATATCACGGGAGAAGGGGTCTTAATGATAATTTTCTCGTTTTAACTCTAAAAGCCACAATTTGGCCCAAACTTCATAAAACAAATGGTTTTTGTGTAGAAATTATATCCTTTATGACATCTGCCTATTAAATGGTGTGATGTACCAGGGGTCAAAGAGACTCAGGAGAGCGATCTAGGACCATCTTGGTCCTCTTGTTTTTACTTAAGAAAGAATGGAATGGTTTAGACACTACAGTTGCCTGTTTCCATTTCTCTCTCTCTCTCTCTCTCTCTCTCTCTCTCTCTCTCTCTCTCTCTCTCTCTCTCTCTCTCTCTCTCTCTCTCTCTCTCTCTCTCTCTCTCTCTCTCTCTCTCTCTCTCTCTCTCTCTCTCTCTCTCTCTCTCTCTCTTCCCCTCTCTCTCACACACACACGTGCACGCACACACACATATATCTCCTCCTCTGGCTAAACATTAAATGACTTAAACAAGCGAAACAATAATTCCCCTATTTAAATACATTCTAATGAAAGAATATTGCATTACATTTGAAAACTGAAATGAATACAAGCTGCTGTTACGTCATTAAAGAAGCGCAACGCTGCAGAATTGCCGAAATTCAGTCGTGACACATGGTCTTAATTATTTTTTACATTTATAATTTTTCTTTTCTCAACAATTTCAATATATCACTCTTGAATGCCATCAAAGAAGTTCACGGTCAGTACTTTCAGTGCTTTGATTATATCTTGAACGCAGTATTCCAGTTTTAAAGTGGCAGAACCGTATTGTCACCTTTTAATTATACGCCGCCGGAGGCGGACGTATATTGGCGTCATCTTCTCCGTCTGTCCGTCCGTCCATCCATCCGTCCATCCGTCCGTCCGTATGTACGTCCACTTTTCTTGTCAACGCAACTCCTCCTAAACTTCTTGCTGGATCTTCTTGAAACTTAGTCAATGTTATCACCTCAATTGGTAGATGTGCATGAAGGAAGGATTTTACAGTTCGTTGATTTATGCCTGAGTTATGCCCCTTGATAACTTAGTCTCTGGGTCCACTTTTCTTGTCAACGCAACTCCTCCTAAGTTTTTGGCTGGATCTTCTTGAAACTTGGTCAATGTAATCATCTCAATTGGTAGATGTGCATGAAGGAAGGATTTTAAGGTTCGTTGATTTTTGCCTGAGTTATGCCCCTTGATAACTTAGTCTCTGGGCCCACTTTTCTTGTCAACGCAACTCCTCCTAAGTTTTTGGCTGGATCTTCTTGAAACTTGGTCAATGTAATCATCTCAATTGGTAGATGTGCATGAAGGAAGGATTTTAAGGTTCGTTGATTTTTGCCTGAGTTATGCCCCTTGATAACTTAGTCTCTGGGCCCACTTTTCTTGTCAACACAACTCCTCCTAAGTTTCTGGCTAGATCTTCTTGAAACTTGGTCAATGTTATCACCTCAATTGGTAGATGTGCATGAAGGAATGAATTTATGGTTTGTTGTTTTTTGCCTGAGTTATGCCCCTTAAAAACTTAGTCTCTGGGTCCACTTTTTTTGTCAACGCAACTCCTAAGTTTCTGGCTGAATCTTCTTGAAACTTGGTCAATGTTATCACGTCAATTGGTAGATGTGCATGAAGGAAGGATTTTATGGTTCGTTGATTTTTGCCTGAGTTATGCCCCTTAAAAACTTAGTCTCTGGGGCTTATTGCCTCAGTTATGCCCCCTTAAAATTTAGTCTCTGGGGCTCATTGAAATTGCAGCCTTGTGAATGCAACTCTTCCTAAGTTTCTGGCTGGATCTAAATGAAACTTGGTCAATGTCACCACCATAATTTGTAGATGTATATGGATCAAGGATTTTATGGCTCATTTATTTCCCTAAATTATGCCCCCTTAAAACTTAGTGCCTGGGGCTTATTGAAATTGCAGCCTTGTCTTGATTTAAATGAAACTTGGTCATTTTCAATTTGGTTCTATCAAAATAAGTAGTGTCTACAATTATTTTCGTGAAACAGCAGCAAAGTGGCGGCGTATTTTGTGACAATGGCACTCTTGTTCAACTTGCATTCTTATCCACTAGCCAACATTTGATATTTCAGCCGAGCGACGGCTTTCGGTGTTGGGGTCATTTCATGTCAGAAATGTCTCGTGAACATACGCCTCTGAAACAGCAATTCTTTAGAAGTAGGCCTATGACCTTGATAATTGACCTTGACGGATTACCTTGACATTCACATTGATAAGAGGAATCTTCACGCAAAATAGGAGCATGCCGATCACCCGTTTGGTGCGGCCTCCCGACTCTATAAACCGGGGTTGGGCTTTCGTTTGTTTTGCGTTGTTTTAAAAGACTAGTTTTCGTAAGATTCTGCATATGGAAATAATGTAAAATAATGATGGTAAAATTTCATATCTAAACTTCTTTTCAACATTTGATAACAATTGAACGATTGGATCATTGAATTTAACAATAAATTACGTTTTAAGTGTCATTTAATAAGGAGGATTAACTATAAAATAACGAAAAACTTTCCTATTTGCGTGGAAAGGTACGCTAATAGGCCCTATCTTTACAAATTAAGGACGATTTCGGGAGTTCGTTCTTGTGCAACGTCTTTGCGCATCGAACTCTTCAAAAAGGAGTGTGCGCTCCAAACATGTTCTTATCTCGGACGTAACAAAAACACTACAAAACCCTTCTAGATTTCTATATTTCGCGGAAAATGCTTTATTTTATAGATATAAAAGATATGACGTCAGCGTCGTTTTTGTGGGTATTTGTGACGTTAACGTTCCCGCGCATAATCAGACACCAAACAACGTTATCAGTCGTATATCCGATAGCTACATGGAATACACATTTTATTTTGACGGGGTTAATTTTTGAAAGGTTGACCTTGATAAACGATCCTGTCGTTGTCAAATGATCTTGTCAGATTTTTATTTTTCAATGTTTGGATTATTTTTTAACAGACCTGGGTGTATTAGAAATTTTATTGGGAGATGGGGGTGTGAGCGAGATAGATGACCTTGATCTCATCATATGACTTCGATCAGGGAATTTGATGATGCTTATTGACAAGATCAAATATTGTTCCATGTGTGAGTATTCTATTTTCAACTGGCTTGAAGATTTTTGAAAACACTAGACTTTTGCGTGATTTATGTAACGTTGGCCTTGACATATGACCTTGACCTTTTCATATGATTTGACCTTGGGATTCGTTGACGCAAAACAAAGTGATACAGTACCCTAATTGTTGAGGAATTCAACTCCATAATCGATTAATTTAAGAAGGATTGAATATAATCGATTGTGTACATAAAATTGGCACGAGAAAAAGAATCTGGAGTGGTTGTTTCCATAGCGTCAAAACTGGGTGACCTAGAATTTTGCATTTTTTCTAAAAAATTAGCACGGTGACCATACCTTTTTTATATCAATATCACACGGACATATAATTATCTACAAAATATAGAAAATATAATTTTCTATCTCAGAGTTTTTGAGAAATTTGATCAAAAGTTATAAATTTTGAAAATATTCTCGTTCATTTTCGATATACCAGTTTTTACGCATTTGGAAAAAATACGTAAACATTTCTTATTTTTCCTTTCAATCGATAATTGTGTATTAGATTCAGTGCAAATAACTTCCTATCTATAAAATTAAAATAAAATTGATATTAGTTGTTGGATTAGATTTGAATGTGTTACGGTTTTATGTAGTTACCAAGAAATGAAAATCGGCGAAAAATCGGACAAAAAATTACTCGATACCTATGACATTCTATGACGTTTTACGAAAAATCTGATTCGGTGACACCCCCCCCCCCCTTTTTTTCCCCATTTTTTTCAATCGACATACTTTAATCTACAAAAATATGAAAAAATAAAAAAAAATCTATCTCAGAAAATTAATTCTAGCAATCGTCCTTAAGAAAAAATATGGGTTTTAAGCATATCGGAAAAAAAGAAAATTCATTGGGTAATTTCTTCAAGAAAATAGATTTTTGTGGTATTTCCCCCCTTCAAATTACAGAAAATACTGCATTTTTAACGCATATTATGAAAAAGCAAATGATCAAAGAGAAATATCATTTGCAACAGCCATTGTATACATGTATACGGTCTAACAACATGCCATTCGGAACACCACTCGCCCAATCTCACGATCAACCTCGGATGTACAAAGACGGACTTTTTTTAAAAAATTCATGCGTTTTATAGCTATCAGTGATACCGAGTTTATTCTAGACCTAAAACGAATAAAAACGTTTTTACTGAAAGTGGCAATTACCACTCAAGGGCAGATAACTCTATTACGGAGAGAGGCGTGGAAAGGTACCTTCAAACTTGATATAATGGCTATACAATATTAATTTACAACATATGTGAACAAGAAAAACATTCATTGGGAGGGAAAATGACGGCATGTGCCGATTGCTACCTTAAACGATCACAGGAAAGTCTTCAGTTCGTAGGGGTTAACTTTGGCAGACAGATGTCCGAGAGACGAACACCTGCAAAAAGATGTAGGCCTAACACCCCCCCCCCCCCCCCCCCCCGATCTATCGATATCAAAGGCGAAACTACCATTACGCAAGTGACGGTAATACAAATAAATCCTCTTTCGAAAAGTGTCTTTGATAAATGATCATAACATCGAAACTACAGCTTATTCAAGCTGTAATTACGATGTTTTGATTATTCACTAACGCTCAAATCATAGAAAGTGGAGCAGACGGAGGACATTCATTTATCTTTTGTCACAGTCCACATATTGCCTTTATCCTATATATGTTATATGTTGGTCGCATTCTGAGTGTGTATATATTTCAAAATCCTAGTTACGCCTATGGATATAGTGGAATGGGCCTAATACTTACTATTGAAGTATGAAATGCGAGGATATGTTGATGAGTTGTTTTATAGAACAAAATCGCGTGAAATAGAAACATTTTCAAGTGACGTGACACATTTTTGAAGAATTTGGGGTACAGTTAACAACATCGTGAAATTGAAGGGATAAATGATTTTGGAGCGATTTTTAAATGATATTGAATGAGGGCGTGGAGCGAGTTTTGAGTGATACTAACGGGAGATAATTCATTCAATATCGCTTATTTGTTCAAGATGAACACAATTTGTGATATCTATTACCACCCTTTAAAAAACTATGCATACGGGTTCTATGAATAGCTTTCCATGTCTTCACGAGTCAATCATACGCTTACAAGATTCAGTCATGTCATTGAAATCGTGGATTTTTTTCTACCGATTTTTATTTTGAACTGATGAATAGTTAATACATGATTACTACAAAAAGCTGTAGTTACGATGAAACGGACAATCATCAACGATTTTTCTTCTCGAAAGAGGATTTAGTTGGAATACGCACTTACGAAATGTGCGTTATATTAGTTGAGCAAACCACGTAGTCTGACTTCAGTATACAATCCATGAAAGCTAAGGTTTGGTGAAAAATTACCTCCCTTTATTTATTCTCCTACGTAATGACCATTTTCACTGAGAGAATATGGAACTTTTAATTTCGGTCTATTTAAAATAAGTTAAACCATTATAATAAAAAACATTTAAATAACATTCAGAATAGGAAAGTCACTGACTGATTCATATGAACCCTTACTCGGCTTAATTGGAAAATTGATTTTTAAAAAGTTGCCATATATGGATATTGCAACCACTCAGACACAACTTATACTACAAAATAAATGATCCAGAAATCTGACGATGTATGCTTAGTTCAGGCTGCACATCTGTGCAGACTGATCTAAGTCTACATTGTCTGCCTAATCGTTTAATACTGCAGAAGTTTGTCGATAACAACACGAAAAGGGTCAAGACGTATGCAGAGAAATGTTTAACAAGAGCTTCACAGAGCGGCGCATATACGCCCGAAGGGGCTTGTCAGTAACCTTGGCTTGTCAGTAGCGTGAGCTTGAATGATAGCTAAACATATTGCAAACAGACAGACAGACAGACAACTAGTGCCATAACATTTAGATATGAAAATATATTTAGTCCTAGGCACAAAAAGACAACCTACAGAGTCATTATGGCAAGTTTCCTTTCATTCCTATCCATAATGTAGGAGAAAATGAGCCGACAAGAAATTTTGTTTTTCATCAACCCAAGGGCAGGTAATCCAAGATAACTCTAGAATAACTAGAGCATTTTGAATTGAAAAGTCTTATGCACAACTAGACATCATAGAGAGTAATTGTGTCTAGTTTCAGCTAATTTCAATTGATAGTTAAGGAGGAGTTGCACACAAAATACGGTGAATTTCATTTAATTCAAGGGCAGATAATTCAAGATTTCTTAGGAATGACTGGAGCCATTTGAATTTCAAAGGTCTTATGCACAACTAGACATCATAGGGAGTAAATGTGTCTAGTTTCAGCTCATTCCCATTGATAGTTAAGGAGGAGTTGCGCACACAAAAAAACAGTGATTTTCGTTAAATTCAAGGGCAGATAATTCAAGATTTCTCAGGAATGACGGGAGCAATTTGAATTTCAAAGGTCTTATGCACAACTAGACATCATAGGGAGTAAATGTGTCTAGTTTCAGCTCATTCCCATTGATAGTTTAGCCAGGAGTTGCACACAAAAAAACAGTGATTTTTGTTAAATTCAAGGGCAGATAATTCAAGATTTCTCAGGAATGACGGGAGCAATTTGAATTTCAAAGGTCTAATGCACAACTAGACATCATAGGGAGTAATTGTGTGTAGTTTCAGCTTATTCCCATTGATAGTTTAGGAGGAGTCGCACACACAAAAAATTGCTAGCGGACGGACAGACGGACGGACGTACAGATGGACAGACGGACGGACGAACCGAGGCCATAACATAATACGACCCTTCGGGCGTATAAAAATGATATTTATTGCAAACCTTAACATTAAATGTTAACGAGACTTACCTGAAGTTGATGTTTGAAAGAGAATTTTGTTAGTTCTAATATTATTTCCTATAGTCTTAATGAAAAGAGGGAAATTTCTATAATGAACATTATGAAAATACTGTTTCCTTATTCAAAGAATTAAAGGATCAATTTACACTTATACAAAATAGGTAAGTATTTTAGAATAATTGTGTCCTACTCAATTATGAGAAAAGGATAATCTGCTGTCAAAATTGATGGATATATCTTAGTTTCCTTCGCCATTCTAGAAAGGATCTATTGCATTCAAAGGTGATCAAAACCAGACAGTTCCTAGTCTACCAAGATAAAAGGATTGTCATTTTGAAACAATACTTCTGTTTAAGTTGGGAAGTTTCCTTAGGTCTTCTGACAAAAGGATCTTCCAAGATTTCAGGTTAGAAGAGACCACAACCCAGTTTATAAAACGGGGAGGAGTGTAGTAGATTTACATATGCCACAGTAGGTATACACTGAAATCACGTGCAGTGTTAAGTCACCCATGACAGTGAGTACATCTACATGCCCTATCTCTTCTAGCTCAATGCGTCTAACGGGTAGGTTGTGTTTTATCATGTTATAATTGTATATACCTTGGTTATTTTGACCCGACTTTGACCTTTGTGGAAAAATGCTTAAATATAAATTACCAACATATTTCATCTATTAACAAAATATATATTAAATTCAAAACCGTCTGTTATTCGTTCCTATGATTGCACGTGCAATGACTAGTATGGATAATCAGATTTTTATTCATCAAAATAGCAGAGGTCAGATTCAGGTCAATAAAATCGCACTATATATTTGCATCCATGTAATCCTAGGGCTAGGATGATGTTTCCGCCCGGATTAGTTGCTGCAGCTTAAGCCCCTATTTGTGTTCGGCTATTTGGCTTTAGTATAAGCACTCAGAAAATATAAGCAAGGTTAAAGTTTTGGGTTCAGGTTTTTCTAAGTCCCAAAAAAGGTCAAGGTCAAAACGTCAATGCACTTGGTCTCTGATAAAAGCCTATCACCTGGTGAGTGTATTTATGATCTTAGTAATGATGTCCCTAGGTAAAACATTCAGAGAATATGAGCAAAGTTGAAGTTTTTCTTTTTTTTTTTAAATTAAACTGTTTTTTTGGTTAAAGTTTTTTTAAAAGGGTCAAGGTCACTGTCTCAAGGTCATTTTGACATGGGTGCTTGTCTTAAATGAAAGCCTATGCCCTAATTAATGAGAATTTATGTAAAATAATAAGCCTCTAGGATTAATATTGATAGAAATTAAAAACTTTAACCTAATGCGGATGCCGACACCGACATACGAGGGTATGACAATAGCTTTTCCGAGACTTTTGTCCTGGAGGAGTAAATAAATAAAAACTGATTAATTACCTTAATCTTAAATTCAACAACACATTACTGAAGCTCCGCCCTGCCAGGGCAAAAATCATGAATTATACAAAGCAGGCATAGTATTTAGGATCAGACTGTATATCTGTGCAGTCTGATCTGTTTATTCTGTTTTCTAAAACTTTGTATATGTCATGAACAACGCGAGATGTATTAAATGGTCTTGCAGTAAGAATTGAACGAGTCAGGCTGTATAAAATGATATGATTCTTTGGGGCCTTAGAATTTGGACTTGCACAATGACTAGGCAGAGATCTCACTTACTAACTTACTAATTTGTTTTTAATTGTGTCAGAACAATTACAGGGGTCATTTTCACAAGTCACATCAGAGCTTTTTTCGTTCTTTAACAGAGGTCTATTAAAGGCCTCTTCCCAATTCAAAACATGCTCTATTTTTAGCTCCACTTGCCCAAGGCCACTTAGGGCTATTGTCATGGCCCTGTGTCGGATTTTCCGTCCGTGTGCCAGTGCGTCTGGGCATCCGGTTGTAAACTTTTTCTTTAAAAGTCTTCTCCTCAGAAACTACTGGATGAATTTCAAACAATCTTCACAGGAATGATCCTTGGGTGACCCTTTTTCAAAGCTGTTCAAGAAATTTTGATTCAATGAAAAACATGGATTTAATGGGCGTGGCTAATTTCCAAATATGGTAAAAAGTCAGTTTTCTCAGGTTCTAATTGATGAATACCAATTTAATTTTACATGAATGATCCTTGTGTGACCCTTTATCAGTCTACAAAAGATTATTATGATTGGATGAATAATTATGTCTTTTATGGGTGAAGGTCATTTCTCTATATGTTATATAGTTGAAACTTTGCAAATCATTTACTTAGAATGTAATTGATGGGTATCAACCAAATTTCACTAGAATTATCCTTGGGTGACCCTTTATCAGTCTACAAAAAAATTATAGTATTCGGATGAAAAATATGTCTTTCATGGGCGGAGGTCATTTCTCTGTAATTTAATATAGTTGAAACTTTGAAAAATCATTTTCTCAGGCTGATGGATATCAACCAAATTTCACTGGAATGATCCTTGAGTGACCCTTTATCAATCTACAAAAAATGATGTGATAAGATTGGATGAAAAATATGTATTTTATGGGTGCAGGTCATTTCTCTATATGTTATACCGTATTTACCAGAAGTATTCGGACACCGAAAAAAAATTCGGACACCATTAATTATTTTCAAAAATAATTTATTTTTTGTCCCTAAAATCGGAAGCAAATGGAATTATCCGTCCCTTAGTTTTCGGACACAAATTTATGTTATATGATTCGAGTTGAAAGGCAAAGTACGCACGTTTACCTTTTGTTCAATTTACAACATCGCCGATAATCCCCGTAAGGTGTATTATTTATCTAAAATGACCTGGCACTCATTAACTTCCGTTAGTGCTCGAGTATTCCCACAGCGTAACTCAATTTCATTTCATCGATTTAGTTAGATAATTTCACGTACTCTTTAAAAAGTCGCGGTAGTACAGTGGTTACAGACGCCTCCCGCACACCGATAAGTTGTTGGGTCGAGTTCAATTCCCGACAGAGACACATATTTTAACATTATGATTATCATTAACAAATGATATTTTTTGTTTCAAATTACATTCCTTATTATTATTTTGTTAATATTATTATTTTGTTATTATTTTGGGGGGTCAATTAAGATTAATATCTTTTCCTCTTACATCATATAATTTTGGTTGTTTGCACCAACCAAGATTATTGTACTCTGATCGAGAGTCAGATTTTATCAAACCTCAATGAAAATAAAAACATAAGAAGTTGTTAGTAAGCTTGTACCTTATGGTAACAATAACGTGAATTTTAGCGACAAATAAATTAGACCGATCCAATACTGCGAAAAATTAAGAACCCAGAACACTTGAATAAAGCAGGTGTTACCAAACAATGTCAGGCAGTAATGGCGTAAATCAAATCCATAAGCGTCTAGTGATACAGTTGTTTGCCAATCATAATAGAGTTGGAAGTTAAACACTTAACCCTTTGCTGTTTAATCCCCGCTTTTTACGTGCCTGTGATTTTAAGATTTAGAAAACAATATTATTTATTTCATAATTGTTGTTTGTGAGCAAAATATCCTAACTACGGCTTTCGGTAACCTTACTTCAGATATTTCAGTCACTCCTCGTCTATTTGTTTATGAATGTCGATCGGCGGTGGTTAGGTGGATGTCCGTCGTCCGTCGTGCGACGTCCGTCGTCAACATTTGCCTTGTATGCACTCTAGAGGCCACATTTTTTGTCCAATCAACCTGAATTTTGGTCAGAATGATTGTCTTGATAAAATCTGGGAAAAGTTTGAAATTGGGTCAACTGGGGTCAAAAACTAGGTCACAGGGTCAAATCTTAGAACAACCTTGTATGCACTCTAGAGGCCACATTTTTTGCCCCATTCAACCTGAATTTTGGTCAGAATGATTGTCTTGATGAAATCTCGAACAAGTTCGAAATTGGGTCAACTGGTCTCAAAAACTAGGTCACGGGGTCAAATCTAAGAAAAACCTTGACTCAAGAAGCCACATTTTTTACCTGATCAACCTGAAATTTGGTCAGAATGATTGTCTACATAAAATCTTGGACGAGTTCGAAATTGGGTCAACTGGGGTCAAAAACTAGGTCACAGGGTCAAATTTAAGAAAAACCTTGTAGGCACTCTAGTGGCCATGTTTATTGCCCAATCAACCTGAAAATTGGTCAGAATGATTTTCTTGATGAAATTTTGGACAAGTTCAAATTTGGGTCAACTAGGGTAAAAACTATGTCACAGGGTCAAATCTAAGAAAAACCTTGTAGGCACTCTAGTGGCCACATTTTTTTGCCCAATCAACCTGAAAATTGGTCAGAATAATTATCTTGATGAAATTTTTGACAAGTTCAAATTTGGGTCAACTAGGGTCAAAAACTAGGTCACAGGGTCAAATCTAAGAAAAAGCTTGTATGCACTTCAGAGGCCTCATTTTTTGCCCCTTCAACCTGAATTCCGGTCAGAGTGATTGTCTTGATGAAATCTCGGACCAGTTCGGAATTGGGTCAACTGGGGTCAAAAACTAGGTCACGGGGTCAAATCTAAGAAAAACCTTGTATGCACTCTAGAGGCCACATTTTTTGCCAAATCAACCTGAATTTTGGTCAGAATGACTGTCTTGATAAAATCTCGGACCAGTTCGGAATTGGGTCATTGGGGTCAAAAACTAGGTCATGGGATCAAATCTCAGAAAAACCTTGTATGCACTCTAGAAGCCATATTTCTAGCTCAATCAACCTTAAAATTTGTCAGAATGATTATCTTGATGATATCTCGGACAAGTTTGAATTTGGGTCAAGTGGGGGTAAAAAACTAGGTCACAGGGTCAAATCCTAGAAAAACCTTGTGGACTCTCTAGAGGCCATATTTTTAGCCCAATCAACCTGAAAATTTGTCAGAATGATTCTTTTATGAAATCTCGGACAAGTTCGAATTTGGGTCAAGTTGGGTCAAAAACTAGGTCACATGGTCAAATCTAAGAAAAACCATGTGGACACTCTAAAGGCTTTATTTTAGCCCAATCAACCTTAAATATTGGTCAGAATGATAATCTTGATGAAATATCAGACAAGTTAGTTTGGGTCAAGTAGGGTCAAAAACTAGGTCACAGAGTCAAATCTTAGAAAAATGTTGTTGTCAATCTAGAGGCTATTTTTTCAGCCCAATCAACCTGAAAATTAGTCAGAATGATTCTTTTTATGAAATCTCGGAAAATTTTGAAATTGGGTCAAGTGGGGTCAAAAACTAGGTCACTGGCTCAAATTTAGAAAAAAACATGTGGACACTCTAGAGGCAATATTTTTAGCCCAATCAACCTGAAAATTGGTCAGGATGATTTTCTTGATGAAATCTCGGACAAGTTCAAATTTGTGATATTTGTTGTTACTGCCCTGTCATTAAACCGAAGCCGTTCTCCAAATAGTAACAGACAGTTAACTCAGGTGAGCGATTTAGGGCCACTGTGGCCCTCATGTTGAATTAAAGTGCTTTACTTGCACTTAGAATTTGCTGAAATTTTGAAAACTTTTTTGTTTATTGGAGTAAAGACAGAATATTTCCCACCAAATGACATGTGTCAAACATAGCATGATCACTCTTCCGTGAAAATTCTTTGAATATTTCTTCTTGATTCAGTCTTATTAAAGATGATTTTAAAAAAAATTACAAATCAATCGACAAACGGTGGCTTTTTTGTGAAATGCATGCTTTGCCGTTTAAAATAAATATATGAGATTTTGGTCACGTGAAATACGCCCACATGCAGGAGTGGTATATAAGCGGTATTCAAATTGGAATCCGAAATGTTGGGGGGGGGGGGGGCATAAATATCCATGAAGTAAGGCCTATAATTAGATCATTGCATCATAATTTCAAGCTTATCTTTGAGCATAAAAGTCTAGTTATTGTGTACATAATCGTCTAGGATCGTTGGCTTGTGCTTAGGAAATGTTCATGAACACAGATGTGAGCTTTAAATTAATTTTGATATGAATAAAAAAATCTATTCCAAACTAATTTGGTGTAGATGATTCTTTTATATTTTTTGTTTGAATGGGGTTAATACCACTATTAATAGTATTACAGTCATATACTAGAGTTAGAACCCTTTATAAAAGATTCCTTTCTCTGACTCCACTTCTACTTCTGCAAACTTTCAAAGCCTCAAGCTGCTGTTCCCAGACTGGTTTATAATTATCCACTAATTGATGGATTAAGATATTTCAACGACTAAACATCTGAAGATCATTTTTTGTGCAAGTCAAAAATTAAAGTTGCTACTAGATTAATAATTTAATATGAAATTCTGCCATGCATCATCTCATTGGAATCTTCTTCTAATGACGATTTCACTGAGATAATTCAAGGCAGATTCTAACAAGGAATGAAAGCACCAGGAACGATTTAAGATTTTGACTTACGACATTTTTTTTGTAAGAAGTTTAGTAAAACTGGCCCCTGGGATCACACATTAAAGGGGTTTAGACACATGACCAGCTATGGCTGCAGCAAAATACTTTTTACCCAAAAAAAGCCAACAATTTAGCACTCAATAAAGTATCTTTAATCAACATGATACAAAAGATACAAAAGATATTCAAAAGATACATATTTACATATTTACAAATTATATCACAGTTAGCACATATGAACCCATCATGGGTCATAACAAGAGATGTGAGGAAACATTTATGTCCCCCATAAAAGCAGGTCTATTGCCTATTCTTTGTCAATCAACAAAGGGCAATAACTCACAAAATATGAGTAGAGTTATGGTGCTTGTGCTCTGCACTTCTCCTCAGTGAGATTTATCCACCTATGAAGTTTCATGATTCTAGCTTGCATGCTTTTTGAGACATGCTCCAGACAAAAAAAAGGGTCTACGGACACTCCAACCGACAGACTGACCATCAAATGAAAAGCAAAATACCCCTCTTCTTTGTAGGAGGGCAAAAAAAGGATTTCTGCATACCTTTTAGACTGGCTCCCGTCCCACTGATCTGAAGTTTTGTGAAAAAATAAGCCAAATTCAACTAGAGAAATATAATTTCTTATCAGCTTATATTCTCTGACTGGCCGATCGGTGTCAGTTTTTGAGAATATGGGAGGTAATTTGAAATAAAATAGTTACGCATGAGTGGTCTACCTTATTAATTTTTAAAACTAACTGACAGCCTGGGAGCCAGGCTACATACCTTTCATTACAGAAAATTTCTTTATGACAATTATGATTTTTTTCATTTTTTTTTTACAAATAATAGCAATTCATAAAAAAAAAAAAACAAATATAACAAGAGCACCCCTTCAGAAGCCTTAGCTCAGCTCTTGATTGCTGGATAGTGGACAAAGTTGAAGAAGGGGAATGATTTGCACCCAATGGAGTTATCCCCCTTGTCAGCATAGGTTGGTCTTTTGCTGATAAAATGGGTGCAAAATTTCAAGTGAATGCCTTCAGTAGAACAAGTAATATCACTATTTGTCAAAGTTTAAGCTAAATATGAATTTCTGCATACCTTTCATTGATAGTTAATGACAATTATTACAAAAATCCATTTTGACGAAAAATGTACAATTCAAATGATATAAAATCAAATTTCAAAATGAATTTCTGCATACCTTTCATTGATATTTAATGACAATTATTACAAAGATCCATTTTGACAAAAATTTACAATACAAATAATAAAAAATCAAATTAAAAAATGAATTTTGCATACCTTTCATTGATATTTAATGACAATTATTACAAAGATCCATTTTGACGAAAAATGCCCAATACAAATGATAAAAAATCAAATTTCAAAATGAATTTCTGCATACCTTTCATTCATACTTAATGACAATTATTACATAGATCCATTGTGACGAAAAATGTACAATACAAATGATAATAAATCAAATTAAAAAATGAATTTCTGCAGTAACCTTTCATTGATAGTGAATGACAATTATTACAAAGATCCCTTTTGTTCAATTCAAATGATAAAATATCAAATTTGAAAATGAGTTTCTGCATATCTTTCATTGATACTTAATGACAATTATTACAAAGATCCATTTTGACGAAAAATGTACAATACAAATGATATAAAATCAAATATAAAAATGAATTTCTGCATACCTTTCATTCATACTTAATGACTATTATTAAAAAGATTGTGACGAAAAATGTCCAATACAAATGATATAAAATCAAATTTCAAAATGAATTTCTGCATACCTTTCATTGAGAGTTAATGACAATTATAACAAAGATCCATTGTGACGAAAAATGTACAATACAAATGATAAAACAAGAGCACCGCGTACGGGTACCTACGCTCGGCTGTTGAGTGCTGGATTGTGGGAAAAAATCTAAGTCGAAAAAGGGGCATAATTTGCACAAAATGCATCTAGAGTTATCCCCCTTGATAGTATAGGTTGCTCTTTTGATGCTGAACATGTGTGCCAAGTTTCAAGTGAATGCCTTCAGTAGAACTGGAGATATAACAAAATGTCAAAGTTTTCTCACGAAGATGACGACAACGTCGACAATAACTACGACAACAACGACATGTAGGCTATAGCAATACCTCGATTTTCTCCGAAAACAGCCGAGCTAAAAATCAAATTTCAAAATGAATTTCTGCAAACCTTTCATTGAGAGTTAATGACAATTATTACAAAGATCCATTGTGACCAAAAATGCCCAATACAAATGATAAAAAATCAAATCTAAAAATGAATTTCTGCATACCTTTCATTGAAAGTTAATGACAATTATTACAAAGATCTATTGTGACGAAAAATGCCCAATACAAATGATAAAAAATCAAATTTAAAAATGAATTTCTGCATACCTTTCATTGATACTTAATTACAATTATTGCAAAGATCCATTTTGACGAAAAATGTTCAATACCAATAATATAAAATCAAATTTAAAAATGAATTTCTGCATACCTTTCCTTGATACTTAATGACAATTATTACAAAGATCCATTGTGACGAAAAAGGTACAATACAAATGATAAAAAAATCGAATTCAATAATGAATTTTTGCATACCTTTCATTGATACTTAATGACAATTATTACAAAAATCCATTTTGACGAAAAATGTACAATTCAAATGATATAAAATCAAATTTCAAAATGAATTTCTGCATTTTTTTCATTGAGAGTTAATGACAATTATAACAAAGATCCATTGTGACGAAAAATGTACAATACAAATGATAAAACAAGAGCACCGCGTACGGGTACCTACGCTCGGCTGTTGAGTGCTGGATTGTGGGAAAAAATCTAAGTCGAAAAAGGGGCATAATTTGCACAAAATGCATCTAGAGTTATCCCCCTTGATAGTATAGGTTGCTCTTTTGATGCTGAACATGTGTGCCAAGTTTCAAGTGAATGCCTTCAGTAGAACTGGAGATATAACAAAATGTCAAAGTTTTCTCACGAAGATGACGACAACATCGACAATAACTACGACAACAACGACATGTAGGCTATAGCAATACCTCGGGTTTTCTCCGAAAACAGCCGAGCTAAAAATCAAATTTCAAAATGAATTTCTGCAAACCTTTCATTGAGAGTTAATGACAATTATTACAAAGATCCATTGTGACCAAAAATGCCCAATACAAATGATAAAAAATCAAATCTAAAAATGAATTTCTGCATACCTTTCATTGAAAGTTAATGACAATTATTACAAAGATCTATTGTGACGAAAAATGCCCAATACAAATGATAAAAAATCAAATTTAAAAATGAATTTCTGCATACCTTTCATTGATATTTAATGACAATTATTACAAAGATCCATTTTGACGAAAAATGTTCAATACCAATAATATAAAATCAAATTTAAAAATGAATTTCTGCATACCTTTCCTTGATACTTAATGACAATTATTACAAAGATCCATTGTGACGAAAAAGGTACAATACAAATGATAAAAAAATCGAATTCAATAATGAATTTTTGCATACCTTTCATTGATACTTAATGACAATTATTACAAAAATCCATTTTGACAAAAATTTACAATACAAATAATAAAAAATCAAATTAAAAAATGAATTTTGCATACCTTTCATTGATATTTAATGACAATTATTACAAAGATCCATTTTGACGAAAAATGCCCAATTCAAATGATATAAAATCAAATTTCAAAATGAATTTCTGCATTTTTTTCATTGAGAGTTAATGACAATTATTACAAAGATCCATTATGACGAAAAATGTACAATACAAATGATAAAAAAATCGAATTTCAAAATGAATTTCTGCATACCTTTCATTGATACTTAATGACAATTATTACAATAATCCATTGTGACGAAAAATGTACAATACAAATGATAAAAAAATCAAATTTCAAAATGAATTTTTGCATACCTTTCATTGATACTTAATGACAATTATTACAAAGATCCATTGTGACTTAAACAGTACAATACAAATGATAAAAAATCAAATTTAAAAATGAATTTCTGCATACCTTTCATTGATACTTAATGACAATTATTACAAAGATCCATTGTGACTTAAACAGTACAATACAAATGATAAAAAATCAAATTTCAAAATGAATTTCTGCATACCTTTCATTGATATTTAATGACAATTATTACAAAGATCCATTTTGACGAAAAATGTACAATACAAATGATGTAAAATCAAATTAAAAATGAATTTTTGCATATTTTCATTGATACTGTATGACAATTATTACAAAGATCAAATGTGAATAAGATGACTTTCTGCATACCTTTCATTAACCCTTAAGGTGACAATGGACAGCATCATCTCCTTAATTCTAAAACCTTGTAACTAAAACTTTTGTTAAGCTGTTGTTACCAGAATGATAAAATTTAGACAATTTTTCAAGAAAGGTGACACTTTTGAAGGGCTTTTCAAGCACTGGTTATAGTTTTTAAGGGTTTTACAAGGTTTATATATCAAAATCAAGATTTTTTATAAGTGTCCAAAGCTTTGGCAAGAGCCTATAAATCTATAGACGCTTACCATTGTTTTGCAGTTAGCCATGCAGTTAGCTGGGTACCAGCAAAGGTATAAAATAGTTAAACACAAAGCTTAGGGTTATATTAATAATATGTGAACACAATTTCTTTTCTTTAAAGTCCTATATTCAAGATCTTTATTGTTGAAAAATAACATTGGAAAATTCGTAGACTTGCACCAACAATTAACAGTAAAAGTAAGGATAGATGACACTCTTAACCCACTACCAGATAACAACATTTAAGATCAAAACAAATTGGAAGATCTCATTTCTTGGAAAGAGTTGTATGTTACTCTTTTCTTTATTACCATTATAATAGACCTTGTCTCCTCATAAGCATACTTATCAACTTGTCTCCTCATAAGCATACATATCAAAAGTGAATATTTTTTGTTGATTTGAAATGGGACAGATATATTTTTGAAAGAGTTTTTATTTTTATTACGAAATTGCGTAATGTACGCAATGAGAGCTACGGCATTGTTGTAAATATCTGTAAATAATAATTATAATGTTAACAAAGTACAAATAACATTGCTTTCCAAACTGACGTGATGAGCGGGGGTTGCGTTCCCAACTTTGTACGATTGACACTGGTTGAAACTTGACCCCTGATGCTCACTCAACATCCATGGCCGAGTGGAGGGTTGTATTTATAACGGCTTGAATAGAGCCGTGTCTACGACTGTCTGATTGCCCACCAACGATGTATTATCTTAGAATGTAGAATTATCCTGTGGAAATTTTCCCGAATCTAATGATAGATAATAAATTCAAGTTAACCCGAATTACCAGTAAAATATCTATCATGCTTCTATTAAAGCATCTGCAATATTAATAATCAACTTTCTTGATCCAATCATTATCAAATTAATTCTATGTCATTCTGTTTGTGAATTACCATACTGTATGTTATTTCATGCGATGGTTTAATAAAGAATATGTTATGTTATGTTATGTTATAAGTAGAACTTGTCACAGAATGTGATTTGATACCCCCGCAAGTGCTTTCATAGAATGAGATACTTATATGGGCTAGGCAAAAAATGATTAAAATATAAAGATAACTCTTGAACCTGAGGTATTTGAGACCTGTGAATTGCATCATCAAAAACTTCAACATGGAATAAATGATTGTAAAAGTTTTAAAGTTATTTAAGGAAAACTGAAGGAGGAGTCGTGACACAAAATTACAAGTATACAAGTGTGAATGAAACAAAAAAAAATGTCTGAAGTTCAAGGGCAGATAATTCTAGAACAAGCGGTAGTTGAGACTTGAAAATTGCATCTTGCAAACTTCACCATGTGATAAATTTTTTCAAGCTATTGAAGGAAAACTCAAGGAGGAGTTTGTGACACAAAATATATAGTATATGTGAATGAAAAAGGAAAAAAAAAATAAAGTGTAAGGGGTGATAATTTATGACCCAGGGGGAGTTGGGACCTCAAAATTGTGTCTTGCAAAACTTCAACATGTGATCAGCCAGAAAAAGCAGCAAATGGATAATTATAGTTTTTATGTTCAAGTATTGTATATCAGTTATAATACTATTTCTACTTGGAAACTTTGCACATGCTTTTGTGACCATAATATCAGCCTCTAGACAAAGAATCTCTTCTCTTGAATTTCTTTTAATTGAATTGCCTATGTTGATATCGATTTGCTGTTACTATCCAGCACTAGGAAAAGTCAAGCTCCCCTGTCCTCTGACAGCTGCACTTGTTTCAAGAAGACCCTTTTTCCCTGACACAATATGCCCACGGTTAGGTGACTTATAAGATTTTGTGATAGTACATCCAAAACCATCCATAAATGAAAGAGGAGTTGCGATCACAAGCTATATACGTATATATAAGTATGTTGGTCGAGTTGAACGTTACAATTGTTTTCTGAATATTTTGGAGCATTTTTGAACAATTAGAGTGATTGGGATGAATGAATGGAACACTAAGGGAGTGATTTAAAATGATTTTGATCGGAATGTGTCTCACTTTCATATTTTTAAATGTACTGGCCATAAGAAAAAGAGGAGGCCTGAGACGCTTGACTGACTATCAAGCTTTCCCAATTTAAATCTGACATTACAGGATCTTTATAGCTTTAAGGAAAATGTGTCAAGTGACAACAGCCAAGCCCCTTTCTCCCATTCAATCTGTTTGTAGCAGTAATCGTCATGGCTTCTTTAAATTTGTATCCATAAAGTTTTCATACAGATCCTGACGTAATGACATTGGGACAGACGGATGGACAGACAGAGGAAATGACACCAATATACGGCCACATTTGGTGGCGTATTCTAATTCACAATTTTATCAACTATATGTACCTATTTATTTTTTCCAGGCAGAGCTGAGTAGTACACCTGTCATAGGAATGCGTAGGACCGAGGTAAGATAACTTTCAGTATTTTAAGCACCACTGGCCAAAGGTCACTGGGGCTTTGTCATGGCGCTATGTCTGTCGTCCGTCCGTAAGTCCATCCATGTGACTGTGCATCAAGTCAATTTTTTCTTTAGGGTCTTCTCCTCAGAAACTACTGGGTGAATTTTAACCAAACTTCACAGGAATGAACCTTGGATGATCTTTCAAAGCTCCTCTAGGATTTTTGATCCAATGAAAAATAAGGCTTTAATGGCTATGGCTAATTTCTATAAATGGTAATTAGTGACTTTTCTCAGAATTTAACTGATGGATTTCCACCAAATTATTAGAATAACCCTTAAGCGGCCTTTATCAGGTTACAAAATTAATGCAATTGGATGTAAAATATGCTTTATATGGGCGTAGGTCCTTTCCCTATATGTTATACAGTGGAAACTATGAAAATCGTTTTCTCAGAGCCTAACTGATGGATACTTACCAAATTTCACAGGAATGATCTTTAATCAGATGACCCGTAATCAGATTCAACAAAACTGTTGTGATTGGATGAAAATATGTATTTTAAAGGCAGAGTTCAATATAATGTAATTTATTGATTTGATCTTGAATTTTCCATTGCAGAAATATTTCAGCATTTGACACTTATAAAAACTTATTTACTTGAAATAAACATTCATTTATTCATTCACTTAAATCTTTGTCTCATAATAAAAGTAGTTTCAGGCCTGTGGAGCAAATCAGCTGCTAAAGCAGCTCTAATTTCCATTTCAAACTAATTTAAACTATGCAAGCTGGAATCATGAGTTTTAATCCCAGGTAGCCAACACAGGTGGGGATAGTGAAAATCTACCAAAAATTAACCACAAAAAATTATCATACTAATTTTTTTTATCAAAATGTATAATATAGACTATAGTCTTTATTATTCATTGTGATAAAAAAAATATGTATGATAATTTTTTGTGGTTAATTTTTGGTAAATTTTCACTATATTGAATATATATAATATACTGACCAAGTATCATGAAGAATGGGCCATAATTTTGGCATTAATGTGAACAATGGCATGGATCTATCCCATTTTCAATAGGGTTCTCCTTGTGACTCAGCCAATATTCTGACCAAGTTTCATGAAGATTAGAACCATATTTATGGCCTCTGAAGTATCAACAAGAAAATTGTCATTAAGGCCCCTTTTCCATGGCATGGCATGGATCCATCCCATTTTAGATGGTGTTCATCCTTTTGACTTGGCTAACATTCTGACCAAGTTTCATGAAGATTGGGCCATATTTGTGGTTTTAAGAATTAAAATGTAGACACCAGAAAACAGACACCGGACAATGGACATTCATTAATCACAAAAGCCCACCTTGAGCATGATGAGCTCAGGTTAGCTTAAAATTAAAACCAATAAATAAATGAATATAATTGTTTCAATGAAATTTGATTTGTCTTTTATCTTATAAATATACAAATATCCGTGTGATATCATCCCGTATGATATTTTTCATGATATCACCTAGTTATTTTTAGAACAATGATATAATGCGGTTATTTTTAGAAACTTGCATTACTGTAAGAAACATCTACAAAATAAGGCAAATAGAGGTTATAAGATAAATATAATACATACTAAATGTATTGTATGAAAAAATATCTAACTCGGTTGTGAGAATTGACAATTGTCTCGGCAGAGCCTCGACAATGATCAATTCTCCCAACCTTGTTGGATATTTTTTCTCATACAAAACACTTAGTACATATTATATATAAATCTGCTGGATTGAAAATGCCAGTGGAGTCAGTGAATACAATCCTTCTTGCTATCTAAATGCAATTATGATTCTTTTTCAGGCCTCAAAGGATGAGGAAATTCGTAGATTGAGGAACCAAGTTGTAAGTTGAGATTATTACTTTTTATTTAATAATCTTTTCCTCAGTAATATCAGACAACAAAGAGTCATATCAATCTTAATCAAGAGTAATGGATTTTCCTGTTTATAGAAACTCAATATTTCCATCTGAAAAAGATGGAACTTGAAGGATATAGATGTTTATATTGACCTTTTGTTAAACAACCATATTAGCCTATGCATGACATTTTCAACAATTTCATTTATGTACATAGCAAAGACTCATTTGAAACATCACTCAGCAATTTCTGTAAAATGCAACAGACCTTGGATGTATATAAGGCGGATGGGTATGTAACAAAATTGTGCATTTTGTTAGGTTGAAACAGTGTAGGAAAAACTAGCACTGTAGATTTATATCTTTCACAGAAAATAACAGCTGAAAAATCATTCTCAAAATTTTTCATTTTTTCAGCCGTTATTTAAGAATCTAAAGATAATTTATTAGGATAGGATGGTTTCACGTCAGTGACTTAAACATGTCACTCACAGTTTCGAGGGCTAGCGCCATTTTAAGTGACGTCATCGAGTTTTTCCAAGGTTTTCCCGTAATTTTTAAAAATTGTCTGTCTATGTACATCCGAGGTTGATCATGAGATTGGCCGAGTGGTGTTCCTAATGAGCAATGACTGTGACTGTGAAAACATTGAGCACAATAGACAGCCATACAATCTATCTACTAAGTGTATAGTGAAGACACTGGCCAGACTGTGCAGATGCACAGGCGGATCAGAGTCTTTGCTTTGCGCATATTTGAAATTGTTGGAAATCTCATGCAAAGGCTCATAAATCATTCCACAAACTAAAATTGGGATTATGTAAAATAAATCCTTGGGAATCAGTCAGCCTTTTAGCAGAAATTAGATAAATTCAATAAAACAATGATTTTCAGTCAGCATATAGATAGTCCCTCTTGAAAAAAATAAAAACTCTTATTTAGGTTCAATGTTACCTGTAAACACGAAGCCCAGGTGGGTCTGTATCGCTCCTCTACCTTTAACAATTTTAGATCTAAAGGTTGTTTTACAAAATTTTAGACCTGTTCAAATTCAAAGGTTTTGCAGACGAAAATTTAAAGAGGATTTAATTTGAAAAATAACCATTCAGTAGGGTAGAAAATAGTGTGGAAAAAGAAGAAATTGCTTGTCAGAAGCAATTTCTTCTTTTTTCACAATGTTTTCTCAATCATTAAATCACAGGCACGCAAAAAGCAGGGATTAAATAGCAAAGGGTTAAATATTTACCCTAGAGGCTAAATATTTTTCAGAAAAACTTATAAAGGTATAGGCTTTCATTTGAAACAAACACCCATGTCAAAATGACCTTGAGAAAGTGACCTTGACCCTTTCAAAAACTAGAAAGCCATGAATGGCTTGAGTCGCTCCACAGGCTTGAAATTCTTATAAAGCAACAAAAGTTTTGACTAGATTTTTAGATATTTTGGATTCTACTGATGTTGAAAATAATTTTCAAAGTTTCAACTACGTAACATATAGAGAAATGACATCCACCCGTGACATGCATATTTTCATCCAATCACAATAATTTTTGGTAGACTGATAAAGAGTCACTCACGGATTCTTCATATAAAATTTCATTGGTATCCATGATTTAGATTCTGATAAAATCATTTTCACAGTTTCCACTATATAACACATAGAGAAATGACCTCCGCCCATAAAATACATATTTTTCATCCAATCAAAATAATTTTTGGTAGACTGATAGAGTGTCACTCAAGGATTAATCCAGTGAAATTTTGTTCATATCCATCTTTTAGATTCTGAGAAAATGATTTCCAAAGTTTCCACCATATAACATATAGAGAAATGACCTCCGCCCATAAAATATATATTTTTCAACCGATCAAAATAATTTTTTGTAGACTGATAGAGGGTCATTCAAGAATTATTCCAGTGAAATTTGGTCGATATCCATCATTTAGATTTTGAGAAAAATGATTTTGAAAGTTTCCACCATATAACATATAGAGAAATGACCTCCGCCCATAAAATACATATTTTTTATCCGATCACAATAATTTTTGGTGGACTGATAAAGGGTCACTAAAGGATCATTCTAGAGAAATTTGGTTGATATCCATCACTTACATTCTGAGAAAATGATTTTGAAAGTTTCCACTATATAACATATAGAGAAATGACCTCTGCCCATAAAATACCTATTTTTCATCCGATCACAATTATTTTTTGTAGACCCATAAAGGGTCACACAAGGATAATTCATGTAAAATTTCATTGGTATCCATCTATTAGATTCTGAGAAAATTCACTTTTTACCATATTTGGAAATTAGCCACGCCCATTAAATCCATGTTTTTCATTGGATCAAAATTTCTTGAACAACTTTGAAAGAGGGTCACCCAAGGATCATTCCTGTGAAGTTTGGTTGAAATTCATCCAGTAGTTTCTGAGGAGAAGATTTTTAAAGAAAAAGTTTACGACCGGACGCACGGACGCACAGACGCACTGACGCACGGACGCACGGACGACGGACACAACGCCATGACAATAGCCCCAGTGGCTTTCAGCCAGTGGAGCTAAAAATGAAATCAAATACTTAAATAAATAAAATCAAACCAAAAAAAACTTAAACTTTGCATGCTTATATTTTCTAAATGTTTTAATTAGGACATCATTATTGTATTCACTCACTCACGGGGAGATAGGCTTTCGTCAGAGACCTAGTGCCTTGAGATTTTGACCTTGAACTTTTATTAACTTGGAAAAAAATTAACTAAAAACTTTTAACAACAACAACAAAAAAATAACCATGCTTATATTTTCTAAATGTTATTACAAATGTACCTAGGTACATCATTCCTTCATATACACACTCACAAAGCTCCTTGATATTTTGACATGACCTTGGTCAAGAGCTGTTTGTGACAAGCAGCAATTTCGGCGAGCTACAATGTTTCAATTATCTTCATTTTGCCCCTTTTCTCATGATACTTGACAGATCAAGCCCATTTTTGAACAAGGTGCCAAATTGTCACAAGATACGCCCGTCGCACTGCTTTGTATTAACTGGGGGTTTGAATAGAACTGAGGTTATTTTGAATGAATATTTTTTGCACCCATGAAGTTTCCTGATCCTAGCTATTATACTTTTAGAGATATACTCCGGACAAGATTCTAGTATGAAAAACAACAAAGGGCAATAACTCAAAAAATAGGCCAGGTAGAGTTATGGTTCTTGTGCACTGCACTCCCCCTTGGTGAGATCTATACACCTATGAAGTTTCATGATCCTAGCTATTATACTTTTAGAGATATACTCCGGACAAGATTCTAGTATGAACAAGAGCCATGTTGGACATGGGCATAAGTCCCCTACCGGCTTTGTTTGTCTCAATGTTTTCCCACGCCAATTCTATCAGGGACGTCAAAACCAGGTCTTGTTAAAGGGTTAAACAAGACTTACATGAGTTGTTGTCTCTGCTGTGCCCACTATACAATTCATGGAAGCAATAGACAGATGCAAGAAATAGTATCAATAACAGTTACCTTGTCTGATCCAAGATGTTTTTCTTCAGTCTTGTTTGGTAAGAAATGAGAACTTTCACTGGAGGTGATTAATACTGCTGCATCACCACCCTGACTAACATGGCTTATAATTTTTTTTACATTTTAAAACAGGTTTCATCAAGTTAGCTTGCTTAGTTATTAAATTATTGCAGGATCCATTTTTTGCCATATGTTCACTATTTCTGTTACCATAGCAACCACACTTTTTGTCAAAGAACAAAGATAAAATGATGTGCATAATCTACACATTGCCATCTAGTCATATACCAAGTCTCTTCAAATTAGCTTGCTTACTTATTAACTTATCGCAGGATCCAATATTTTTTGCCATATTTTCACTATTTCCGTAACCATAGCAACAACAATTTTAGTCAAAAAACAAAAATAAAATGATGTGCATAATCTACACATTGCCATATAGTCATATACCAAGTCTCATCAAACTAGCTTGCTTAGTTATTATCTTATCGCATCATCCCATTTTTGGCCATATTTTCACTATTTCTGTAACCATAGCAACCTCAATTTAAGTCGAAAAACAAAAATAAAATGATGTGCATATTCTACACATTGCCATCTAGTCATATACCAACTTTCATCAAAAACGCTTGCTTAGTTATTAAGTTATCGCGGGATCAAGATTTGAGCGGACAGACGGACAGACGGACGGACAGACGGATGGACAGACGGAGGGCAAACCTATAGTCCCCTCTGGTGTGAACACCGGTAGGGGACTAAAAACAACAAAGGGCAATAACTCAAAAAATAGGCCAGGTAGAGTTATGGTTCTTGTGCACTGCACTCCCCTTGGTGAGATCTATACACCCATGAAGTTTCATGATCCTAGCTATTATACTTTAAGAGATATACTCTGGACAAGTTTCAATTCTGAAAAACAACAAAGGGCAATAACTCAAAAAATAGGCCAGGTAGAGTTATGGTTCTTGTGCACTGCACTCCCCCATGGTGAGATCTTTACACCCATGAAGTTTCATGATCCTAGCTATTATACTTTAAGAGATATACTCTGGACAAGATTCTAGTATGAAAAACAACAAAGGGCAATAACTCAAAAAATAGGCCAGGTAGAGTAATGGTTTTTCGGCACTGCACTCCCCCTAAGTGAGATCTTTACACCCATGAAGTTTCATGATCCTAGCTATTATACTTTAAGAGATATACTCTGGACAAGATTCTAGTATGAAAAACAACAAAGGACAATAACTAAAAAAATAAGCCAGGTAGAGTTATGGTTCTTGTGCACTGCACTTCCCCTTGGTGAGATCTATACACCCATGAAGTTTCATGATCTTAGCTATTATACTTTTAGAGATAAACTCCGGACAAGATTCTAGTATGAAAAACAACAAAGGGCAATAACTCGAAAAATAGGCCAGGTAGACTTATGGTTCTTGTGCACTGCAATCCGCAATGATGAGAAGAATACAATTGCCAAGTTTGAAGTCCATCGGACTTCAAGTGACAGAGTAATGCTCGGGACAAATAAGTGGACGCCGCCGGACGCCCCGACACCCGGATGCCGGACACACGGACGCCACGGGTGATCCCATAATACGTCCCGTCTATGACGGGCGTATAAAAACTATCATAGACATAGACATATTTTATTCAGTATTTAAGACCATTGGCCCATGATACATACAATATTTTACAATTTTTTTAATAACAAGAGTGACCATTTCATTGCAATGAGAATATCAAGATTATTATCTTTTCGGTTATTATTATTAATATATAGTCATGAGAAATACCATTACATTCATAGTAACAGTTTAGAAACAAATACCATTTTATGTATTGTGATTACCTATGATATTGTATAATAGCATGCAAACTTTAATATACAGAATACTGTACGAGTTCAATTCATTAAGTACATCTCTTCGTAGCGTAAATTCATTCTGACCAAGTTTGAAAAACAATCAGATAAAAACTGCAGACTCTAGGGCTTTAATAAGCAAAAGTTAATTGATGGACTGACGGACGTACAGACAGGTGAAGGCAGGACGGGGAAACCAGTAACACAATAGCTCTTCTGACCTGGTCAGGAGAGCTAAAATTTGGGCGTAATATTCAATGACCATGACTCTTTGCTTTCATCTGGACTTTTCTTTCCTGACAATTTATCAAATGTACAAAATGCCTGGCAATCATAATATTGTAACTACAGATTCATCTTATCATATTTATGTCATTTCACTCACTCATCGCCAAACCTGGGTAACAGGGTCCTTCACTTCAAAAGATTCAATTAGTCTGGTTTAGGTTCAATCCAACGTTGGATAGTTATGATAATTGTATTGCATAGATGATTAATTCCTCCTATTTTCCAAAAGACAATATCCAGAATTCATAATTTATTGGTTGAATTAAATTTTATGCATTTAATGATTTTACTGAACCTTTTTGAAATCATAATCAGTGTTTCTCAAATGCCGAGAGGGTAAAGCCTATTTTTTTTTATTATTATTCATTAACTCAGTTAATTTTTCATTGAGGGGCCAGCAACGGGAGGCAAGAAGGGGGGGGGGTGTTATAGCATTTTAGCAAAAAACTCATCTTCTACCACTGTTTCATTTTTGGAAACCATTATAATGGTTTTGCAGTGTATCGCTATAAATTCTGTTTCTACAAAATTCTTTATTTTCTTTATATTGCCATTTAAAATTCTTTTCCAATCCCTACAAGTTTATTAATGAATTTTCATCAATCTTTCTTTTTTTCCCATTTGTCTAGAACAACCTACAACGTGAAAATAGGTATCTTAAACGTAGTTCCTCTACCAAAGACAGAGAAATTGAGAGAGTGTACAGGATGCTACATAAAACTAAAAAAGAGAGGGATGAGCTCCTTGGACAGGTAAATATGTTATGAGCCATGATTAACTCAAAAAACTCATCTTCTACCACTGTTTCATTTTTGGACCCCACCAACAGCATTATAATGGTTTTGCAGTGTATCGCTATAAATTCTGTTTCTACAAAATTCTTTATATTCTTTATATTGCCATTTAAAATTCTTCTCCAATCCCTACAAGTTTATTAATGAATTTTCAACAATCTTTCTTTTTTTCCCATTTGTCTAGAACAGCCTACAACGTGAAAATAGGTATCTCAAACGTAGCAGCTCTGCCAAAGATAAAGAAATTGAGAGAGTGTACAGGATGCTACATAAAACTAAAAAAGAGAGGGATGAGCTCCTTGGACAGGTAAATATGTTATGAGCCATGATTAACTAAAAAAACTCATCTTCTACCACTGTTTCATTTTTGGACCCCACCAACAGCATTATAATGGTTTTGCAGTGTATCGCTATAAATTCTGTTTCTACAAAATTCTTTATATTCTTTATATTGCCATTTAAAATTCTTCTCCAATCCCTACAAGTTTATTAATGAATTTTCAACAATCTTTCTTTTTTTCCCATTTGTCTAGAACAACCTACTACGTGAAAACAGGTATATCAAACGTAGCAGCTCTGCTAAGGACAAAGAGATAGAGAGAGTGTACAGGAGGCTACTTAAAATAAAAAAAGAGAGGGATGAGCTCCTTGGACAGGTAAATATGTTATGAGCCATGATTAACTCAAAAAACTCATCTTCTACCACTGTTTCATTTTTGGACCCCACCAACAGCATTATAATGGTTTTGCAGTGTATCGCTATAAATTCTGTTTCTACAAAATTCTTTATATTCTTTATATTGCCATTTAAAATTCTTCTCCAATCCCTACAAGTTTATTAATGAATTTTCAACAATCTTTCTTTTTTTCCCATTTGTCAAGAACAACCTACAACGTGAAAATAGGTATCTGAAACGTAGCAGCTCTGCCAAAGATAAAGAAATTGAGAGAGTGTACAGGATGCTACATAAAACTAAAAAAGAGAGGGATGAGCTCCTTGGACAGGTAAATATGTTATGAGCCATGATTAACTCAAAAAACTCATCTTCTACCACTGTTTCATTTTTGGACCCCACCAACAGCATTATAATGGTTTTGCAGTGTATCGCTATAAATTCTGTTTCTACAAAATTCTTTATATTCTTTATATTGCCATTTAAAATTCTTCTCCAATCCCTACAAGTTTATTAATGAATTTTCAACAATCTTTCTTTTTTTCCCATTTGTCTAGAACAACCTACAACGTGAAAATAGGTATCTGAAACGTAGCAGCTCTGCCAAAGATAAAGAAATTGAGAGAGTGTACAGGATGCTACATAAAACTAACAAGAGCTGTCACTGTAAGATGACAATGCCCCCGACACCGCTTTGATTTAGAAGTTATGGCCAATGTTAAAGTTTTTGGACGGAATGACGGACGGACGGACAGACGGACAGACGGACAAGTCAAATTTATGATGCCTCCCTATCGGGGGCATAAAAAAGAGAGGGATGAGCTCCTTGGACAGGTAAATATGTTATGAGCCATGATTAACTCAAACAAGAGGGCCGTTGGCCCTGGGTGCGCTCACCTGAGAAAAAAGCTTCATTACCTAGGTATGTCCATGCAACTACAGAAAAGGAGATTTTCACTTATTCAATCAGATAACATTTGAAATAATCCTTTCCCCCCCCCCCCTCTACTCCTCCCCTGGTCATTATTATCTAAGCTTTTTCATAAAAGGTCTGTGATCAGCTAATCTATGCCAGATATACAGGCTGAGTCTGAGACTTTTAAAGTTTTCTTTAATGAGTTGATCAATCCATGTCAAATATAAAGGCTGTAGGGATTCAAAATTCTCAACCAAGCACTCCCCCCTCCCCCAAGATGCTCTGCCCCTGATTTTAGCTAATTCAATTAATGTCCATATGCTGATCATCCGTACCAATTTTCAAGTCTGTAGGACTCCTGGTTCATTAGAAGAAGTTTAAAGATTTCAAAAATGATCCAAAGTACTACCCCCTCCCCAAGACACTCAGCACCTGGTCCCCCAACAGTCATCATTTTAGCTATTTTTATTAAGGTCAATATATTAATCACCAATGACAATTTTCAAGTCTGTAGGGTTTCTGATCCAGGAGAAGAATAAGGTTAAAGATTACAAAATTGATCCAAAGTACTACCCCCTTGCCCCTAATGCTCCGCATCTGGGGACCCTACATTCATGATTTTAGCTATTTAATTTTAGATCCATATGCTTATCATCCATGCCAATATTGTAGTCTGTAGGGCTCCTGGTTCATTAGAAGATGAAGGTTAAAGTTACAAAATTTTCACAAAAGTACCCCATTCCCCCCTGGTGCTCTGCACCTGGTGGCATTACAGTCATAATTTTAGCTATTTTTATTAAGGTCTATGAGCTGATCCTCCAGGCCAATTTTCAAGTCTGTAGGGCTAGTGGTTCAGAAGAAGGTTAAAGATTACAAAATTTTCACAAAAGTACTACCCTCTCCCCCCTAGTGCTCCGCACCTGGTGGCATTACAGTCATGATTTTAGCTAATTCAATTAATGTCCAGATGCTGATCATCCATGCCAATATTCAAATCTGTCGGGCTCCTGATTTAGAAGAAGAAGAAGGTTAAAGATTACAAAATTTTCACAAAAGTACTACCCCCTCCCCCCTGGTGCTCTGCACCTGGTGGCCCAACAAGTATGATTTTAGCTATTTTTATTAAGATCTATGAGCTGATCCTCCATGCCAAATTTGAAAGCTGTAGGCCCTCTTATTCAGAAGAAGAAGAAGGTTAAAGGTTACAAAATTTACCCGAAGTACTACCCCCTCCCCCCTGGTGCTCTGCACCTGGTGGCCCAACAGATATGATTTTAGCTATTTTTATTAAGGTCTATGAGCTGATCATCCATGCCAAATTTCAAGGCTGTAGGGCTGCTTGTTCAGAAGAAGAAGAATTTTAAAGATTTCCTTAAATTTTTAACTTTCGTTGCCATAGCAACCAGAGTTTTTCACCGATTTCAATTCTTTTACCAATTCTTAAAGGGGATCACCTAAGGAACATTTCTGCCAAGTTTGGTTAAAATTGGCCAAGTAGTTTAGGAGGAGATGTCATTTAAAGAAATTGTTGACGGACGACGGACGACTGACGACGGACGGACGCCGGACAAAAGGTGATCACAATAGCTCACTTGAGCACGTTGTGCTCAGGTGAGCTAAAAACTCATCTTCTACCACTGTTTCATTTTTGGACCCCACCAACAGCATTATAATGGTTTTGCAGTGTATCGCTATAAATTCTGTTTCTACAAAATTCTTTATATTCTTTATATTGCCATTTAAAATTCTTCTCCAATCCCTACAAGTTTATTAATGAATTTTCAACAATCTTTCTTTTTTTCCCATTTGTCTAGAACAACCTACAACGTGAAAATAGGTATCTCAAACGTAGCAGCTCTGCCAAAGATAAAGAAATTGAGAGAGTGTACAGGATGCTACATAAAACTAAAACAGAGAGGGATGAGCTCCTTGGACAGGTAAATATGTTATGAGCCATGATTAACTCAAAAAACTCATCTTCTACCACTGTTTCATTTTTGGACCCCACCAACAGCATTATAATGGTTTTGCAGTGTATCGCTATAAATTCTGTTTCTACAAAATTCTTTATATTCTTTATATTGCCATTTAAAATTCTTCTCCAATCCCTACAAGTTTATTAATGAATTTTCAACAATCTTTCTTTTTTTCCCATTTGTCTAGAACAACCTACAACGTGAAAATAGGTATCTCAAACGTAGCAGCTCTGCCAAAGATAAAGAAATTGAGAGAGTGTACAGGATGCTACATAAAACTAAACAAGAGCTGTCACTGTAAGATGACAATGCCCCCGACACCGCTTTGATTTAGAAGTTGTGGCCAATGTTAAAGTTTTTGGACGGAATGACGGACGGACAGACGGACAGACTGACAGACAGACGGACGGACGGACAAGTCAAATTTATGATGCCTCCCTATCGGGGGCATAAAAAGAGAGGGATGAGCTCCGTGGACAGGTAAATATGTTATGAGCCATGTTTAACTCAAAAAACTCATCTTCTACCACTGTTTCATTTTTGGACCCCACCAACAGCATTATAATGGTTTTGCAGTGTATCGCTATAAATTCTGTTTCTACAAAATTCTTTATATTCTTTATATTGCCATTTAAAATTCTTCTCCAATCCCTACAAGTTCATTAATGAATTTTCAACAATCTTTCTTTTTTTCCCATTTGTCTAGAACAACCTACAACGTGAAAATAGGTATCTCAAACGTAGCAGCTCTGCCAAAGATAAAGAAATTGAGAGAGTGTACAGGATGCTACATAAAACTAAAAAAGAGCTGTCACTGTAAGATGACAATGCCCCCAACACCGCTTTGATAGTAATAAGGAAGTTATGGCCAATGTTAAAGTTTTTGGACGGAATGACGGACGGACGGACAGACGGACAGACGGACTGACAGACGGACAGACGGACGGACAAGTCAAATTTATGATGCCTCCCTATCGGGGGCATAAAAAGAGAGGGATGAGCTCGCTGGACAGGTAAATATGTTATGAGCCATGATAAACTCAAAAAACTCATCTTCTACCACTGTTTCATTTTTGGACCCCACCAACAGCATTATAATGGTTTTGCAGTGTATCGCTATAAATTCTGTTTCTACAAAATTCTTTATATTCTTTATATTGCCATTTAAAATTCTTCTCCAATCCCTACAAGTTTATTAATGAATTTTCAACAATCTTTCTTTTTTTCCCATTTGTCTAGAACAACCTACAACGTGAAAATAGGTATCTCAAACGTAGCAGCTCTGCCAAAGATAAAGAAATTGAGAGAGTGTACAGGATGCTACATAAAACTAAACAAGAGCTGTCACTGTAAGATGACAATGCCCCCGACACCGCTTTGATTTTAAATTATGGCCAATCTATGTTGAAGGTCAAGGTCATCCAGGGGTCAAGGTCACCAAAGTATGTGCCTACAGAAAGGTAATGTACCAAGGAATGTTGTGGTAAAGTATGATGCGAATATGTAAAGTAATAAGGAAGTTATGGCCAATGTTAAAGTTTTTGGACAGAATGACGGAGGGACGGACGGACAGACGGACAGACGGACGGACGGACAGAAAAGTCAAATTTATGATGCCTCCCTATCGGGGGCATAAAAAGAGAGGGATGAGCTCCTTGGACAGGTAAATATGTTATGAGCCATGATTAACTCAAAAAACTCATCTTCTACCACTGTTTCATTTTTGGACCCCACCAACAGCATTATAATGGTTTTGCAGTGTATCGCTATAAATTCTGTTTCTACAAAATTCTTTATATTCTTTATATTGCCATTTAAAATTCTTCTCCAATCCCTACAAGTTTATTAATGAATTTTCAACAATCTTTCTTTTTTTCCCATTTGTCTAGAAAAACCTACAACGTGAAAATAGGTATCTCAAACGTAGCAGCTCTGCTAAGGACAAAGAAATTGAGAGAGTGTACAGGATGCTACATAAAACTAAAAAAGAGAGGGATGAGCTCCTTGGACAGGTAAATATGTTATGAGCCATGATTAACTCAAAAAACTCATCTTCTACCACTGTTTTATTTTTGGACCCCACCAACAGCATTATAATGGTTTTGCAGTGTATCGCTATAAATTCTGTTTCTAAAAAATTCTTTATATTCTTTATATTGCCATTTAAAATTCTTCTCCAATCCCTACAAGTTTATTAATGAATTTTCAACAATCTTTCTTTTTTTCCCATTTGTCTAGAACAACCTTCTACGTGAAAACAGGTATATCAAACGTAGCAGCTCTGCTAAGGACAAAGAGATAGAGAGAGTGTACAGGAGGCTACTTAAAATCAAAAAAAGAGGGATGAGCTCCTTGGACAGGTAAATATGTTATGAGCCATGATTAACTCAAAAAACTCATCTTCTACCACTGTTTCATTTTTGGACCCCACCAACAGCATTATAATGGTTTTGCAGTGTATCGCTATAAATTCTGTTTCTACAAAATTCTTTATATTCTTTATATTGCCATTTAAAATTCTTCTCCAATCCCTACAAGTTTATTAATGAATTTTCAACAATCTTTCTTTTTTTCCCATTTGTCTAGAACAACCTACAACGTGAAAATAGGTATCTCAAACGTAGCAGCTCTGCCAAAGATAAAGAAATTGAGAGAGTGTACAGGATGCTACATAAAACTAAAAAAGAGAGGGATGAGCTCCTTGGACAGGTAAATATGTTATGAGCCATGATTAACTCAAAAAACTCATCTTCTACCACTGTTTTATTTTTGGACCCCACCAACAGCATTATAATGGTTTTGCAGTGTATCGCTATAAATTCTGTTTCTACAAAATTCTTTATATTCTTTATATTGCCATTTAAAATTCTTCTCCAATCCCTACAAGTTTATTAATGAATTTTCAACAATCTTTCTTTTTTTCCCATTTGTCTAGAACAACCTACAACGTGAAAATAGGTATCTCAAACGTAGCAGCTCTGCTAAGGACAAAGAGATAGAGAGAGTGTACAGGAGGCTACTTAAAATCAAAAAAGAGAGGGATGAGCTCCTTGGACAGGTAAATATGTTATGAGCCATGATTAACTCAAAAAACTCATCTTCTACCACTGTTTCATTTTTGGACCCCACCAACAGCATTATAATGGTTTTGCAGTGTATCGCTATAAATTCTGTTTCTACAAAATTCTTTATATTCTTTATATTGCCATTTAAAATTCTTCTCCAATCCCTACAAGTTTATTAATGAATTTTCAACAATCTTTCTTTTTTTCCCATTTGTCTAGAACAACCTACAACGTGAAAATAGGTATCTCAAACGTAGCAGCTCTGCCAAAGATAAAGAAATTGAGAGAGTGTACAGGATGCTACATAAAACTAAAAAAGAGAGGGATGAGCTCCTTGGACAGGTAAATATGTTATGAGCCATGATTAACCCTTTCCTGTTTTACAAAATTTTGGACCTGTCCAAATTCAAAGGTTTTGCAGACGAAAATTAAAAGTGGATTTAATTTGAAAAATAACCATTCAGTAGCGTAGAAAATAGTGTGGAAAAAGAAGAAATTGCTTGTCAGGAGCAATTTCTTCTTTTTTCACAATGTTTTCTCAATCATAAAATCACAGGCACGTAAAAAGCAGGGATTAAACAGTAAAGGGTTAACTCAAAAAACTCATCTTCTACCACTGTTTCATTTTTGGACCCCACCAACAGCATTATAATGGTTTTGCAGTGTATCGCTATAAATTCTGTTTCTACAAAATTCTTTATATTCTTTATATTGCCATTTAAAATTCTTCTCCAATCCCTACAAGTTTATTAATGAATTTTCAACAATCTTTCTTTTTTTCCCATTTGTCTAGAACAACCTACTACGTGAAAACAGGTATATCAAACGAAGCAGCTCTGCTAAGGACAAAGAGATAGAGAAGGTGTACAGGAGGCTACTGAAAATCAAAAAAGAGAGGGATGAGCTCCTTGGACAGGTATATATGTTATGATCCATGATTAATGCCCTGGCAGGGAGGAGCCTAAGTACCAGGTCATTGCACTTAAGGTTAAGGTTAAGGGAAATCAGCTTTTATTTAAAATAACCTACTTCTAAAGAGACTCGACATAAATAACTTGAGACCTTAAATCGTAGTATGGTTTCCAAATCTTCCTAACTTCAGCTTAATGAAGCTGAAGATACGAGGTATTGGTAACCAAACGATGAAATATGTTCACTCACTCAAAGCACGTGAATCCTTTAGGTTTTAGGATACAGTTATTTGGGTGCGTTAAAGATGATATCTGACTAAAATTTGAAAGAACCCAAACGTGATTCGAATTAAAATGTTTTCGACCAAAATGGTTGTACCAGTGTATATAGATAAAAAGATATTTAGGTTTTTCCTTCTCTTGAAAAGTAGGCTTTTCCCGTATTCATCCTAACAGAACGGAGCCGATGATATATAGGATATATATAGGCAATATGTGGCCTTTGACAAAAGATAAATGTCCTTCATGATGATTTGAGCATTAGTGAGTAATCAAAACATCATTACTACAGCTTTAATAAGCTGTAGTTACTATGTTTTGATTACTCACTAATGCTATTTTCAAAAGCAGAATTATTTGTATTATGCACTGGCAAAATGTGCTTATAATGGTAGTTATGCCCTTGTAATATCAGCAGTAAAATGGGATTTAAGTCTGGGTAAATTCAGGAAAAGATTTTTAAAAAACAAAACCCAGCTGAATACCACAGTGTTATAACTGTCATCAATTTTTAGCATTGACTTTTCGAAGGGGTAACAATTTACCTAACCACCAGCAACACTGCCAGTTGAACTTTTTGAAGATTGTTTTGTATGTTTGAATTATTTGGAAAATGAAAGCTATTTGAAATAAATTTTTATTTAAAAGAGAAAATAATAAGTGAGCTTACTGAGGAAATTCAGTGCAGTAAAGGTCTAACCAGTTTTTTCATTCCCTATAAACATCCTTCATCCTTGTGACCTGGCAAAGATTCTGATCAAGTTTCATGAAGATTGGGCAATATTTGTGGCCTCTAGAGAATAAACAAGAAAATTATCTTTAAGGCCCCTTTTCCCTTGATATGGCATGGATCCTTTCCATTTTCGATAGGGTTCATCCTTGTGACCTGGCAAACAATCTGACCAAGTTTCATGAAGATTGGGCCATATTTGTGGCCTCTAGAGTGTACACAAGAAAATTGTCTTTAAGGCCCTTTTTCCCTTGATATGGTATGGATCCTTCCCATTTTCAATAGGGTTCATCCTTGTGACCTGGCCAACAATCTGACTAAGTTTCATAAAGATTGTGTAATATTTGTGGCCTCTAGAGTGTAAACACTAAGATTGTTGACGCAGGACAACAGACGACGCACGACACACGACGGACATTCAATGATCACAAAAGCTCACCTTGAGCACGATGTGCTAGGGTGAGCTAAAATGTAATAAATAGTCAAAAAATCTTTTCGTGGTACACTGGACTATCATTATTGTTCAAATATACAATAAAACCATTGACAAATTGCTAACATGCCATATTCGAACGAGACTGACTTAAGGCTCTTTTTAACACGTTCCCTTTTTCCTCTCTGCTCATAAAACTTATGACAATTGAGTTATCTCGTAAACTTGAGAGATTAAGAAAATAAGTTTAGATGTATAAATAACCTATGTTTTATTTGGTGCAGTTGCGCCACGTTTAGAGAATGCCTTGCCATGCTCTCATTTTTTTTTTGGGGGGGGGGGGGGGGGGGGGGGCAAATCTGGACTTTGCGGACACTTTTACATAGAGACCCTAGGAACTTTGTGGCAACGTTTCATTGACATTGGCCCAGTTGTTTATGAGGTTGTTCAAAATTATCAGAGTGAAAATTGTCACGTCCTGTCATGCCTATATTCATGGATCAATCACAGTTTGCGATTAATTTTCGGAAGGGTCAACCAAGGAACATTTCGGAATAGTTCCATTGGAATCGGTCTTGCAATTTAGGAGGAGATGCCATTCATAGATTTCTTAGTAAAAGTTGCTACGCCCTGCCACACCAATATTTAGGCTATTGGTCAATTGAAATTTCGCAAACAATTTTAAAGATGGGTCGTTCAAAGACTTCTTAGGGAGAAAGCAAAGCCTATATTTTTGGGGCATTCAGTAGTTCAAGTGCACATTGAGACAGAGTTTCGTTCAAATTGACCCGATGTTTCAGGAGGAGAAGAAATTTTAAGATTGTTGACAGCGGACGACTCTGGGTGATCCTTAAAGCTTTGCTTGAGCACGCTGTGCTCAATGCCTGAAAATTATTGCTGCTCTGCAAATTTATATGGAACTTAATTAACAATATTTTCATACAATTCCAGTGATTCCCCAAAAAAAGATAAGAAATAATAAAAAAAGAAAAAAGATGCTGCTAGAGCAGTTGAAGTGCATCGACTTTCTTTTGGATTTTTATTCATCAGACAAATATTCAATTTGAGTTGCTTTTAGAGCTCTTTTGAATCTGGGTCGTTTTAACCTGCACTCAACTCATCCAGTAGAAAAACTCGGCCCCCTAAATAGACTATGTTATCGTATAATATATTTCATAAAATATGTACCGTATTTCACCTATTAGACGCGCCCTCCCTAATAAACCCGCCCCCATAAAATACGATTTCCAGGCCCTGGAATATCCGACCAACACCCAACCGTCAACTGTCCGTAGTGACAAAAAAAACAGTCTCAACGTTTATTTTACTAGAGCTACTCCACGACGCGATGTTCAAAAGATTATTGTTTAACTATTTTCCATCACGATCATTATTAGGGTGATTGCACGATTTAAGTCATCATCAAAAGATCGCTCAACTTCTGAAAACTAGCGAGAGCAAAATAGCTCTGGAAGCGCAAAAGGTTAAAATGCAACGGGTATCAAAATGTGACACAAAATTTCAAACTAATTCTCGTAATACATGAGGTGTAACATCAAACATCAATTTCTTTTTCCTTTCTTATTAATCCAACAACGTTAATGAAATAGAATTCTTCAAAACCTTCATGCGATCAAAATCTCTTTTCTTCATGTTGTTACGAAAATATTGCTGAAATCATTGTACATTCTTCAAACATCAAATTAAATCCGAGTCAAATGATTTAATCCGAGTCAAAACTCTATACTGTTAAAACAAGAGAAACCTTTAAAATCTCATGTTTAACTGATTATAAAAGCCTCATTGTGTGCAAAGATCTGTTAACTTCAAAGGCCGCCAACACCTGGTGACCCAGCTAGCTCCAGACCTGTTGTGTTTTCTCTATGACACACTTCGTCTCCAGAACTGTATCGGGTGTAAAGTGCAGTTATACATTGCTATGTTTATCTTTTTAAATATTATTTTGTGTTTTATTATTATCATATCAAATCATTGTTTTAAAATGTGCCGATTCTTAGAATTAAATTGCTGATGCATACACACATTAATGAACAATTGAACGAAGATTGAATATTTTTCTATTGGTAATAACTATACTTAATAGATAATCGTTTATAAAATGGATTTGGTATTAGATAAGGGGCCGAGTTATATGCTGGGCAGAGTTACCGATTAGCCGAGTTGATCGGTTACCATTAGTTCTTTGATTCGACATATCCTATGTTGCCTTGAACTGGTTGGAGTCCTGACATATATGCCCAGGAACAGCCGGAAGTAGAAATGGAAAACTGAAAGACGAAATAAACGTCCTTTGCAAAGTGAATTTCATAAAATTTAAAGTTTGTTTTGCGTTTCAATGAACTTCAAAATATATTTTGTGGTAATGCTTAAATATTCGACCTTGTAAACAGTCGTTGTGAAATATGAATATGTGATTCTCGGATTCAATGATCCCTTCCATATGATGTAATTTCCAAAATTAGAACATGTATACTACAATGAGTGTCGCCCATGGGGCGACACAATAATATTTACTCTTCTTTTGCTGGAGACAAGCATGTGTAGAAAACATCAAGATAAAAGAAGAAAGTGCTTTCTGAAAGCAATTTTTCCATTTCTCTCATGTTTTCTATAAAGTTTTACACTTTAATTTGACCTGTAACTTGAAACCCCTTTAAATTTGGACTAAAATTGCAATTTTGTCTTTATTCAAGGTCATCTGTCCTTGGACAAGTTCAATGAAAATCTACTTGTACACTGGCTAAAAAGTCCATGTCAGACAAGTTGGGCATTAGAATTCCTAATCCCTGTATTAACTGTATGCTTTTAGGAACCCTCCAGGGCATCAAGCCACTCTGTATCGTCTACTTCCGACTACAATTGGAGCACTTCTGGTAAGAACATTTTACATAACTTACAAAATTCAATTTGAAATTCGCTGTTAAACTAGAGTGTACAAACTATCATGTTGGAAACCTTTGCTGGGGCTGCCAAAAATACCCCCCCCCCCCAACCCCTGCCAAAAATTTACAAGCCACGCAGAACCCACTTTTTAATAGAGTTAGCTTAAAATGGAGAGGGATATAATGGAGTTGAAGTGAGTAACATGTTATAAGTAACTATTCCTAAAATAATAAAATTATATTTATACACTAGCTTTAAGCGGCACAGCCGCCTTCATCAGGTGAATCCTATGAATTGAACCATTATGCATGACGTCAAGGTAACGTTGAAGTCATCAAAATACTACAATGACCCGGTCATGCTGAACTTCATGCTGAACCCGGAATATTCCTGCTGTGGTGGGAGCTATAGACAAACATCAGCCTGCACATATGTGCATTCTGATGTTTGTCTACACCTGTTTCTCACTTTCAAACCAGAATTGTCAATGGATTTAGTTTTTCAAATAAAAATTGATCACAGATGGTACTTTCAGTGCTTTTTGCCTTTTGATTTTGATGAAAATTTTTATCCAAAATTTATTCAGCATGACAAGGGTTAAAAGGATGTTAAAACATACAAGTTTGGGGTTGATTTAATAATCATTAAGCAATTTTGATTAAAAATACAAGCATAAAGGAAATGTCAGGCTAGGCTCGATTCAGCCCACATCTAAGATGATTTAAAATTTTCATCTCAGGGAATTGAGTGATCATGGACCGCACAATTCTTCCATTATGTCCATCTCTGTATCCAGTCAATGGTAAAAAAAAATCCAGTGTTCCCATTTTTACATTTTTGACAAAGATGTCATTCGTAGGGGCATCCATGTTTGTGACACATTTCTTGTTGCAATACCAAGTCAAGTTGACTTTAAGACAAATTAAATTATCATTGAAAATATACCTTATTCCCTGTAACAGTAAACAACAGATAAATTACTGTTTTAGGATTTTTCATATCTTCCAGAACAAACATGCTTACGATTATGTTTTCAGACTAACCTATCAAATCTGTGTACAATATAATATTTTCCATGATATTATCCATGATTAATGCCCTGGCAGGGCGAAGCCTAAGTAACAGGTCGTTGCACTTAAGGTTAATAGTCCAGTCAATCTAGCCCAAAAATAGGCCAAACCTCAAAAAAATTGCAACAGAAATGTTTTCAAGCGATTTGTTATCTATAACATGTGTGTTGTAACATATCAAAAGTCTAGAAGAATCCAAGTGGGGGAAATTCTTAAAAATTGCAGTCAAAATGAGGTACCCTAAACCATTGGTTTAAAGGTGGTGCTAAGCTTCCAAGGCCACACAAAACAAAATTTTCTGCTTCAAAACACTTTCAATTAATATATACACTTTTCTTTATGTTAATCATACTGTTATATTTCTTCCCAAACTAATTGGGAAAATAACATAGTAAAAGCTATTTGTGTTCTGAAAATTTGCACACAAAAGTGGGTGGGGTAAAATACTTTGGTAACAAGCTGTCAAGTGGATAAAAGTTAATGAATACACCATTTTGATCTTTATCAAGTTTTATTTTTCATATAAAATTGAATGATATGATTGAGTTATGTTGTTTATACTTATACTACTGTTTTTATAGGGGAATCATGTGTTTGACAATTATGACACACAAGGTAGATCAATATATATCCGATTCTGACTTCTGTCATATCCATTATCCGTCTGTGTAAACTTACTTTTGGGACTCATTACTCTTATATGTATACACATTTTTTTTTTAAATAACTTAGTACACTTCTTAACTATCTTATGTAATCTGGATTTTGGATTTGGTAAATTATCTCAGATATGAGGCTACAAGGTTATTGATACTAGGTCATAGGTCAAACATAGTCTAAGCTTAATACTCATGGTCATTTCGTTGCGAATGAAAAGTATTTTTCTTTGGATATCACAACAAAGAAAACCCTCGAAACTTAGCATAACTGTTCTTTAGCTTGATACAATGTCAAATATACAATTTGAAAGTCTGTTGTTTAGTATTCAAGGTCACATGACATGAAAGAGGTCAAGGGTCAGAGCTTTGTATGTTCATATGCCAGCTAAGCGTTTTTTTTAATTCTATGGAATCCATCATGACTTGGCAGAAATATCTTCTCTATATGACAATAAAAGTAAATCTAAGAGTGTCAGCTCAAGTTTAAGGTCATAATTAGAGGTCAAAGGTAAAATATGTAAAAAAGATAGGTGTGTATGTTCGATAACTCTGATGTTCATTTACATGGATTTCTGCAATTTCACACCATCTTGAGATAATAAATAATATGCCTTTAGATGAAGGTCAAACTTTAAGAAGCCAAGAATGAAAGTAAGAAAGAAATATAGATGAGCTTGTTTCGTAACTATGGCATTTATAAAAGAATAGTCTTGATTAATGGCTAACGATAATATCTTTAAATTATTATACAAACTATAGTTATTTGGATTTATAGACAGAATATTATGCTATTGCTACCAATGTATATATTTATGCTTCAACACTCTGACATAGTTATATTTTGATAAACTGACATCAATTAAAATAGTGTTTTTAGAATGAAAGAAAACTTTTTTCAAAATTTATTATAATTCATTTGAAGCTATAATCTAAGATTTCTGGATATGGAGTTCAAGGCCTCAGTATGACAATTAAACATGATTATGAGCTTATTTAAGAGTTATTGATTTGCCATTCATACAAAAATAATGCAAATAAAAAAAAAAGAGCCAGGATGTTTTTGATCGTTTTTAATAGAGGTGTGAAATCAAGCTTCGATTTGTATTTACGTAGCATCAAAGACTAATGTAAACTGTTAATATTGCTCCTCCAAGACTTAGAGTTAAACTTTCTATGAAAAAGTGTATAAAGCTTTTTTTTGATTGACAATGATGGCAATAAAACAGTTGGCGTAGGAAATGTCATAATGGACAGTTTTCCAGTTGAATATTTTAAATTCAAAGAAGTAATCCTTCTAACAAGACAATCATTCTGATCAACTGTTATAAAGATTGGACCAAAATAGAAACCCTGGATAATAACAAAGAAAGTGTAATTGAGGATCTCTTTCCAATGGAACATTGACATTTCAATAAGATTCATAACTATGACAAGACAAACAATCTGACTTTATGAAGACTGGACCAAATTATGGCCACAGAAGAATAACAGGGAATTTTGGGCGATATTTGCTTGATTTTCAATGGAACCCTCAAAACTAAAATAGGTTCATCAAAAAAAAAAAAAAGGATTTCAATGAAACTTGGCACACAGCTTCACTACAATGAGGACATGCCCATATTGTCAGGGTAACCGGGTTCGACCGTGAATTTTAGAGTTACTGCCCCTGACTGTTTAAGCCATATACATACATAGTGATATTTGTTTCCGCGCTATTTCTTGAAAACTGTAGACTGGATTTTAATGAAACTTGGCACACAGTTTCACTAAAAAGAGGACATGCGCATATCATCAGGGTTACCGGGTTCAACTGTGGAATTTAGAGTTACTGCCCCCTGACTGTTTAAGCCATATACATACATAGTGATATTCGTTTCCGCCCTATTTCTTGAAAACTATAGGTTGATGTAGATAAAAGATAACCTGTACCTAAGTTTGATATTAACTCCATTGACAATGAAAATATGTTCAGCGGGGGATATCAATTCAATGAATTTGCTTGTTTACATTAAATTACAATTTGAAAATGCAAATTCTTCATTTTGAAATAAAAGTGGTTAATTTTGGTCCTATTTGACCACCATACATTCATTTTCTATTCTGTTGATTTACCCATTTTTATCATGAAAACCATAGAAAAAAGATCAAGTTAAATTAAGTTAGCTAATCTCTGATCTATTTCAAACATTAAATTCCATATATATAACACCAGTGCGTCTTCAAAAATGATACTTCATGTTTTGGTTCAACATACAGCTATTTCTAAAGAATGATCCACGAAAACCAATGACAAATTGTCATGAAATTTAAGTTTTTCATTAATTTTCAATAAAATTAGACAAACTAATTACATATATACTTTTCATCTTATTTTAAATGTTATTGTAACATTACCATTATATTTGTAATAAAGTATGGTGACTGAACATTACCATGAAATTTTACTGCGAATTTCAAAATTATGAGTGGCCAAAAATCACATTTCCCCCATCTAGATTTTTCTAGACTTTTGATATGTTGAAAAGTAAGTTCAGGATAATATCATAACGCAAAAATAGTTTCTGTTGCAATGTTTTTGAGGTTGAAGTCTCAATTGACTGGACTATAAGGGAAATCAGCTCTTGTCTATAATAAAGCTACTTCTAAAGAGCCGACATAAAGAACATGAGATCTTAAATCGTAGATTGATAACCAAATCCTCGTAACTTCAGCTTAATCAAGCTGAATTTACGAGGCTTTGGTAACCAAACAATGAAATGCGTTCACTCTTAACGCGTGAATCCTTTAGGTTTACAACAGTAATTTACATGCGTTAACAATAAAGAACCCAAAGTATTGAAAAGTTAACTCGCCAAATTACCACGGCTAAGCCCTGCCCTGCCAGTTCATTAAAAAGCAGAATAAAATAACCCTGTTGATTGTTTTGATCTGACATAGGTGCCATGATTTATATTGTAAAAGTTGTGCAAATCGGCTATGAGCTTATTGCAATGATAGTTTGTAACCGTGAGAATGACCTCATAATGGTAGTGCTGTAGTGTTAGGCAATTGGTTTCAAATCACAATTGATAATCTATTTGTAATTGGAAGACTAAATCAACTAATGATCGATTGTACAACAGTTTTCTAAGAATTTAATACAGCACTCCCAGTATTATCCTTTGAAGAATAGAAAATGAAAGTTTTGATTGAAACTCTTGACCTAAAGACTTTTTTATACGCCCGTCGAAGACGGGACGTATTATGGGATCACCCGTGACGTCCGGCGTCCGGTGTCCGGGCGTCCGGGCGTCCGGCGGCGTCCACTTCTTTGTCCGGAGCATAACTCTGTCACTTGAAGTCCGATGGACTTCAAACTTGGCAATTATATTCTTCTCATCATTGCGGAGTGCAGTGCACAAGAACCATAACTCTACCTGGCCTATTTTTTGAGTTATTGCCCTTTGTTGTTTTTCAGACTTGAATCTTGTCCGGAGTATATCTCTAAAAGTATAATAGCTAGGATCATGAAACTTCATGGGTGTATAGATCTCACCACGGGGGAGTGCAGTGCACAAGAACCACAACTCTACCTGGCCTATTTTTTGAGTTATTGCCCTTTGTTGTTTTTCAGACTTGAATCTTGTCCGGAGTATATCTCTTAAAGTATAAAAGCTAGGATCATGAAACTTCATAGGTGTATAGATGTCACCAAGGGGGAGTGCAGTGCACAAGAACCTTAACTCTACAGGGCCTATTTTTTGAGTTATTGCCCTTTGTTGTTTTTCAGACTTGAATCTTGTCCGGAGTATATCTCTAAAAGTATAATAGCTAGGATCATGAAACTTCATGGGTGTATAGATCTCACCAAGGGGGAGTGCAGTGCACAAGAACCATAACTCTACCTGGCCTATTTTTTGAGTTATTGCCCTTTGTTGTTTTTCAGACTAGAATCTTGTCGGGAGTATATCTCTAAAAGTATAATAGCTAGGATCATGAAACTACATGGGTGTATAGATCTTACCAAGGGGGAGTGCAGTGTACAAGAACCACAACTCTACCTGACCTATTTTTTGAGTTATTGCCCTTTGTTGTTTTTCAGACTTGAATCTTGTCCGGAGTATATCTCTGAAAGTAAAGAAGCTAGGATCATGAAACTTCATGGGTGTATAGATCTCACCAAGGGGGAGTGCAGTGCACAAGAACCATAACTCTACCTGGCCTTTTTTTTGAGTTATTGCCCTTTGTTGTTTTTCAGACTTGAATCTTGTCCGGAGTATATCTCTAAAAGTATAATAGCTAGGATCATTAAACTGCATGGGTGTATAGATCTCACCAAGGGGGAGTGCAGTGTACAATAACCATAACTCTGTCTGGCCTATTTTTTGAGTTATTGCCCTTTGTTGTTTTTCAGACATAAATCTTGTCCGGAGTATGTCTCTTAAAGTATAATAGCTAGGATCATGAAACTTCATGGGTGTATAGATGTCATCAAGGGGGAGTGCAGTGTACAAGAACCATAATTCTACCTGGCCTATTTTTTGAGTTATTGCCCATTGTTGTTTTTCATACTAAAATCTTGTCCAGAGTATATCTCTAAAAGTATAATAGCTAGGATCATGAAACTTCATTGGTGCAAAAATTATTCATTCAAAATAACCTCAGTTCTATTCAAACCCCCAGTTAATACTAAGTAGTGTGACGGGCGTATCTTGTGACAATTTGGCACCTTGTCTGCACATGTTTCTTCCAATTCCATGGCTCAGCATGAAACAGTTTTAACTACCTATAAACATATAGGCAGTTAAAACTGTTTCACACTGAGCCATCAAACAATTATACATGTATAATGTCTTTCATTTATGTGATAGAAACTGATTAATCGATAAAGAAATTTCTAAGGCGATTACAATGATTGGAAGCCCAAACCAACTGATTATCAATTATAAACCATTAATCTGCCCATCACTACTCCACGGGGGGTGATGTCCATAATCGGAAACACTGGCTCCGCTTTCAAAATCATGTGTGGAACTTCCGCACCACGTGCGTCTCCGATTATGTAGATGTAAACATTTCATTTTTGGACTGAAAAAATGGGATAGGTGTCAGAACTTCCTAATTCATATCGGATTTTATTCATTAATCATTAAATAGTCGAATGCTATTCAACCAGTTATATATTTTGCCACATTAACATACTCAAGAATTGTAAAAACGCTCGTTGGTCTTTGTTAAAAATGATTTCTTTTCAGAGCAATCTTGAGCCAGGAATATCAAAACACGTGGTTTTACCTCCAAAATGCATATTCTGGACAAGATTAATAACATTACTATTGTTTTCAGTATGCATGAGTTTAACAAAACAACCACAATACTCTACCCCAATATACTTGCCTACAATATGAGATAAATCAAAGAAAATAGTTTGGTTCCGATTATGTGGAGTGGCTCTGATTATGTATCCTGGCTCTGAAGTTGTGGAGTGTCTTATTCTTCTTCCATATACCCTAACCATCTTCGATATGAAGTTTCTGCTGGTTTCATGGTGCAACTTTTTTCGTCATTCTATGACGCATGTTGTATATGTTACGTCTCACCTCATCGTGTTTACTTTTATTATAAAATTCCAGTGACTAGACAGTCAGCCACATTAATATTACTTTGAACATGTACGTACAAGTTAATTATATGGCTATCACTTAGTATTGAATTTAAAAAGAGATAAGGATTTCTACGGAGCCTGCCAGTGGTTTTGGCCTGCCTATTACAGTCAAACCTGTCTTTAGCAAGCACCCAAGGGACATTCAAAAAACGCTTGTTTAAGACAGGTGCTTGCTAAATACAGGTCAATTTCAGTGCAAATGGTTCATTTGGGAACTCAGTGGCCGCTTGCTTATGACAAGTTGCTTGCTAAATACAGGACTGGTGGCCATTAAGACAGGTTTGACTGTATACTTCGCATACAGTATAAAAACGTTCAAAACAAAAAAAACAAGAGTGCCATCATCACAAAATACGCCGCCACTTTGCTGCTGTTTCACGAAAATAATTGTAGACACTACTTATATTGACAGAACCAAATTGAAAATGACCAAGTTTCATTTAAATCAAGACAAGACTGCAATTTCAATAAGCCCCAGGCACTAAGTTTTAAGGGGGCATAATTCAGGGAAATAAATGAGCCATAAAATCCTTGATCCATGTACATCTATAAATTATGGTGATGACATTGACCAAGTTTCATTTAAATAAAGACAAAAAGTAAGGAGGAGTTGTGTTCAAATGCTGCAATTTCAATAAGCCCTAGATACTAAGTTTTTAGGGGGCATAATTTAGGGTAAAATTAATGAACCATAAAATCCTTACTTCATGATCATCTACCATTTTTGGTTATAACATCCACCAAGTTTCATTTAGATCCAGCCAGAAACTTAGGAAGAGTTGCATTCACAAGGCTGCAATTTCAATAAGCCCCAGAGACTAAATTTTAAGGGGGCATAACTGAGGCAATAAGCCCCAGAGACTAAGTTTTTAAGGGGCATAACTCAGGCAAAAATCAACGAACCATAAAATCCTTGCTTCATGCACATCTACCAATTGAGGTGATAACATTGACCAAGTTTCAAGAACATTCAGCCAGAAACTTAGGAGGAGTTGCGTCGACAAAAAAAGTGGACCCAGAGACTAAGTTTTTAAGGGGCATAACTCAGACAAAAAACAACAAACCATAAATTCATTCCTTCATGCACATCTACAAATTTAGGTGATAACATTGACCAAGTTTCAAGAAGATCCAGCCAGAAACTAAGGAGGAGTTGCGTTGACAAGAAAGGTGGACCCAGAGACTAAGTTATCAAGTGGCATAACTCAGGCAAAAATCAACGAACCATAAAATCCTTCCTTCATGCACATCTTCCAATAGAGGTGATAGAAAATCCAGCCAGAAGTTTAGGAGGAGTTGCGTTGACAAGAATTGATTGATGGACGGATTGATGGACGGACGGACAGACGGAGAAGATGACGCCAATATACGTCCGCCTCCGGCGGCGTATAAAAACAAAAAAAAAAACAAAAAAAAAACGAACAAAAATTAAGACCAATTAGAATCCCTTTGGTCATTCAAACAACGCGGACATTAACCCCTCAATCCGTTTTTTGAGGCAGACAGAATCTCCTCCATTAATTTGTTTGGGCGGACAAAAGCCCCTTGGTCTGATTACCAAGGCAGAATATCCCCTTAATCAAATCTACAAGGCGGACATAATCCCCTCAATAGGCGGACACTATCACCTTCAAATTCAAGAAAAAAAAACAGCAAAACTTTCGTTATAATTTAAATCATTGGAAAAAAACCTCTTACGTTCTTATTTGTATAGGCTAAAAATTGATATCTTTGATACCGGTACTTTCAGTCAAGAGGTCCTGGGTTTGATTCCTGACAGCTGCACTCATCCTTTCCAACTATTCGTCTCCCACCAATAGGTTGACAATCATAGCAGCAACACCTATTGGACATTCATCAGCATCGCCCTCTGGTCATCGAGCATCATTTTCTGGACCTTCAACATCGTCTCCTATTCCAACTCCATCATCATCACCTACTGAACCCTTAGCAGCGTCACCACCTGCAACTTTATCAGCAACACCTAGTGGACATTCATCAGCATCATCTACTGGTCATCCAGCGTAACTTTCTGAACCTCCAACATCGTCTCCTATTCCAACTCCATCATCATCACCTACTGAACCTTTAGCAGCGTCACCTACAGCAACTATATCAGCAACACCTAGTGGACATTCATCAGCATTGCCCTCTGGTCATCCAGCATCATCTTCTGGACCTCCAACAGTGTCTCCTATTGGACTGCCATCATTGTCATCTACAGGACACACATCATCTTCAGCTACTGGATCACAATCAGCAACACCACGTTGACATTCATCAGCATCGCCCTCTGGATCAGCATCAGCGTCACCAGCGCGGATTACTCTTACACCATCATCGCAGCTGTCTCCATCAGGGCAACCAATGTTTGGTTAGTATTTTATATATTTTTATTTGAAAATTGTGTCATTCTAATGAAAGCTTTGTTATGTTTAATATTAAGTTAATCTTAAATAATCATTAGACCTTTTTATTAAATATTGACCCTATTATATTGATGTAATTATCATTCAGGGAAAGTTTTTTATCAAATTATCATTTGGCCCAATTTTGCTGGAAAATGCAAAAGATTAAAGCTAAAAAAGGAACATTTTTCAATTAAAAAATACATCACAGTTATCTCCCTTGATAGTCTGGATAGCTCTCATTTTGTTCATGCAGTGCTTTCAGCACTTTGATTTTAACGCAATCCATAAAAGGAACACATGTGCACTCTGATCTCAGTCCACACCATCTGATTTTGATTTTCAAATACAAAAGTTTTAAAATGATATTTTTGAAAAAGATACTGACTCATACTTAGTGCATCCAGTGCTTTCAGCACTTTGATATCAATGCAATCTTTGAAAGTTTCACAAGGATTAAAAAGACACAGAATGAATAAGTGCAAAATATTGAAAACAGAGCTATGGGTCTAATACAATTATCTTTTCCTAGTCACATAATTGTCATTGAGCTATGAAAACCTTGTAATTATAGTTTATTCAAGCTTGAGATACTAGGTTTTGGTCGCCCACCAACTTAAGTAAATTGTATAGAAGATCCATTAAAAAGACTTACATTGTAAGTAAAAGATAGTCAACATTTGTGTTTAGATCACATACCCTGCATAATTTTATTTGTAGTTACAAGGAAAGTAAGCAAGAAAAAATGAATATTTTCATTTTTACATTCCCAGATGTCTCCCATTGACCATAAAAAATGGAAGAGAAAACCTGTAGATCCCTATTAAAAAACTTGTTAAACAAAATACGAAATCCAGAATCCAATGTCATAAGTATTTTCAACTTAGATCAATTCTTTGAAGTAATTCAAGCATTAAGCAATGATTCATGTCAAATATGGAAAATATAAGCCCTTACAGTTTTGGAAGCAGAGGTGTAGAAATACAGAGTTTTTCCTCTTGTCCTTGGACAAGTGAAACCTGATTTCCTACTTGTTCAGGATCAAAATGAAATTGTCCACAAAAGAGTAGGTAGATAAATATTGGGAAAATATTGTTTTTAATGAAGAAAATGCTGTAACCCAGCATTTTTTTCATTAAGGACAATGTTTTCTTCCCGTTGATACAAATAAAAGGATGACTTTTCTCCTAAATCTTTGATTACTGTCATCGCTTTGATTTCATAGACATTGCTGTAGGCTTGTTTTATCATGCAATGACTCAATTATTGACCTGATATCACCTGCCTGATAACATAACATGATATCAGGCAGTTTATTTTAAGAAACAATTAATCTCTGTCGTCACTATAGGCTTGAATTTTCACCATGAGTAGAGCTATACATGCTATAAAGGAGGATAACTCTTTTGAAAAAACAGTAAGAGTTGTGCCCCTTTATAAACTTGAAATTTTAACATTTTCCAGAACTGTATGCAGAACTCTTTCTGGCATATTATGTTTATAACATTGTTCCGATTTATTTTGTCAGATACCAGATTGGAGATAGAAAAATTCTGTTCGTCAACACCTATCGTTTCTGATGTAAGTTGATTTCACTATGTTTTAAGACTCATGATCTTTCACAATGTTGATCCAGGTTCCAAATGAAATAAAACAAGAGGACCAAGATGGTCCTAGATAGCTCACCTGAGTCTCTTTGACCCCTAGGACATCACATTAAATAGATAGGCAGATGTCAAAAAGAAGATAATTGCCTAAGATCAATACCATGGAACGTTTTCAGCAAGGAGCAAGACAGATATGCCTTTTTGCTCTTTGATTCTATGTAAAAATGGATGCACCCGGATGGACCCCAAAAGTGACCCCAGGGTCTTGATATGAACAAACTTGGAAGAGGTCCATAAGATGATGCTACATTCTAAATATGAAAGCTGTCTGCCTTCTGGTTTCAGAGAAGAAGACTTTTGAAGGTTTTCCCATTTTCACCCATCGTGCTCAGATGAGCTGAAAGGGATGCGGCCGGGTGGAGCCCCAATATGACCCAAGGGTCTTGATATGAACAAACTTGGTAGGGGCCCCACAAGATGATGCAACATACCAAAAATGAAAGCAGTGTGCCCTCTGGTTTCCATTAAAGAAGATTTTAAAAGATTTTCGCTCTTTGATTCTATGTAAAAAGGGTTGCGCATGAGTGGAGCCCAAATATGATCCCAGGGTCTTGATATGAACAAACTTGATAGAGGTCCACTAGATGATGCTACATACCAAATATGAAAGCTGTCTGCCTTCTGGTTTCAGAGAAGAAGATTTTTGAAGATTTTTACAGGATTTGAAGATTTAAAGCCTAATTGAATTATTATCGGCGATCCTTATCTCTAACTAAAACTTGATTTATTGTATGCTTATTAGACTAGGTTGAATAGAATTTTAACTAGAAGCCTATATATGACATGCATTTCCTTCAAGATTTTTAAAGAAAAGTTTACGAACGGACGCACGGACGCACTGACGCATGGACGGACGCACAACGGACACAACGCCATGACAATAGCCCCAGTGGCTTTCAGCCAGTGGAGCTAAAAACAGTAAGAAATGTGCCCCTTTATAAACTTGTAATTTTAACATTTTCCAGAACCGTCTGTGACTCAGGCACATGACACACTGCGCATGTTGGAGGATGGAGTCAGAGTGATCCTAAAAGCTCCTCTTGAGAGTCACCTTCTGAACCTCCAACATCGTCTCCTATTCCAACTCCATCATCATCACCTTCTGAACCTTTAGCAGCGTCAAGATTTATTTTGTCAGATACCAGATTGGAGATAGAAAAATTCTGTTCGTCAACACCTATCGTTTCTGATGTAAGTTGATTTCACTATGTTTTAAGACTCATGATCTTTCACAATGTTGATCCAGGTTCCAAATGAAATAAAACAAGAGGACCAAGATGGTCCTAGATAGCTCACCTGAGTCTCTATGACCCCTAGGACATCACATTAAATAGATAGGCAGATGTCAAAAAGAAGATAATTGCCTAAGATCAATACCATGGAACGTTTTCAGCAAGGAGCAAGACAGATATGCCTTTTTGCTCTTTGATTCTATGTAAAAATGGATGCACCCGGATGGACCCCAAAAGTGACCCCAGGGTCTTGATATGAACAAACTTGGAAGAGGTCCATAAGATGATGCTACATTCTAAATATGAAAGCTGTCTGCCTTCTGGTTTCAGAGAAGAAGACTTTTGAAGGTTTTCCCATTTTCACCCATCATGCTCAGATGAGCTGAAAGGGATGCGGCCGGGTGGAGCCCCAATATGACCCAAGGGTCTTGATATGAGCAAACTTGGTAGGGGCCCCACAAGATGATGCAACATACCAAAAATGAAAGCAGTGTGCCATCTGGTTTCCATTAAAGAAGATTTTAAAAGATTTTCGCTCTTTGATTCTATGTAAAAAGGGTTGCGCCCGAGTGGAGCCCAAATATGATCCCAGGGTCTTGATATGAACAAACTTGATAGAGGTCCACTAGATGATGCTACATACCAAATATGAAAGCTGTCTGCCTTCTGGTTTCAGAGAAGAAGATTTTTGAAGATTTTTACAGGATTTGAAGATTTAAAGCCTAATTGAATTATTATCGGCGATCCTTATCTCTAACTAAAACTTGATTTATTGTATGCTTATTAGACTAGGTTGAATAGAATTTTAACTAGAAGCCTATATATGACATGCATTTCCTTCAAGATTTTTTAAGAAAAGTTTACGAACGGACGCACGGACGCACTGACGCATGGACGGACGCATGACGGACACAACGCCATGACAATAGCCCCAGTGGCTTTCAGCCAGTGGAGCTAAAAACAGTAAGAATTGTGCCCCTTTATAAACTTGTAATTTTAACATTTTCCAGAACCGTCTGTGACTCAGGCACATGACACACTGCTCATGTTGGACGTTGGAGTCAGGGTGATCCTAAAAGCTCCTCTTGAGAGTCACCTTCTGAACCTCCAACATCGTCTCCTATTCCAACTCCATCATCATCACCTTCTGAACCTTTAGCAGCGTCAAGATTTATTTTGTCAGATACCAGATTGGAGATAAAAAAATTCTGTTCGTCAACACCTATCGTTTCTGATGTAAGTTGATTTCACAATGTTTAAAGAATCATGATCTTTCACAATGTTGATCCAGGTTCCAAATGAAATAAAACAAGAGGACCAAGATGGTCCTAGATAGCTCACCTGAGTCTCTATGACCCCTAGGACATCACATTAAATAGATAGGCAGATGTCAAAAAGAAGATAATTGCCTAAGATCAATACCATGGAACGTTTTCAGCAAGGAGCAAGACAGATATGCCTTTTTGCTCTTTGATTCTATGTAAAAATGGATGCACCCGGATGGACCCCAAAAGTGACCCCAGGGTCTTGATATGAACAAACTTGGAAGAGGTCCATAAGATGATGCTACATTCTAAATATGAAAGCTGTCTGCCTTCTGGTTTCAGAGAAGAAGACTTTTGAAGGTTTTCCCATTTTCACCCATCGTGCTCAGATGAGCTGAAAGGGATGCGGCCGGGTGGAGCCCCAATATGACCCAAGGGTCTTGATATGAACAAACTTGGTAGGGGCCCCACAAGATGATGCAACATACCAAAAATGAAAGCAGTGTGCCCTCTGGTTTCCATTAAAGAAGATTTTAAAAGATTTTCGCTCTTTGATTCTATGTAAAAAGGGTTGCGCCCGAGTGGAGCCCAAATATGATCCCAGGGTCTTGATATGAACAAACTTGATAGAGGTCCACTAGATGATGCTACATACCAAATATGAAAGCTGTCTGCCTTCTGGTTTCAGAGAAGAAGATTTTTGAAGATTTTTACAGGATTTGAAGATTTAAAGCCTAATTGAATTATTATCGGCGATCCTTATCTCTAACTAAAACTTGATTTATTGTATGCTTATTAGACTAGGTTGAATAGAATTTTAACTAGAAGCCTATATATGACATGCATTTCCTTCAAGATTTTTAAAGAAAAGTTTACGAACGGACGCACGGACGCACTGACGCATGGACGGACGCACGACGGACACAACGCCATGACAATAGCCCCAGTGGCTTTCAGCCAGTGGAGCTAAAAACAGTAAGAAATGTGCCCCTTTATAAACTTGTAATTTTAACATTTTCCAGAACCGTCTGTGACTCAGGCACATGACACACTGCGCATGTTGGAGGATGGAGTCAGAGTGATCCTAAAAGCTCCTCTTGAGAGTCACCTTCTGAACCTCCAACATCGTCTCCTATTCCAACTCCATCATCATCACCTTCTGAACCTTTAGCAGCGTCAAGATTTATTTTGTCAGATACCAGATTGGAGATAGAAAAATTCTGTTCGTCAACACCTATCGTTTCTGATGTAAGTTGATTTCACTATGTTTTAAGACTCATGATCTTTTACAATGTTGATCCAGGTTCCAAATGAAATAAAACAAGAGGACCAAGATGGTCCTAGATAGCTCACCTGAGTCTCTATGACCCCTAGGACATCACATTAAATAGATAGGCAGATGTCAAAAAGAAGATAATTGCCTAAGATCAATACCATGGAACGTTTTCAGCAAGGAGCAAGACAGATATGCCTTTTTGCTCTTTGATTCTATGTAAAAATGGATGCACCCGGATGGACCCCAAAAGTGACCCCAGGGTCTTGATATGAACAAACTTGGAAGAGGTCCATAAGATGATGCTACATTCTAAATATGAAAGCTGTCTGCCTTCTGGTTTCAGAGAAGAAGACTTTTGAAGGTTTTCCCATTTTCACCCATCGTGCTCAGATGAGCTGAAAGGGATGCGGCCGGGTGGAGCCCCAATATGACCCAAGGGTCTTGATATGAACAAACTTGGTAGGGGCCCCACAAGATGATGCAACATACCAAAAATGAAAGCAGTGTGCCATCTGGTTTCCATTAAAGAAGATTTTAAAAGATTTTCGCTCTTTGATTCTATGTAAAAAGGGTTGCGCCCGAGTGGAGCCCAAATATGATCCCAGGGTCTTGATATGAACAAACTTGATAGAGGTCCACTAGATGATGCTACATACCAAATATGAAAGCTGTCTGCCTTCTGGTTTCAGAGAAGAAGATTTTTGAAGATTTTTACAGGATTTGAAGATTTAAAGCCTAATTGAATTATTATCGGCGATCCTTATCTCTAACTAAAACTTGATTTATTGTATGCTTATTAGACTAGGTTGAATAGAATTTTAACTAGAAGCCTATATATGACATGCATTTCCTTCAAGATTTTTAAAGAAAAGTTTACGAACGGACGCACAGACGCACTGACGCATGGACGGACGCACGACGGACACAACGCCATGACAATAGCCCCAGTGGCTTTCAGCCAGTGGAGCTAAAAACAGTAAGAATTGTGCCCCTTTATAAACTTGTAATTTTAACATTTTCCAGAACCGTCTGTGACTCAGGCACATGACACACTGCGCATGTTGGACGTTGGAGTCAGGGTGATCCTAAAAGCTCCTCTTGAGAGTCACCTTCTGAACCTCCAACATCGTCTCCTATTCCAACTCCATCATCATCACCTTCTGAACCTTTAGCAGCGTCAAGATTTATTTTGTCAGATACCAGATTGGAGATAAAAAAATTCTGTTCGTCAACACCTATCGTTTCTGATGTAAGTTGATTTCACAATGTTTAAAGACTCATGATCTTTCACAATGTTGATCCAGGTTCAAAATGAAATAAAACAAGAGGACCAAGATGGTCCTAGATAGCTCACCTGAGTCTCTATGACCCCTAGGACATCACATTAAATAGATAGGCAGATGTCAAAAAGAAGATAATTGCCTAAGATCAATACCATGGAACGTTTTCAGCAAGGAGCAAGACAGATATGCCTTTTTGCTCTTTGATTCTATGTAAAAATGGATGCACCCGGATGGACCCCAAAAGTGACCCCAGGGTCTTGATATGAACAAACTTGGAAGAGGTCCATAAGATGATGCTAGATTCTAAATATGAAAGCTGTCTGCCTTCTGGTTTCAGAGAAGAAGATTTTTGAAGGTTTTCCCATTTTCACCCATCGTGCTCAGATGAGCTGAAAGGGATGCGGCCGGGTGGAGCCCCAATATGACCCAAGGGTCTTGATATGAACAAACTTGGTAGGGGCCCCACAAGATGATGCAACATACCAAAAATGAAAGCAGTGTGCCCTCTGGTTTCCATTAAAGAAGATTTTAAAAGATTTTCGCTCTTTGATTCTATGTAAAAAGGGTTGCGCCCGAGTGGAGCCCAAATATGATCCCAGGGTCTTGATATGAACAAACTTGATAGAGGTCCACTAGATGATGCTACATACCAAATATGAAAGCTGTCTGCCTTCTGGTTTCAGAGAAGAAGATTTTTGAAGATTTTCATTTTTTTACCCTTCGTGCTCATAAGAGATAAAGGGATGCACCCGTGCAAAGCCCAAATATGACCCAAGGGTCTGGATATGAACAAACTTGGTAGAGGCCCACTAGGTGATGCTACACACCAAATATTAAAGCTGTCTGCCATCTGGTTACAGAGAAGATTTTTAAAGATTTTCGCTCTTTGATTCTATGTAAAAAGGGTTGGGCCCAGGCAAAGCCCAAACATGACCCCAGGGTCTTGATATGAACAAACTAGATAGAGGTCCACTAGATGATGCTACATACCAAATATGTCTGCCTTCTGGTTTCAGAGAAAAAGATTTTTTAAGATTTTCGTATTTTCACCTTTTTTGCTAAGGGTAAAGGGAAAGTTAAGAGTGGATTTCATTTATTTGAACAACTTTGGTAGAGCTTGACCCAAGGAACATCCCTGCCAAGTTTCATCAAGATTGGCCCACTAGTTTAGGAGGAGATGTTGAAAGAAATTGTGGACGACGCACGACGGACATTCTACGATCCCAATAGCTCACCTTGAGCACTTCGTGCTCAGGTGAGCTAAAAATTGAAGAGAAAACTCGCAAACGTCTAAATCCACGTTAATAAACTTTACAAAGATGTGTTCACAAAATGAGCCAGAGTCAGCGTCACCAGCGCGGATTACTCTTACACCATCATCGCAGCTGTCTCCATCAGGGCAACCAATCTTTGGTTAGTATTTTATATATTTTTATTTGAAAATTGTGTCATTCTAATGAAAGCTTTGTTATGTTTAATATTAAGTTAATCTTAGATAATCATTAGACCTTTTTATTAAATATTGACCCTATTATATTGATGTAATTATCATTCAGGGAAAGTTTTTTATCAAATTATCATTTGGCCCAATTTTGCTGGAAAATGCAAAAGATTAAAGCTAAAAAAGGAACATTTTTCAATTAAAAAATACATCACAGTTATCTCCCTTGATAGTCTGGATAGCTCTCATTTTGTTCATGCAGTGCTTTCAGCACTTTGATTTTAACGCAATCTATAAAAGGAACACATGTGCACTCTGATCTCAGTCCACACCATCTGATTTTGATTTTCAAATACAAAAGTTTTAAAATGATATTTTTGAAAAAGATACTGACTCATATTTAGTGCATCCAGTGCTTTCAGCACTTTGATATCAATGCAATCTTTGAAAGGTTCACAAGGATTAAAAAGACACAGAATGAACAAGAGCCATGTTGGACATGGGCATAAGTCCCCTACCGGCTTTGTTTGTCTCAATGTTTTCCCACGCCAATTCTATCAGGGACGTCAAAACCAGGTCTTGTTAAAGGGTTAAACAAGACTTACATGAGTTGTTGTCTCTGCTGTGCCCACTATACAATTCATGGAAGCAATAGACAGATGCAAGAAATAGTATCAATAACAGTTACCTTGTCTGATCCAAGATGTTTTTCTTAAGTCTTGTTGGTAAGAAATGAGAACTTTCACTGGAGGTGATTAATACTGCTGCATCACCACCCTGACTAACATGGCTTTTAATTTTTTTTACATTTTAAAACAGGTTTCATCAAGTTAGCTTGCTTAGTTATTAAGTTATTGCAGGATCCATTTTTTTCCATATTTTCACTATTTCCGTTACCATAGCAACCGCACTTTTTGTCAAAGAACAAAGATAAAATGATGTGCATAATCTACACATTGCCATCTAGTCATATACCAAGTCTCATCAAATTAGCTTGCTTACTTATTAACTTATCGCAGGATCCAATATTTTTTGCCATATTTTCACTATTTCCGTAACCATAGCAACAACAATTTTAGTCTAAAAACAAAAATAAAATGATGTGCATAATCTACACATTGCCATATAGTCATATACCAAGTCTCATCAAACTAGCTTGCTTAGTTATTATCTTATCGCAGGATCCCATTTTTGGCCATATTTTCACTATTTCTGTAACCATAGCAACCTCAATTTAAGTCGAAAAACAAAAATAAAATGATGTGCATAATCTACACATTGCCATCTAGTCATATACCAACTTTCATCAAAAACGCTTGCTTAGTTATTAAGTTATCGCGGGATCAAGATTTGAGCGGACAGACGGACAGACGGACAGACGGACGGACAGACGGACGGACAGACGGAGGGCAAACCTATAGTCCCTCCGGTGTGAACACCGGTAGGGGACTAATAAGTGCAAAATATTGAAAGCAGAGCTATGGGTCTAATACAATTATATTTTCCTAGTCACATAATTGTCATTGAGCTATGAAAACCTTGTAATTATAGTTTATTCAAGCTTGAGATACTAGGTTTTGGTCGCCCACCAACTTAAGTTAATTGTATGGAAGATCCATTAAAAAGACTTACATTGTAAGTAAAAGATAGTCAACATTTGTGTTTAGATCACATACTCTGCATAATTTTATTTATAGTTACAAGGAAAGTAAGCAAGACTAGAAAGCCATGAATGGCTTGAGTCGCTCCACAGGCTTGAAATTCTTGTAAAAGCAAATAAATGTTTTGACTAGATTTTTAGATATTTGGGGTTCTACTGATGTTGAAAATGATTTTCAAAGTTTCAACTATATAACAGATAGAAAAATGACCTCCGCTATTTACGGACATATTTTTCATCAAATCAAAATAATTTTTGGCTGCATGATAATGGGTCACCCAAAGATCATACCAAAAGTGTTTGATTGATATCCATCTGTTACATTCTGAGAAAATGATTTTCATAGTTTCCACTATTTAACATATTGAGAAATGACCTCCACCCATAAAATTCATTTTTTTCATCCAATCACAATAATTTTTGGTACACTGATAAAGGGTCACTCAAGGATCATTCCAGTGACATTTGGTTGATATCCATCGGTTACATTCTGAGAAAATGATTTTCAAAGTTTCCACTATATAACATAAAGAGAAATGACCTCCGCCCATAAAATGCATATTTTCCATCTGATCACAATGATTTTTTGTAGACTGATAATAGGTCACCCAAGGATCATTCATGTATCATTCCTGTGAAGTTTGGTTGAAATTCATCAAGTAGATTCTGAGAAGATTTTTAAAGAAAAGTTTATGACTGGACGCACACACGCATGCATGCATGGACGCACAACGGACACAACCCCATGACAATAGCCCCAGTGGCTTTCAGCCAGGAGCTAAAAAACTGAATATTTTCATTTTTGCATTCCCAGATGTCTCCCATTGACCATAAAAAATGGAAGAGAAAACCTGTAGATCCCTATTAAAAAACTTGTTAAACAAAATACGAAATCCAGAATCCAATGTCATAAGTATTTTCAACTAAGATCAATTCTTTGAAGTAATTCAAGCATTAGGCAATGATTCATGTCAAATATGGAAAATATAAGCCCTTACAGTTTGGGAAGCAGAGGTGTAGAAATACAGAGTTTTTCCTCTTGTCCTTGGACAAGTGAAACCTGATTTCCTACTTGTCCAGGATCAAAATGAAATTGTCCACAAAAGAGTAGGTAGATAAATATTGGGAAAATATTGTTTTTAATGAAGAAAATGCTGTAACCCAGCATTTTTTTTATTAAGGACAATGTTTTCTTCCCGTTGATACAAATAAAAGGATGACTTTTCTCCTAAATCTTTGATTACTGTCATCGCTTTGATTTCATAGACATTGCTGTAGGCTCGTTTTATCATGCAATGACTCAATTATTGACCTGATATCACCTGCCTGATAACATAACATGATATCAGGCAGTTTATTTTTAGAAACAATTAATCTCTGTCGTTACTATAGGCTTGAATTTTCACCATGAGTAGAGCTATACATGCTATAAAGGAGGATAACTCTTTAAAAAAACAGTAAGAATTGTGCCCCTTTATAAACTTGAAATTTTAACATTTTCCAGAACTGTATGCAGAACTCTTTCTGGCATATTATGTTTATTACATTGTTCTGATTTATTTTGTCAGATACCAGATTGGAGGTAGAAAAATTTTGTTCAACACCTATCAACACCTCAACACCTATCGTTTCGGATGTAAGTTGATTTCACTATGTTTTAAGACTCATGATCTTGCACAATGTTGATCAAGGTTCCAAATGAAATAAAAAAATTGAAGAGAAAACTCGCACACGTCTTAATCCACGTTAATAGACTTTACAAAGATGTGTTCACAAAATGAGCAAGACTCTTTTGAATTATTTTCAAATCTGGAAAATTTACTGCGGTTTACAAACATTTTGAATAGAGACCCGCCCCCTACCCAGTTTATTATGTTTTATTACCTCCCTTTGACAAAATATCCCATTGAATTTTCTGTCAAATATTAAGTTGTTTTGGAAATTGGTTGAAGAAATTTTGTTTTATAATTATACTTATTCATATTATAGACATGTTTTACAGGATTTGAAGATTTAAAGCCTAATTGAATTATTATCGGCGATCCTTATCTCTAACTAAAACTTGATTTATTGTATGCTTATTAGACTAGGTTGAATAGAATTTTAACTAGAAGCCTATATATGACATGCATTTCCTTCAAGATTTTTAAAGAAAAGTTTACAAACGGATGCACGGACGCACTGACGCATGGACGGACGCACGACGGACAAAACGCCATGACAATAGCCCAAGTGGCTTTCAGCCAGTGGAGCTAAAAACAGTAAGAATTGTGCCCCTTTATAAACTTGTAATTTTAACATTTTCCAGAACCGTCTGTGACTCAGGCACATGACACACTGCGCATGTTGGACGATGGAGTCAGGGTGATCCTAAAAGCTCCTCTTGAGCATGTTGTGCTCAGGTGAGCTGAGAATGGGAGGAGCTGTGTAAGCATATAAAACTTATAACATATGCGCATGCGTGGAGAGTGGACAGGTATGTTTACGACGGGTCCCGATTAAAATGGTTTTTTGGACAATTTAACCACATGCGAGAGTTAAAACAGTGCTGAAAATGAACATAAGATATATCTACACATGTCTTCGACGGAGAGTTTGTCCAAATCCCAGAAAAAAAGAAGAAAGGCAGATAAACAAAAGGCAAGCAATTCAACTGAGTCTATTTTTAGTAACACACCTGGCCAAACCGGTTCAACAAAAATAAACAATAAACGAAGTTTATACAGGGACAATTGAATTTAAATGCTAGTGCGGTCTACGTATCATCAGTCATGAACCCCACAACTAACCCAACCGCTTCCCCAGTATTGAATTACCCACAACAAATGCAATCGAGTTTTCAAAACCCAGGACCGAGGGTTTTCCATCCACAGACAGTGCCCCAATATATGACATTATCTCAAGACAATGTAACTCCTGCATGGGCAACGAGTCTTATTGAAGATGTTAAATCCATAAAAACCGTGATACCAAAAATAAGCAACTGGATCACAATCAGCAACACCTAGTGGACATTCATCAGCATCGCCCTCTGGTCATCCAGCGTCACCTTCTGAACCTCCAACATCATCTCCTATTCCAACTCCATCATCATCACCTTCTGAACCTTTAGCAGCGTCACCTACTGCAACTATATCAGCAACACCTAGTGGACATTCATCAGCATCGCCCTCTGGTCATCCAGCATCATCTTCTGGACCTCCAACAGTGTCTCCTATTGGACTGCCATCATTGTCATCTACAGGACACACATCATCTTCAGCTACTAGATCACAATCAGCAACACCTAGTTGACATTCATCAGCATCGCCCTCTGGATCAGCATCAGCGTCACCAGCGCGGATTACTCTTACACCATCATCGCAGCTGTCTCCATCAGGGCAACCAATCTTTGGTTAGTATTTTATATATTTTTATTTGAAAATTGTGTCATTCTAATGAAAGCTTCGTTATGTTTTATATTAAGTTAATCTTAAAAAATCATATCTATAAATTTAGACCTTTTTATTAAATATTGACCCTATTATATTGATGTAATTATCATTCAGGGAAAGTTTTTTATCAAATTATCATTTGGCCCAATTTTGCTGGAAAATGCAAAAGATTAAAGCTAACTAAAAAGCCATGAATGGCTTGAGTCGCTCCACAGGTTTGAAATTCTTGTAAAGAAATAATAGTTTTGACTAGATTCTTAAATATTTTGGATTCTACTGATGTTGAAATGATTTTCAAAATTTCCACTATACAACATATAGAGAATGACATCTACCCATAAAATGCATATTTTCATCCAATCACAATAATGTTTGGTAATCTGAAAGAGGGTCACTCAAAGATCATTCAAATAAAATTTCATTGGTATCCATCATTTAGATTCTGAAAAAATGATTTTCAAAGTTTCCACTATATAACACATAGAGAAATGACCTCTGCCCATTAAATGCATATTTTTCATCCAATCACAATAATTTTTAGTAGACTGATAGAGGGTCACTCAAGGATTAATCCAGTGAAATTTGGTTGATATCCATCATTTAGATTCTGAGAAAATGACTTCAAAAGTTATCACTATACAACATATAGAGAAATGACCTCCGCTCATAAAATACATATTTTTCATCCAATCACAATATATTTGGTAGACTGATAGAGGGTCACTCAAGAATTATTCCACTGAAATTTGGTTGATATCCATCATTTAGATTCTGAGAAAATGATTTCCAAAGTTTCCACTATATAACATACAGAGAAATGACCTCCGCCCATAATATTTATATTTTTCATCCAATCACAATAATTTTTGATAGACTGATAAAGGGTCACTCATGGATCATTCCAGTGAAATTTGGTTGATATCCATCACTTACATTCTGAGAAAATGATTTTGAAAGTTTCCACTATGTAACATTTAGAGAAATGACCTCTGCCCATAAAATGCATATTTTTCATCCGATTTCAATAATCTTTTGTACACTGATAAAGGGTCACACAAGGATCATTCATGTAAAATTTCATTGGTATCCATCTATTAGAATCCGAGAAAATTACGTTTTGCCATATTTGGAAATTAGCCACGCCCATTAAATCCATGTTTTTCATTGGATCAAAATTTCTTAAACAACTTTGAAAGAGGGTCACCCAAGGATCATTCCTGTGAAGTTTGGTTGAAATCCATTCAGTAGTTTCTGAGGAAAAGATTTTTAAAGAAAAGTTTACGAACGGACGCACTGACGCACGGACGACGGACACAATGCCATGACAATAGCCCCAGTGGCTTTCAGCCAGTGGAGCTAAAAAAGGAACATTTTTCAATTAAAAAATACATCACAATTATCTTCCTTGATAGTCTGGATAGCTCTCATTTTGTTCATGCAGTGCTTTCAGCACTTTGATTTTAACGCAACCCATAAAAGGAACACATGTGCACTCTGATCTCAGTCCACACCATCTGATTTTGATTTTCAAATACAAGTTTTAAAATGATATTTTTGAAAAAAAATACTGACTCATATTTAGTGCATCCAGTGCTTTCAGCACTTTGATATCAATGCAATCTTTGAAAGGTTCACAAGGATTAAAAAGACACAGAATGAATAAGTGCAAAATATTGATAGCAGAGCTATGGGTCTAATACAATTATCTTTTCCTAGTCACATAATTGTCATTGAGCTATGAAAACCTTGTAATTATAGTTTATTCAAGCTTGAGATACTAGGTTTTGGTCGCCCACCAACTTAAGTTAATTGTATGGAAGATCCATTAAAAAGACTTACATTGTAAGTAAAAGATAGTCAACATTTGTTTAGATCACATACCCTGCATAATTTTATTTGTAGTTACAAGGAAAGTAAGCAAGAAAAAATGAATATTTTCATTTTTGCATTCCCAGATGTCTCCCATTGACCATAAAAAATGGAAGAGAAAACCTGTAGATCCCTATTAAAAAACTTGTTAAACAAAATACGAAATCTAGAATCCAATGTCATAAGTATTTTCAACTTAGATCAATTCTTTGAAGTAATTCAAGCATTAGGCAATGATTCATGTCAAATATGGAAAATATAAGCCCTTACAGTTTGGGAAGCAGAGGTGTAGAAATACAGAGTTTTTCCTCTTGTCCTTGGACAAGTGAAACCTGATTTCCTACTTGTCCAGGATCAAAATGAAATTGTCCACAAAAGAGTAGGTAGATAAATATTGGGAAAATATTGTTTTTAATGAAGACAAGAGGACTATGATGGTCCTATATCGCTCACCTTCGTATCTTTGTCTCATTTAATAAGCAAATTTCAAGCAAAGGTAATGATTTTTTTTTCTGTGATATGGCACTGATTCTTCCCATTTTCAATAGGATTCATCATTGTGACCTGGCAACCATTCTGACCAAGTTCCATGAAGATTGGACAATATTTGTAGCCTCTAGAGTGAAAACAAGAAATTTGCCATAAAGGCCCCTTTTCTAGTGATATAGCACAGATCCTTCCCATTTTCAATAGGGTTCATCCTTTTGACCTGACAAACATTCTGACCAAGTTTCAAGAAGATTGAACAGTATTTGTGGCCTCAAGTGAGTAAACAAGAAAATTGTCATTAAGGCCCCTTTTCCCGTGATATGGCATGGATCCTTCCTATTTTAACAAGGGATCGTCCTTGTGACCTGACAAACATTCTGTCCAAGTTTCATGAAGATTGAGCCATATTTGTGGCTTCTAGAATGAAAACAAGAAAATTGTCATTAAGGCCCCTTTTCCCGTGAAATGGTATGGATCCTTCCCATTTTCAATAGGGTTTATCCTTGTGACCTGACAAACATTCTGACCAAGTTTCATGAAGATTGGACAGTATTTGTGGCCTCCAGTTGGTAAACAAGAAAATTGTCATTAAGGCCCCTTTTCCTGTGATTTGGCATGGATCCTTCCCATTTTCAATAGGGTTCATCCTTGTGACCTGACAATCATTCTGACTAGTTTCATGAAGATTGAGCCATATTTGTGGCCTCTAGAGTGTAAACAAGAAAATTGTCATTTAGGCCCCTTTTCCCGTGATATGGAATGGATCCTTCCCATTTTCGATAGGGATCATCCTTGTGACCTGACAATCTTTCTGACCAAGTTTCATGAAGATTGAGCCATATTTGTGGCCTCTAGAGTGAAAACAAGAAAATTGTCTTTAAGGCCCCTTTTCCTGTGATATGGCATGGATCCTTTCCATTTTCAATAGGGTTCATCCTTGTGACCTGACCAACATTCTGACAAAGTTTCATGAAGATTGGATCATATTTGTGGCCTCTAGAGTGTAAACACTTAAATTGTCGACGGAGGACGACGGACGACGGACATTCAACGATCACAAAAGCACACCTTGAGCACGATGTGCTCAGGTGAGCTAAAAATGCTGTAACCCAGCATTTTTTACTTTAAGGACAATGTTTTCTTCCCGTTAATACAAATAAAAGGATGACTTTTCTCCTAAATTTTTGATTACTGTCATCGCTTTGATTTCATAGACATTGCTGTAGGCTTGTTTTATCATGCAATGACTCAATTATTGACCTGATATCACCTGCCTGATAACATAACATGATATCAGCCAGTCTATTTTTAGAAACAATTAATCTCTGTTGTCACTATAGGCTTGAATTTTCATCATGAGTAGAGCTATACATGCTATAAAGGAGGATAACTCTTTAAAAAACAGTAAGAATTGTGCCCCTTTATACACTTGTAATTTTAACATTTTCCAGAACTGTATGCAGAACTCTGTCTGGCATGTTATGTTTATTACATTGTTCTGATTTATTTTGTCAGATACCAGATTGGAGGTTGAAATTTTCTGCTCAACACCTATCAACACCTATTGTTTCGGATGTAAGTTGATTTCACTATGTTTTAAGACTTATGATCTTTCACAATGTTGATCAAGGTTCCAAATGAAATAAAAAAATTGAAGAGCTTCAGGTCATAGTATGGAGTGGTAATAAGTCAGATTGAAGATTCGCGCACGTATATAATGATGTAAAACATATTTGATAAAAATGATAAATATATGTATGAAAACCAGTTTGTCATATACGCCGAGAATCCCTCTGTTGGGTGCTCCGCTAAAAATACGGAGTAGTAATAGGACAGGGTTAAAATACACACAAGTAAAGTACATAGAATTTGCCGGTGTCAAAAATGATGCTTTTTATTTATTTTTTTTTTTTTTTTCTGGTGGTGGTAATATTTTGTTTATATGTATGTGATATGTTTAACCTAAAAAAATACAAAAAAAAAAAAAAAAAGAAAAGAAAAAACGCCAACTATTATTTACTATAAAACAAAACAAAACAAAACAAAAAAAAAAAAACGGGGTTGGAATGAAACACTACTATAAACAAACAAGGGTTTTGAAATCTGAACTTGCGTAAACTGAATAAATTCGATTGATATAATCTTCTATACCATTATACAATTTTACCTTAAATCAAAAGAAAGCGAGAGAATGAAAGCAATGATTGAAGACCTATAAAAGCTCCTCAGCATAATGAATGATTTCTTATCATTCATAACACTCCCGTAACAACGATTAATTTGGGTACTAACATCGGCTAAATTAGCACTAAGTACCCATTACTTTGGGCTTCAAAATTCCCAATTTGGATTATCTGAACTCATAGCATCATTTGTTATCACAAATTCAATCCTTTTAGAATAACAAATCAATTCTTTAACAGGTCGAGGGCTTGCAACCTGGGGTCCATACCATATATGCTTCAAGCACGGAGGGACCTTATAAAACTGCAAACACACACACAATGTTGATCAAGGTTCCAAATGAAATAAAAAAAATTGAAGAGAAAACTCGCACACGTCTAAATCCACGTTAATAGACTTTACAAAGATGTGTTCACAAAATGAGCGAGACTCTTTTGAATTATTTTCAAATCTGGAAAATTTACTGCGGTTTACAAACATTTTGAATAGAGACCCGCCCCCTACCCAGTTTATTATGTTTTATTACCTCCCTTTGACAAAATATCCCATTGAATTTTCTGTCAAATATCAAGTAGTTTTGGAAATTGGTTGATGAAATTTTGTTTTATAATTATACTTATTCATATTATAGACATGTTTTACAGGATTTGAAGATTTAAAGCCTAATTGAATTATTATCGGTGATCCTTATCTCTAACTAAAACTTGATTTATTGTATGCTTATTAGACTAGGTTGAATAGAATTTTAACTAGAAGCCTATATATGACATGCATTTCCTGCAAGATTTTTAAAGAAAAGTTTATGAACGGACGCACTGACGCACGACGGACACAACGCCATGACAATAGCCCCAGTGGCTTTCAGCCAGTGGAGCTAAAGACAGTAAGAATTGTGCCCCTTTATATACTTGTAATTTTAACATTTTCCAGAACTGTATGCAGAACTCTGTCTGGCATGTTATGTTTATTACATTGTTCTGATTTATTTTGTCAGATACCAGATTGGAGGTTGAAATTTTCTGCTCAACACCTATCAACACCTCAACACCTATTGTTTCGGATGTAAGTTGATTTCACTATGTTTTAAAACTTATGAGCTTTCACAATGTTGATCAAGGTTCCAAATGAAATAAAAAAAATGAAGAGAAAACTCGCACACGTCTAAATCCACGTTAATAGACTTTACAAAGATGTGTTCACAAAATGAGCGAGACTCTTTTGAATTATTTTCAAATCTGGAAAATTTACTGCTGTTTACAAACATTTTGAATAGAGACCCGCCCCCTACCCAGTTTATTATGTTTTATTACCTCCCTTTGACAAAATATCCCATTGAATTTTCTGTCAAATATTAAGTAGTTTTGGAAATTGGTTGATGAAATTTTGTTTTATAATTATACTTATTCATATTATAGACATGTTTTACAGGATTTGAAGATTTAAAGCCTAATTGAATTATTATCGGTGATCCTTATCTCTAACTAAAACTTGATTTATTGTATGCTTATTAGACTAGGTTGAATAGAATTTTAACTAGAAGCCTATATATGACATGCATTTCCTTCAAGATTTTTAAAGAAAAGTTTATGAACGGACGCACTGACGCACGACGGACACAACGCCATGACAATAGCCCCAGTGGCTTTCAGCCAGTGGAGCTAAAGACAGTAAGAATTGTGCCCCTTTATATACTTGTAATTTTAACATTTTCCAGAACTGTATGCAGAACTCTGTCTGGCATGTTATGTTTATTACATTGTTCTGATTTATTTTGTCAGATACCAGATTGGAGGTTGAAATTTTCTGCTCAACACCTATCAACACCTCAACACCTATTGTTTCGGATGTAAGTTGATTTCACTATGTTTTAAGACTTATGAGCTTTCACAATGTTGATCAAGGTTCCAAATGAAATAAAAAAAATGAAGAGCTTCAGGTCATAGTATGGAGTGGTAATAAGTCAGATTGAAGATTCGCGCATGTATATAATGATGTAAAACATATTTGATAAAAATGATAAATATATGTATGAAAAACAGTTTGTCATATACGCCGAGAATCCCTCTGTTGGGTGCTCCGCTAAAAATACGGAGTAGTAATAGGACAGGGTTAAAATACACACAAGTAAAGTACATAGAATTTGCCGGTGTCAAAAATGATGCTTTTTATTTATTTATTATTTTTTTTCTGGTGGTGGTAATATTTTGTTTATATGTATGTGATATGTTTAACCTAAAAAAATACAAAAAAAAAAAAAAAAAAGAAAAGAAAAAACGCCAACTATTATTTACTATAAAACAAAACAAAACAAAACAAAAAAAAAACGGGGTTGGAATGAAACACTACTTTAAACAAACAAGGGTTTTGAAATCTGAACTTGTGTAAACTGAATAAATTCGATTGATATAATCTTCTATACCATTATACAATTTTACCTTAAATCAAAAGAAAGCGAGAGAATGAAAGCAATGATTGAAGACCTATAAAAGCTCCTCAGCATAATGAATGATTTCTTATCATTCATAACACTCCCGTAACAACGATTAATTTGGGTACTAACATCGGCTAAATTAGCACTAAGTACCCATTACTTTGGGCTTCAAAATTCCCAATTTGGATTATCTGAACTCATAGCATCATTTGTTATCACAAATTCAATCCTTTTAGAATAACAAATCAATTCTTTAACAGGTCGAGGGCTTGCAACCTGGGGTCCATACCATATATGCTTCGAGCACGGAGGGACCTTATAAAACTGCAAACACACACACAATGTTGATCAAGGTTCCAAATGAAATAAAAAAAATTAAAGAGAAAACTCGCACACGTCTAAATCCACGTTAATAGACTTTACAAAGATGTGTTCACAAAATGAGCGAGACTCTTTTGAATTATTTTCAAATCTGGAAAATTTACTGCGGTTTACAAACATTTTGAATAGAGACCCGCCCCCTACCCAGTTTATTATGTTTTATTACCTCCCTTTGACAAAATATCCCATTGAATTTTCTGTCAAATATTAAGTAGTTTTGGAAATTGGTTGATGAAATTTTGTTTTATAATTATACTTATTCATATTATAGACATGTTTTACAGGATTTGAAGATTTAAAGCCTAATTGAATTATTATCGGTGATCCTTATCTCTAACTAAAACTTGATTTATTGTATGCTTATTAGACTAGGTTGAATAGAATTTTAACTAGAAGCCTATATATGACATGCATTTCCTTCAAGATTTTTAAAGAAAAGTTTATGAACGGACGCACTGACGCACGACGGACACAACGCCATGACAATAGCCCCAGTGGCTTTCAGCCAGTGGAGCTAAAGACAGTAAGAATTGTGCCCCTTTATATACTTGTAATTTTAACATTTTCCAGAACTGTATGCAGAACTCTGTCTGGCATGTTATGTTTATTACATTGTTCTGATTTATTTTGTCAGATACCAGATTGGAGGTTGAAATTTTCTGCTCAACACCTATCAACACCTCAACACCTATTGTTTCGGATGTAAGTTGATTTCACTATGTTTTAAAACTTATGAGCTTTCACAATGTTGATCAAGGTTCCAAATGAAATAAAAAAAATGAAGAGAAAACTCGCACACGTCTAAATCCACGTTAATAGACTTTACAAAGATGTGTTCACAAAATGAGCGAGACTCTTTTGAATTATTTTCAAATCTGGAAAATTTACTGCGGTTTACAAACATTTTGAATAGAGACCCTCCCCCTACCCAGTTTATTATGTTTTATTACCTCCCTTTGACAAAATATCCAATTGAATTTTCTGTCAAATATTAAGTTGTTTTGGAAATTGGTTGATGGAATTTTGTTTTATAATTATACTTATTCATATTATAGACATGTTTTACAGGATTTGAAGATTTAAAGCCTAATTGAATTATTATCGGTGATCCTTATCTCTAACTAAAACTTGATTTATTGTATGCTTATTAGACTAGGTTGAATAGAATTTTAACTAGAAGCCTATATATGACATGCATTTCCTTCAAGATTTTTAAAGAAAAGTTTATGAACGGACGCACTGACGCACGACGGACACAACGCCATGACAATAGCCCCAGTGGCTTTCAGCCAGTGGAGCTAAAGACAGTAAGAATTGTGCCCCTTTATATACTTGTAATTTTAACATTTTCCAGAACTGTATGCAGAACTCTGTCTGGCATGTTATGTTTATTACATTGTTCTGATTTATTTTGTCAGATACCAGATTGGAGGTTGAAATTTTCTGCTCAACACCTATCAACACCTCAACACCTATTGTTTCGGATGTAAGTTGATTTCACTATGTTTTAAAACTTATGAGCTTTCACAATGTTGATCAAGGTTCCAAATGAAATAAAAAAAATGAAGAGAAAACTCGCACACTTCTAAATCCACGTTAATAGACTTTACAAAGATGTGTTCACAAAATGAGCGAGACTCTTTTGAATTATTTTCAAATCTGGAAAATTTACTGCGGTTTACAAACATTTTGAATAGAGACCCGCCCCCCTACCCAGTTTATTATGTTTTATTACCTCCCTTTGACAAAATATCCAATTGAATTTTCTGTCAAATATTAAGTTGTTTTGGAAATTGGTTGATGAAATTTTGTTTCATAATTATACTTATTCATATTATAGACATGTTTTACAGGATTTGAAGATTTAAAGCCTAATTGAATTATTATCGGTGATCCTTATCTCTAAAACTTGATTTATTGTATGCTTATTAGACTAGGTTGAATAGAATTTTAACTAGAAGCCTATATATGACATGCATTTCCTGCAAGATTTTTAAAGAAAAGTTTACGAACGTAAATGTATAAATGTATGAACATGAAAATTTGGCTCACTCGTGATGAGCGATGACCAGGAATTGAAAAATATATATTCAAATAAGAACTCATTCGAAATTAGGCTTTTTAACTCCTTGCTTTATTCCAACCCTGATTTTGTATCATGATCATTTTTTACAAAAAAGATTACTAAAATATCTATACTTTGCTAGCTTTCAGTACTTTTACTACTTTGATTTATATAATGCCGTAAAAAATCAACACTACCCTATCACTTATCGACTAACTCAGGTTAACGCAGTCCTGCACTCCGAGTGATTTGATAAGTCTGGTTAAAATTTGAGCGTCATAGGGTAGTGTTGATTTTTGTATTGCGTAGATGATTATTTTCTCCAATTTTCCAAAACACAATTTTGGAATTCTAAATTCCATGATCTAATTAAACTTAATGCATTTTACTATACCTAAAAAAAGCGGCTTTTCTCATGTGCCTGGGTGGATAGGTCCAATTTTTGTTTTTTTCGAAAAGGGTGGGGGGCATCTGAGACGAGGGGTACAGCTTTATAGCAAAAAAAATCTACTTCTTTCGCTGTTTCATTTCTTGGTCCCCACCTACAGCGTTATAATGGATTTGCAATATATAAAACTGTAACAACAGGTATCAAGTTAAGGTCATGTGGCAAGTTCAAGGTCATTTGATGAGATCTGATTTCCTGGCAATCAGACTAAAAGAAATGAGTATAATAGTTTGAAATACTTGACTTTTTTTAAAACATCAATGAATTGGATTGCAAGAAATAAGAGTTTTTCTTTAATTTTGATGTTGGAAACTCAAAACCTAATCACACTTATATATGGGTTTGGTTATTCAAACAGTGTGATTTACATTTCCGTTGAATGTAAAAAAATCATAAAAATTCTTAGATGCTGTAATTAGCATAAAGCTTCCAAGGTCAAGGCAATCATTCAAGGTCAAACTTCTATAAGCATTACCTAAAAATTAAGCATTTCTATTTAAGCCAAGCCTATTCAAGATATTTTATAAATTTTGTAATGATGACTTCACTGATATCCCTTCTGATACAAGTTCAATATATTTTTTCTAATAAACCCTTAGGCGATTATTAGAATACCGGTAGTCATGATTGACGCAATTATTAGAGTTATTCTGTAGAGGAATAATCAAACTTCCTATGTACGGACGGACCTACATTGTCCCTAAAACATGTCAATATGCTACCTATCTGGTAAATAAAAAAATACAAAATAAATTTTCATAAATGAGGAGATAGAGATGCATAATAATGACAATACTCACACTTCGCATTTCAATTGTTACAGACTGTTTACTTCGCGTGTATTTTTCGGGAAACAGCAAGAAAAAAAAAACCAGTAATATGAAATAATGCGCAAGTGTATAGCCTACCTGTTGCAAAAATGAAATCAAGAACCCCGTATTCCTCAATTTTTAATCCCTAACAAAGCTACAAAGACACCGCTAATTAATGACTTTAAAAGGGTTCGATATTTCTCGGGACAAGCGTTAGACGTGTGCAAGCTCTGGAAACACTTCCAACAAGAGTGCCATCGTCACAAAATACGCCGCCACTTTGCTTCTGTTTCACGAAAATAATTGTAGACACTACTTATTTTGACAGAACCAAATTGAAAATGACCAAGTTTCATTTAAATCAAGACAAAAAGTTTAGAGGAGTTGCCTTCACAAGGCTGCAATTTCAATAAGCCCCAGGCACTAAGTTTTAAGGGGGCATAATTCAGGGAAATAAATGAGCCATAAAATCCTTGATCCATGTACATCTACAAATTATGGTGATGACATTGACCAAGTTTCATTTAAATCAAGACAAAAAAGTAAGGAGGAGTTGTGTTCAAAAGGCTGCAATTTCAATAAGCCCTAGCTACTAAGTTTAAAGGGAGCATAATTTAGGGTAAAATTAATGAACCATAAAATCTTTACTTCATGCTCATCTACCAATTTCGGTTATAACATCTACCAAGTTTCATTTAGATCTAGCCAGAAACTTAGGAAGAGTTGCATTCACAAGGCTGCAATTTCAATAAGCCCCAGAGACTAAATTTTAAGGGGGCATAACTGAGGCAAAAAGCCCCAGAGACTAAGTTTTTAAGGGGCATAACTCAGGCAAAAATCAACGAACCATAAAATCCTTCCTGCATGCACATCTACCAATTGAGGTGATAACATTGACCAAGTTTCAAGAAGGTCCAGCAAGAAACATACGAGGAGTTGCGTTGACAAGAAAAATGGACCCAGAGACTTAGTTATCAAGGGGCATAACTCAGACAAAAATCAACGAACCGTAAAATCCTTCCTTCATGCACATCTACCAATTGAGGTGATTACATTGACCAAGTTTCAAGAAGATCCAGCCAGAAACTTAGGAGGAGTTGCGTTGACAAGAAAAGTGGACCCAGATACTAAGTTATCAAGGGGCATAACTCAGACAAAAATCAACGAACCGTAAAATCCTTCCTGCATGCACATCTACCAATTGAGGTGATTACATTGACCAAGTTTCAAGAAGATCCAGCCAGAAACTTAGGAGGAGTTGCATTGACAAGAAAAGTGGACCCAGAGACTAAGTTATCAAGGTGCATAACTCAGTCAAAAATCAACGAACCATAAAATCCTTCCTTCATGCACATCTACCAATTGAGGTGATTACATTGACTAAGTTTCAAGAAGATCCAGCCAGAAACTTAGGAGGAGTTGCGTTGACAAGAAAAGTGGACCCAGAGACTAAGTTATCAAGGGGCATAACTCAGGCAAAAATCAATGAACCGTAAAATCCTTCCTTCATGCACATCTACCAATTGAGGTGATAATATTGACCAAGTTTCAAGAAGATCCAGCCAGTAGTTTAGGAGGAGTTGCGTTGACAAGAAATGTGGACGGACGTACGGACGGACGGACGGACAGACGGACGGACGGATGGACGGATGGACGGACAGACGGAGAAGATGACGCCAATATACGTCCGCCTCCGGCGGCGTATAAAAATTGTAATCTGTGTCTTTGATCATCTATTAATCTTCTGCATGAAATAAACTGTTCCGAATCCTTTACCTTGTTGCAAAAAAAAATTAATTGACCTTGCCTTTATTTACCAGAATGCTACTCGGATTTTAATTTCAGATAATTCAAACAAAAAACAATGAATATCAGTAAATTCTTTCTATTCAACTGTTTCGTAAGAATATTGTTATTTAGTAATTATGTATCAGACAAAAAAATTATTCATTTTTACATCAGTAGTAACAGAAAATGCAATAGCTAGAAGTGGCCTGAAATCATGCACAAGCTCTTTCTTTGACATCTGAATTAGAAATTGTTTTTGATAATCAATGTTTAAGATAAAAATTGAGTAAATTATGAAGTCGAAACCATTTCACGATCTTAGGCAAATCTCTAAAATGAATCCTTGTTTATCTAAATCATTGAATCATCGTAATTTTTGGTATTTGTCGAAGGTGTTTCATGAATTTTATATTATTTGTTTGAAAAATTAGGAAAGTTAACATCTGAAATTGTCTGAGAATTTTTTCTCTAATTAGGGGAAAGGGGATTATTAGAGTTATCAATTTTTTCCGAAAATCAGTCTAAAACTGGCCGATTCTGGGAGTTTGGGGGGATGGGGATTATTAGAATATGGGTGATTATTAGAATAAATTTAATATCTATCTAGGATTGACCTTAGAAAAATAAACCTATTAAAGGGCATTTAAACACATAACATAGACTTATGAACTATATATACAGTAAAGTCTCGGTGGTTCGTATCTCAAGGGACCGGGACAATTTATACGAACTAAACATAGTACGAACCAACCAATGTCAAGCTGTCAATAGCCTTTTGATGGCTCAGATCGGACACGATCTTAAGGTACCCTATATTTGCAGCTTTATTTTGAGGTTCTTTTGGATATGTTTTCAATCAAGTTCTAACGAGACCATTTTGAAGAGAGTAAGGACGCAACAAATCTCACTTGAACAATGATCATCTTTCGTTTTGTCCATATTTAAATCCTAAATATGTCCATATTTAAATCCTAAATAGAGTAATTTCGGCAATTATTTACATACCAAATATTAGATACATCAGAGTGTTTTCCCTTTGGATCAAATCACTTTGAGTACTCATTCAGTGGACGATGAAATCTCGGCATTACGATGAATCTGTGTGGAAGTCTAAAAATAAAGTCTACGAAGATTTGCACATTCATTTATGCATAATCGGTATGAGAAAGCCAGATGAAATACAATAATTAAGGTCACTGATTGGTCCTTTATTCGATTAAACCCGCCGAAAATTACGAATCAAACAATGCCTGTAAATATTGATGCAAAGCAATAACTTCGATTAATACCAATCAACAGGTGTGAAAATCAAGGTATATGTATATCTTAACACCTAGGACAGCTATTGATTGCACAATTCACACCTACGGATTAAACATATTAATTTGTGTTATTTGGAAACTCTCGGGACTTGACACGGGCTACGAACTACGAACCACCGACGTGCGAATTACTCGGAGCCTTCTTACAAGGATAAAGAGGGAAAAATATCGGGACCAAAGAATGTATACGAACCAACACATACCTACGAACCACCGGCGTGCGAACGACTAAGATTTTACTGTAGTTTCATGAATGATCAGTATTAAGAATTATGTTTTTATATGTTTATTATAGGGACGAAGACCAACCACGTCAACCACGTCAAGTATGGTTTCGGAGATGGAAACAGGTTAGTTCATTAAAGACAGAACTTATTTTTTTTCTTTTTTGTCCTATGTGCACACTTCCAGTAATGTAATATCATGAATCATAAATGGAAGAATTTCTCTATAGTAAGAAGGATTTTATATGTGACTGCTAATCATGGACAAGCAAAAACAAGAAGCCATAGTGGCCCTAAATTGTTCACCTGAATGAACTGTCAAACAAGAGGCCCAAGATGGCCTAAATCACTCCACTGGATTAAATATCTCAAGATTTGAAAGAAAGATATTGAAAATAGAAGGCTCAAGAATACTCAATTTTGATATCTTCTTAGATTTTATCAAAACAATCATTCGGACCAAATTTCAGGTTGATCAGACAATGAATTTGGCCTCTAGAGTGCATACAAGATTTTTCTAAGCTTTGACCCTATGACCTGGTTTTTTATCCCAGTTGATACAATTCAAATTTTTCTGAGAATCATTTTTCCCTCAGTAGGAGCTGGGAAAACATCATAGCTACGTTTGACTAGAATTCATTCACACATTCTTTCTTTGACATCCGATTTAGAAAATATTTTTGATAATCAGTGTTTTAGATAAAACATAGAAGCTAAATAAAAGTTATTCAAATCGCATTAATTAAGCAGTCACGACTATCGCAAACAAAAAGGATCATAAGCTTTTCCCGATCTTCAGTTAGTCTTGTAAATGAATCCAAGTTCATCTAAATAATCGAATCACGAATCATCAGAATTTTTAGTATTTGTTGAAGTTGTTGCATGAATTTTATAGTGTTTGTTTGAATAATTTGGCTCAGTTTACATTCAAGATTGTCTGAGCATTTTTTGTCAAATCGGGGGATGGGCGATTTTTAGTCATTAACTTTTTCCGAAAATCTGTCTTAAAATGGCCAATTTTGAGCGGTGTTTTGGGGGGATGGGTACTTATTAGAATATGGGCGATTATTAAAATAAATAAGGTATATTATTATGATCTAAGGCTAGTTATGAATGGATTTGTGCGGGAATGTTCCATGACACATTAATCATTCACATGCCCTTCAGAACATATTCCTACTATACACAGTTTAGGCAGACAGTATAGTCTAAGATCAGTGTACCAAAACAAGCATCCTGACCACGGCCTACACTGGCTGCCTTCTACTTATTTATTGATGAAGAAAACTTGAGCCACCATACCCCCCCTGCAAAAATTTCAAGAACTGGCTCAATAACATTCTAAAAAATGAAAAGGATCAAGAACTTGTTCATAAATATTCTAGAATTAACTGGTTCAAGAGCTAGTTCTAGAAGGTTTTGAACTGCCATTTTAATGTTCTAAAACAATCAAGAATCAGTTCTTGAACTTTTTTGCAAGGCAGCTACTGTACAGATTATACCTTAATTGTTACTATGATAAAAATATCACTGCTTATAACTGTTATGTTGATTAAATATGTCTGATGAGAAAATTCAAGGGGTCATTGCAACACTATTGTAAGTGCCAATAAATATATAGGCACTTAGTGCCAATAAATATATAGGCACTTACAATAGTGTTGCACTGACCCCTGAAAATGACATTGTGGTAAAAGCTTTTGAGTGAAAAGAAGCATGGGCGTAGACACGGGTGCGGCAGGTGCGGCATTCGCCGCACCAATAATTGCCGTAGATGCGGCATGCCGCTACAGGTTATCTTTTGGACTATTCAAGCGAGAGTAAAGGCACCGTCTTTTTCCCACCCATGAAGAGGACAGTTAGTTCGGGTACGCCCCCCGTCCCTTATCCGTCCTCCCGGAAAGGAAATCGTGTACAAAAAAGATCGAACCAAGCGTTATATTAAAGAAGAGATTCAAAACTAGCAAAAAATCACATAAATATGCACGTGGATCACTATTCTCCACTTCAAAATGCCATTTTAAAGACGAACTATTTTTTCTTTAAGATCTACTTTAACCATACAACGACCTCCGGAAGTAAATTCCAGTGAGGTCACTCCACATGCGATTCCCTGTGAGTACATGGTGAGTTGTTAATGTCATTATCGATTAGTCCTCGTACTAGGGTTAACCCTTTCCTGATAATCCCTGCTTTTTACGTGCCTGGAAATTGCTCTATAATGACTCAAAAATTGTGATCAAGTATAGTCTAGAATGCACCAAATCGCACCATTTTTTCAAAAATTTTCCGGGGGGGCATGCCCCCGGACCCCCCTAGAAGGGCTTCGCGCCTTCGGCGCTCGCATTCGCTCCTTCGGAGCTCAGTTATGCCGCACCAATGTAAATAACATGGCTACACCCCTGAGAAGGATGTCATGCAGGGATATCCCATGTTCCCAGGGTGTGACATTGGAAGAAATATTCACAAAATAAGCAATTTGTTGGAAACAAATTTAACTACTCAAGAAGGATACAACTAATGGTACATTATCAAAGTTTAATTAATTAAGCTTAGGGGCAATGATCTGCCTTAATTAAACTAAACCTTTGGTGTTTTTCAGAAGGTGATACAAGTGAAGAGATGCAGCAAGAGGTATGTAGAGTGTTTGCTTTTATCAGCTCACCTGAGCATGAAGTCTGTCTGTCTGTCTGTCTTTCTGTCTGTCTGTCTTTGAATCTTTCTGTCCTTTATCAAAAACTACAAACAAGAGGCACAAGAGGGCCTGCATTGCTCCACTGGCTTTAACATCTTCAGACTTTCAATAAATGAAGCTTTCTTTGAATGAAAACAATACTTTGAAATCTCTTAAGACTATTTTATAATAATTAACTGGGTATGGCCCACATTGTACCAAAATTCTCAAGTTTCATTGAAATCAGCCCATCAGTTATTCAGGAGATCAAGATCAAAGATTTCGGGCTCAAAATAAGCCACACCCTGCCATACCAATATTTATGAGCTAATCAAAACTTCGCAAACAATTTGGTAAAGGGTCATGGATGGAATTCTGGTAAAGTTTCATTGAAATCGGCCCAATGGTTCAGGAGGAGATGTCATTCAAAGATTTTGGGCTCAAAATAAGCCCATCCCTGCCATGCCCATAATTTTGGACAAATCAGAATATAGCCAACAATGTTTAAAGAGAGTCTCTCATGGAACATTCTGGTAAAATTTCATTGAAATCGGTCAAACAGTTAAGGAGGAGAAGAAGTTTTAAGAAAATTGACGACTCAGGCACATGACACACTGCGCATGTTGGACGATGGAGTCAAGGTGATCCTAAAAGCTCCTCTTGAGCACATTGTGCTCAGGTGAGCTGAGAATGGGAGGAGCTGTGTAAGCATATAAAACTTATAACATATGTGCATGCGTGGAGAGTGGACAGGTATGTTTACGACCGATCCCGATTAAAATGGTTTTTTGGACAATTTAACCACATGCGAGAGTTAAAACAGTGCTGAAAATGAACATAAGATATATCTACACATGTCTTCGACGGAGAGTTTGTCCAAATCCCAGAAAAAAAGAAGAAGAAAGGCAGATAAACGAAAAGCAAGCAATTCACCTGAGTCTATTTTTAGTAACACACCTGGCCAAACCGGTTCAACAAAAATAAACAATAAACAAACGCAGCTTATACAGGGACAATTGAATTTAAATGCTAGTGCGGACTACGTATCATCAGTCATGAACCCCACAACTAACCCAACCGCTTCCCCAGTATTGAATTACCCACAACAAATGCAATCGAGTTTTTAAAACCCAAGACCGAGGGTTTTCCATCCACAGACAGTGCCCCAACATATGACATTATCTCAAGACAATGTAACTCCTGCATGGGCAACGAGTCTTATTAAAGATGTTAAATCCATAAAAAACCGTGATACCAAAAATAAGTAGCATAGAGCATAGTGTGACGAGCATTGAGCACCGTATTACAGTGATCAAGTCAAACGTTAAAAGTTTAGAATTAAAGTTCGGTGATCTAGATAAATCCGTCACTTTCATGAATAGTGAATTTGAAAATCAGAAAAAAGATCTTAATAAAGCAAAACATGAAATCAACAAGAGGACCATGTTGGTCCTATATCGCTCACCTTCGTCTCTTTGAGTCCTCCCTTAGCAAAATTAAATGCTTAAAAGATCATTAAATCGACTGCTGAGTGCAATACTATTCTAAGTCATTTTTGACAATTTTTCAGGAGAAAGAAAAAACTGTTTCATTTTTTCTATAATAGTAATAATTATTTATACTTTTGGTATCATTTTATCAAATACATTTAAAGTTAGGTAAAAATTTAACTTTCCAAGAAAACATGATTTTAAAAGAATTATTTGCATTTTTCAACTTAGAATAGTATTGCAGGAAAAATTCGTTCATTTTCAAAGAAAAAAATTCATGCAATACTATTCTAAGTAGAAATAGAACAATATTGCATTAAAAAATTTAATCAATACTTACTGCAATACTACTGCATTTTCTTCTTTTGGGTGTAAAATGATAATTTGTGGTTTTTATAGGTTTTGTTTCTCATGAAATAAGATAGGAATGTAACTAATGGGAAAATCTTAACAAAGGGACAAAATGACAAAAAGGGCAAAACTTGATTCTAATCAAGTATAATAGTATACGGTACATCATTTATTTTGTCAAGTACTGAAAAGCATTCACATGTTAACCCTTGTCATGCTGAATAAATTTTGGCTAAACATTTTCATCGAAATCAAGGAGCAAAAAGCACTGAAAGTACTAACTGTAGGTCTGTTTTTATTTGAAAAACTAAATCTATTGACAATTCCGGTTTGAAAGTGATAAACAGGTGGTGTACACATATGTGCAGGCTGATGTTTGTCTATAGCTCCTGCCAAAGCAAGAATATTCCAGGTTCAGCATGGAAAGGGTTAAAATAAATTTAGAACTTATTAGTAAATTTGATTATGCTATCTTCTTCTGTTTGGACTTAAAAAAAATAAGTAATGTGAAAAAAAGTTAATAATTTGGAAAAGAGGCTAAGAAAAAAGACATAACTTAATACAGTAGTGACTGTAAATAATCAGAAAAAGTCACTTAAAAAACTAGAAAGCCATGAATGGCTTGAGTCGCTCCACAGGCTTGAAATTCTTGTAAAAGCACATAAATGTTTTGACTAGATTTTTAGATATTTGGGGTTCTACTGATGTTGAAAATGATTTTCAAAGTTTCAACTATATAACAGATAGTGAAATGACCTCCACTCCTAAAAGACATATTTTTCATCAAATCAAAATAATGTTTGTCTGCATGATAATGGATCACCAAAGGATCATACCAAAAATGTTTGATTATTAACCATCAGTTAAAATCTTAGAAAATGATTTTCATAGTTCCCACTATATAACATATTGAGAAATGACCTCCGCCCATAAAATGCATATTGTCCATCCGATCACAATGATTTTTTGTAGACTGATAAAGGGTCTTTCAAGGAACATTCCAGTGAAATTTGGTTGTTATCCATCAGTTACATTCTGAGAAAATGATTTTCAAAGTTTCCACAATAAAACAAATAGAAAAATGACCTCCGCCCATAAAATGCATATTTTCCATCCGATCACAATGATTTTTTGTAGACTGATAAAGGGTCACTCAAGGATCATTCATTTAAAATTTAGTTGGTATCCATTGATTAGAATCTGAGAAAACTCACTTTTTACCATATTTGGAAATTAGCCATGCCCATTAAATCCATGTTTTTCAATGGATCAAAATTTCTTGAACAACTTTGAAAGAGGGTCACCCAAGGATCATTCCTGTGAAGTTTGGTTGAAATCCATCTAGTAGTTTCTGAGGAGAAGATTTTTAAAGAAAAGTTTACGACCGGACGCACGCACACATGCATGCAAGCACGGACGGACAGATGGACGGACGACGGACACAACTCCATGACAATAGCCCCAGTGGCTGTCAGCCAGTGGAGCTAAAAATTAACACAAACCCTTGATGTTTGATAATCAAATTAAACATCCATTATTTAACTCTTCAGTCCTGCTCATGGGTCAGTAACAAACAAGAGGACCAGAATGGCCCTAAACCCGCTCATCTGAATTTTATTGGTCCAGTGGATCTCATCCAAGAAACTTTCAAGTCACCTAAGCAGCATTCTGGTAAAGTTTCATTACAATCGGCCTAGTGGTTCAGGAGGAGATGACCCTGACCCATACTTATAAGCCAATCAAAATTTCTCAAACAATTTTTGAAGGGGCCACCTAAGGAACATTCTGGTACTAGTACTTCAGGTGGAGATATTGTTCAAAGATTTTGGGCTCAAAATAAGCCCCGCCCTGCCATGCCCATATTTATGTACAAATCAGAATTTAGCGAACAATTTTTAAAGAGAGTCACCCAGGGGACATTCTGGCAAAATTCCATTGAAATTGGTGACGTGGTTTAGGAGGAGAAAAAGTTTTAAGAAAGTTGACAAACCACAACACACGACGGACGACAGAGTTAGGGTGATCCTAAAAGCTCCCCTTGAGCACATTGTGCTCATGTGAGCTAACAAAAGGGATGATGAATACTTGGTATTATGTTTGATCTGCATGTACTGATAAGATCATTAACTTATCTTTAGAGATTGGAATTAGATCATTATTCATATTTTCAAGGTTGATGTTGCTCACATTAACAAGTGACCTTAACCTTTGAAGAAGATCCACCTCATACCAAATAGTAGAATCCCTTTATTAGCAACTCGGATAATCGGGATTTTCGGATATTAGCAACTTTTCCTCTAGCACAAAACCATTTCTTCTTTAACCTAAGTAAAATTCGTCGGATAATCGGAACTCTGATAATAGAAACTCCCGGATAATAGAAACAAATTCTTTGCACCGGGACCCTATTTTATCGGATAATAGAAACAATCGGGAGGTTACATCGGGACAAATTATCAAATTCACAAGTTTTGTCTTTTATTTGACAGATGATGCCGCGATTCGTAAAGTACACATAGACGTGTCAAGTTGTTGATAGCACCTTTACCCGATTCATAATCGCTGTTTGCTCGTGTTGGAGTTAATTAAAGTTTGGAACGAATGCTTTGCTTTATGTTCTTCGAGTGTACGGCGATCCCGTTCGGCTTTTTAATAATTCGCGGCGGTCAAATGCGGCTCGCTTCCGGATATGTTTTATCATTTTTTGTAAATCCCTGTCAAAGGATGGGATTGTTTTCGCAGGGCTTCAATTTCGCATAACACATGTGTACGTTACTGAAATTGAAACGGAATTTTCTGTAAATACGCGATGGAAAAAATAACGTATCGAAATTATTTGAAATTGAAAATTACTTACAGAAATTGCAGAAATTATTATCCTAATCGAAATATTCGAGGGGTAAAGATTCTACAAAATCATTAGGTTTCTTTTCAAACCGAGCTTCAATATGACGTCACGCTGTAAATTTCTCAAAGAATGACCTAACTTCAAAGGGACCTCCGAACACCTGGCCTGGTCGAGGTTGAGTGAGTTTTCCAAGCGACACACTTTTCTCTCGTGTTTACTCGCCAGTGTAACTAAATCACATTAATTGAGGAATGTACCATCTAACGGATAGTCTTTAAAAGGTAATTGAATTTAATCAGGCTCATCACGTTCGCTGCCCTCGGAGTCCGACGTTTAATTTGTATCAATCGGCGACTTTAGAAGCTATTGGAAGTCGGGGGAATAAACTAAAAAGACTTTTCAAATGTTCAATTTAACTGTTTTTTTTTTTCATCACTGAAAAACTATCAATCGAACAGGACTGATCAAACGTACATGAATGAATCCCCACCGAATCGAGCCGACGACGTGCTGGTGCATTTCCAGAAGTTGAATACTAAATTAAACGAGATATCTGATAATAGAAACATCCGCTTAATAGCAACTTTTCGTCTGACAAATAGGAGTTGCTAATAAGCGGATTCCTCTGTACCCCCATAATCATTTCTGTACTGGAAAGTATTTGGCTTATCACAGTCATGTCAGTTTTAATAGTTTAATCCCATCCCAATTCACCTTTTCATTGTCTGTGTTCACAGTAAAGTTTTTTAAGTTGTCAGAAGCTTTTTCAATAGTAGCATGGACACTATCATTTTAATTCTTGGTGTGGCTCTTCTCAAGAAATTTGTGAGTAATCCTTTCAAGATTGAAAGCATTAATGCAATACCAGTACACATTTAATTTATCCTCATTATACTCCACTCTTCCAGTTCTCTATACCTTTTTCTTCCTCTTAAAACTCTCTCTCTCTCTCCCTCTCTCTCTCTCTCTCTCTCTCTATCTATCTCACACTACTCTCATCTGTACCAATGCATCTACCACCGCCTCCTATATTACTCTCTTCTAAATGAACCCTTTTACCCTCAACTCTTGCACTATTCTCATCTGTACTCATCATGTATCATCTGTTTTATTAACGGCTAATCATCTTCATCATCTTCATCTCTGTCTTTAATTTATAATTTGTTTAGTTAATTAGTTTATAATTTTTAATGTCATCATAGTCAGATAGACTGCTTTCATGACCACTAGAGATATCTGTGTTAATGTTCTTCTCTGAATGCTCATTTGTTCGAGTATCTATGTCAATTGAGTTAAGGTAACTAGCACTGTCATTGAAGATGTTTTGGGCACTGTCAAGAATACTTTCTACAATTTCAATGTCATTGTCAGTATTGTGATCCGAATCAGAATCAAACCAGAGCAAGAACTCACACAGCTATTTGTATCACTATCTGTTTTATTGTGAGCCCATACAAGCCTACAGACATACTCTCCGCCACTCATATTAATTTACTAAAACTTGAAAAACTGCTGTCTGACTTCACATAATCCTTCTTACAAGACTCGTCATCCATACAGAATTCATTTGTTTCAAATAGAACACTGTCAGTCAAATTTAGAGACAGTGCCAACTTTTAAATAAATTTGCACAATGACTTCATATTGTTGTGGGCAGTCATCACAGCATTGCCAACTGCAACACACACAACATGCTCATCACGGCTATGAGAATCGAAGAAGTAGAACACATTTTGACATTTTTAATTGCACTGGTTTGTACAACCAATGGTTAAGATGCTGCAAACAGATTTTTTTATCTGTTGAGAATACTGTATCAACTAATTCTTCTAAAAATGAGGCCAATTCAGTACTTTGAAGAATTCTCGTCGGACTGTCAATCTAGAGGTCCTGGTTTCTCCTGGCGGCACTCATTCTTTCGGACTATTTGTCTCTTACCAATGGGTTGATAACCGTAGACCTATGTGATATAGCAGCTGGAGGCTAGGAAAGAATGTAGTGGTTTTACTGGTGAGTGAAATTCCAGGAAACCATTGTTAGCTGCCGCGATATAACTGAAATAACGTTGAAAGCGCCGTTAAACTCCATTCAATCAATTAATTAACATTATTTCAGTCATATCCCTGCAGTTGGAGCACCTATCAATGGATTCCTGGTATTTCTCACACCAGTACTACTATCACATCCTTTCCTAGCCTCCAGCTACTATCCCAGATAAATCTAAAAGATTATCAACCCATTGGTGGTAGACAAAATAGTCAGAAAGTATGAGTGCATGTGTTTGGGATCAAACTCGGGACCTCTAGAATGACAGTCCAATGCACTAGCAACTGATCTATGATGGCAGCTACTTTTATTAAAGCCTTATCTTTAAAGAACAATATTTGGATAAAAAACTTGCTGTAGTTCTGATCACTTGGTAGTGGCAAATGATGTCATCAAATTATGATCTTATCAAGGACCTAACTTACAGTTAAAAAGAAAACAAGTAAACAAGCTAAAAAAATCAATAAAGAGATACAGGTCATGAGTACACTTTATTATAGAATAGTATTGCAGTAGAAAATCCAATATCTTTCTCAATTTTATTTCCGCAATACTATACCAAGTCAACTTGGAATAGTATTGCAAAAAAATAAAATGACGTTCTGAGATAGAATAATATAGAAATAGAGAATAAGTGAATTATTATTTTGAATTTGAATCGGTAATTTTGCCAGAATATGTATTGGTTAAAGACATTCTTAAAAATGATATAAACTGATTTTTGAAAAAAAAGTGACTTAGAACAGTATTGCACTCAACAGTCGAAATGACCATTAGATTATTCCAAGAAAGACATTATTCTATTCCTATGATCCCTGCATAAGTTTCGTTTCTAAACCAGTTTCATGTGACCTGGCCAACATTCTGCCCAAGCTTCATGACTATTGAACCAAATTTGTGGCCTCTAGAGACTAGAGTGCAAACATAAATTGTAAGGTCCCTTTTCCCTTGATATGGCATGGATCTTTCCCCTTTTCCATAGGCTTCATCCTTGTGACCTGGCCAACATTCTGATCAAGTTTCATGAAGATTGGGCCATATTTGTGGCCTCTAGTGTAAACAAGAATATTGGCAGTAAGGCCCCTTTTCCCTTGATATGGCATGGATCCTTCCCATATTCAATAGGGTTCCTCTTTATAACCTGGCCAACATTCTGATCATGTTTCATGAAGATTTGGCCATAATTTTGGCCTCTAGAGTGTAAACAAGAATATTGGCAGTAAGGCCCCTTTTCCCTTGATATGGCATGGATCCCTACCATTTTCAATGAGGTTCATCCTTGTGACCTGGCCAACAATCTGACCAAGTTTCATGAAGATTTGGCTATATTTGTGGCCTCTAGAGTGTAAACAAGAAAATTGTCTTTAAGGCCCCTTTTCCCTTGATATGGCATGGATCCTTCCCATTTTCAATAGGGTCCATCCTTGTGACCTGGCCAACAATCTGACCAAGTTTCATAAAGATTGTGTAATATTTGTGGCCTCTAGAGTGTAAACACTAAGATTGTTGACGCCGGACGACAGACGACACACGACACACAACGCACGACGGACATTCAATGATCACAAAAGCTCACCTTGAGCACGATGTGCTCAGGTGAGCTAAAAAACTAGAAGACACCTGCAAAAAGGCCCAAAAATCACTCGAGGCATGTGAAAGCCTATGTGAAAAGTCCAAGGATGAAATTCTAGATCTTAAATCTAGATCGATGCGCGAAAATCTGGTTTTTTATGGCATTAAAGAAGAGCATGACCGTGAAAATTGTGACACACTTGTTAAGGAGCTCATCCAAACCTATTTAGAACCTATTTAGAAATAGACCCTACATATATAACGTTCGACCGCGCACATAGATTGGGATCACAAAAATCGAAGGCAGTTCGACCAATCGTCGTCAAATTTGAAAAATACTCGGATCGAGAGAGAATACATCAGAAATCACTCGATAAGACTATTAAAACACACCTAAAGGATAAAAAACTTGGAATCGGACAAATGAAAGGTATGCAGAAATTCATTTTTAAATTTGATTTTTTTATCCTTTGTATTGTACATTTTTCGTCACAAGGGATCTTTCTAATAATTGTCATTAACTCTCAATGAAAGGTATGCAGAAATTCATTTTTAAATTTGATTTTATATCATTTGTATTGTACATTTTTCGTCAAAATGGACTTTTGTAATAATTGTCATTAAGTATCAATGAAAGGTATGCAGAAACTCATTTTCAAATTTGATATTTTATCATTTGTATTGAACAAAAGGGATCTTTGTAATAATTGTCAATCACTATCAATGAAAGGTTACTGCAGAAATTCATTTTTAAATTTGATTTTATATCATTTGTATTGTACATTTTTCGTCAAAATGGACTTTTGTAATAATTGTCATTAAGTATCAATGAAAGGTATGCAGAAATTCATTTTTTAATTTGATTTTTTATCATTTGTATTGGGCATTTTTCGTCAAAATGGATCTTTTAAATAATTGTCATTAAGTATCAATGAAAGGTATGCAGAAATTCATTTTTAAATTTGATTTTTTATCATTTGTATTGTACTGTTTAAGTCCCATTTATTGAAATTGTCAAAAATTATGATCTAGTTCTATTGTCAGAAACTTGGTTATCTTCTAACACACATTTTAACCTTGAAATAAATGAATACATAGGAGTACATCTCTTTGAAAACAAATTCCCCAATGTTAAGAAAGGCCGTTCTAGTGGGGGATTATCTGTGTATCATAGACAATCGATTTCAAATAGTATAAAACTTGTAGGGAAAACAAAAATGGTTTAATTTGGTTAAAAATTGATAAGTCACTTTTTTCATTCAATGAAGATGTATATATTTGTCATGTGTACATTCCTCCGTCAAATTCGAATATATTGAAAAGTTTAAATTTTGATTTCTTTGGTGAAATAGAAACAAAATTAGAATACTATAAAAGTCTTGGTAAATGTTTTGTTACGGGTGATCTCAATAGTAGATGCGGTAATACCCCCGTTTTTATTGATTATGATATGTACATCAATAATGACAGCCAGCTGTCAAACTTTGTTTATACAGAACCACTTGCATCGAAAGAACATGTGACAGACACACATGGTAAACGCTTGATTGAACTATGTAAATCTACGTCACTAATCATAGGTAATGGTCGTCTGCACAACGATCGAGGTATCGGTGATTTTACATTTCATGGCAATCAAGGATCAAGTGTTGTTGATTATTTGCTATTACAAAACTATAATTTAGTTATTGTAACGAATTTTATTATTTTAACTCCTAATGAGTTTTCCTACCATTCTGGCCTATCATTCTCATTTAAGAAATATAATTGTCATACTCGATACAAAAACGAAAGTAAAGATCATAAATCAGCATTTATGAAATTTGATGAACGCAAAATTGAAAGTTTTAAAGCAATGATTTGTTCAAGGGAAAATGATTTCAAAACGCTTATAGAAAACTTAGATAATAACATAAGAGTAGATATGATAACGGAAGACTTCATAAAAATTATGCAAATTTGTTCAGAACAAGTTTTCTGTAAAACAACCAATACAAAATGGAAAAAATACGCTAATGATAAAAATAAACCTTGGTTTAATGCAGAATGCAACGAAGCACGTAAAGCATTTAATAAAACAAGAAATAATTATAATCGAAATAAAAATAGCGATCATTTGCGATCAGAATATTTAGGATCAAAAGCCGAGTATAACAAAATAAAAAAGAAAAATAAAGCACAATTTATGAGCAAGGAAAAACAAACGCTAACAAGCCTCAGTTAAAACAAACCGAGAGCATTTTGGAAAAAAATAACAAGGTGCCAAATTGTCACAAGATACGCCCGTCACACTGCTTAGTATTAACTGGGGGTTTGAATAGAACTGAGGTTATTTTGAATGAATAATTTTTGCACCCATGAAGTTTCATGATCCTAGCTATTATACTTTTAGAGATATACTCTGGACAAGATTTTAGTATGAAAAACAACAATGGGCAATAACTCAAAAAATAGGCCAGGTAGAATTATGGTTCTTGTACACTGCACTCCCCCTTGATGACATCTATACACCCATGAAGTTTCATGATCCTAGCTATTATACTTTAAGAGACATACTCCGGACAAGATTTATGTCTGAAAAACAACAAAGGGCAATAACTCAAAAAATAGGCCAGACAGAGTTATGGTTATTGTACACTGCACTCCCCCTTGGTGAGATCTATACACCCATGCAGTTTAATGATCCTAGCTATTATACTTTTAGAGATATACTCCGGACAAGATTCAAGTCTGAAAAACAACAAAGGGTAATAAATCAAAAAAAAGGCCAGGTAGAGTTATGGTTCTTGTGCACTGCACTCCCCCTTGGTGAGATCTATACACCCATGAAGTTTCATGATCCTAGCTTCTTTACTTTCAGAGATATACTCCGGACAAGATTCAAGTCTGAAAAACAACAAAGGGCAATAACTCAAAAAATAGGTCAGGTAGAGTTGTGGTTCTTGTGCACTGCACTCCCCCTTGGTAAGATCTATACACCCATGTAGTTTCATGATCCTAGCTATTATACTTTTAGAGATATACTCCCGACAAGATTCTGGTCTGAAAAACAACAAAGGGCAATAACTCAAAAAATAGGCCAGGTAGAGTTATGGTTCTTGTGCACTGCACTCCCCCTTGGTGAGATCTATACACCCATGAAGTTTCATGATCCTAGCTATTATACTTTTAGAGATATACTCCGGACAAGATTCAAGTCTGAAAAACAACAAAGGGCAATAACTCAAAAAATAGGCCCTGTAGAGTTAAGGTTCTTGTGCACTGCACTCCCCCTTGGTGACATCTATACACCTATGAAGTTTCATGATCCTAGCTTTTATACTTTAATAGATATACTCCGGACAAGATTCAAGTCTGAAAAACAACAAAGGGCAATAACTCAAAAAATAGGCCAGGTAGAGTTGTGGTTCTTGTGCACTGCACTCCCCCGTGGTGAGATCTATACACCCATGAAGTTTCATGATCCTAGCTATTATACTTTTAGAGATATACTCCGGACAAGACTCAAGTCTGAAAAACAACAAAGGGCAATAACTCAAAAAATAGGCCAGGTAGAGTTATGGTTCTTGTGCACTGCACTCCGCAATGATGAGAAGAATATAATTGCCAAGTTTGAAGTCCATCGGACTTCAAGTGACAGAGTTATGCTCCGGACAAAGAAGTGGACGCCGCCGGACGCCCGGACGCCCGGACACCGGACGCCGGACGTCATGGGTGATCCCATAATACGTCCCGTCTTCGACGGGCGTATAAAAAGTCAGTACTCGAAAAGACAAAGTACTTGCAACCCGATAAGCCCATCAGATATGTATGAGCATTTTAAGCAATTGTACCACTGTGAAAAATAAAACCGATGAAAATCTTTATTCCGATGATGATAATGATAACGTATTTGATGAAAATTTAGACCAGTGCATCTCAATGGAAGAACTTCAGCGTGCAATTTACTGCCAGAAAAATAACAAAAGTACCGGACCCGATAACCTGTGTGCTGAAATATTCAAATGTTCCTTTGATGAAACCAGCCCGTTTATACTTAAATTATTCAATCGTCTATTGATGAATGGTGAATATCCAAAATGCTTTGGTGAGGGAATCATCCATCCAATCTTTAAAAGTGGAAATGTTAATGACCCGCAAAATTACAGAGGTATTACTCTTATCAACATTTTGTCTAAAATCTATTCGCAAATTATTCTAAACCGTTTAAATCAGTGGATAGAAAAGAATGAAAAGATCATTAAAAACAAGTTTGGTTTCCAAAAACAAAAGTCTACTATTGATTGTATTTTCGTATTACACTCGATTATAGCCAAAACGCTCGCTAACCATAAAAAGCTGTACTGTGCATTTGTAGATTTTGAGAAGTGTTTCGACAAAATTGATAGGAATTTCTTGTTTCATAAACTTATCTCCGAAAAAATCAGCACAAAAATTATTAAAAGCATGTATAATGTTATCAAGGCGCGTGTGAGGTGTAACTGTGAATTCTCTCCCTTTATTGAATCTAATGTTGGAGTTAAACAAGGTAATCAATGTTCCACAATCTTGTTTTTATTCTTCGTAAATGATATTGTAAAGACAACATTAAATTGTTCATTCTACTATTTGCTGACGACGCCGTGTTATTTGCAGAAACTCCTCAAGCCCTCCAATCCTTATTAAATGACCTCCAAACCTATTGTGATAGATGGAGTCTTACAGTCAATACAAATAAGACAAAAATTATGATTTTTAAAGGTCGCAACAGCAGTTATGATTTCATTTACAACGGAACAAAACTAGAAATTGTATGGACCTTTAAATATCTAGGCGTAAATCTTTTCAAAAATGGAATTTGGAATCGAACCCAACAGAAATTGGCACAACATGCTTCCTTTTCTCTTCATAATCTTTTTACTGTTTTCAATCAACTAGATTTAACAATGATAAATGTAAATTATTTGACAACTTGGTAGTGTCCATTTTAAATTATGGTGCAGAAATATTTGGATATCAAGAGTGTAAAAGCATTGAAGCTATTCACTGTAAATTTATAAGAAAAATCCTATGTGTTCGCAAAAGTTCTAATCTTGATGGCCTATATGGCGAGCTAGGCAGATATCCAATGCAAATCCAAAGAAAACTTATAATGTTAAAGTATTGGTTAAAACTTGTCAATTCAAATGAAAATACTCTAATTAAATCAGTTCATAATTTGCTTAGAATTGATACGAACAATAATAATACATTGAACAAACTTAACTGGGCTTCACACATTAAATCAATATTGGACGAATGCGGTTTATCATACCTATGGGTTAACCAGAACAGTACACATCTAAACTATCATTTTATTAAACAACGAATACTCGATTCTTATATGCAAGTATGGCATTCCAATATCAACGATTCGAGTAGGCTAGAACTATATAGCAAGTACAAAGATGTATTTGAGTCTGAGCCATATTTAGACAAAATTTATAATACAAAACATAGAAAAGCTCTAATGCAGTTTAGACTTTCATCACATGATCTTTTAATCGAACGAGGTAGACACTTGAACATTCCAAGAGAACAACGCATCTGTAAACATTGTAATATGAATAAAATTGAAAAAGAGTATCATTTCCTACCAGTATGTCCAAAATACCACGAATTAAGAAAACAACTTTTTAGTAAGTATTTCTGCAGATGGCCAACTTTGCATAAATTCAAAAACATTATGTCCTCAAAATCGCAAACGACAGTTCAAAAATTAGCAAAATTCATACACACAGCTTTTGAAATCCGACCTGAAACCTAACATTTTTTCAACAAAAATCAAATTCCATTAGGAAATGTGTTGTATACCGTTTATTTCTGAATAACCTTCTCTTGAAAATGTAACATGTTTGCTTTCTCCATGCATGTATTATGTTTATGTTATTTTGTAAGCAGCTATAAACTTGTAATTTTATGCTGAATAAAATTGAGTTGAGTTGAGTTGAGAATGTGCGTGACTTTTCAAACAATTTTACATGTATGCAAAGCAAAGTCTCTGGCCAGTCTATGCATCTGCACAGTCAGACCAGAGTATTTGCTATGCCTCTATAGATATGGTATCGACCCTCCTACTGGCTGTCAACCAAAATTCTTATTACATTGTATACAGGGCTTGTGCTAGCTTTAAACAAGAGCTGTCACTGTAAGATGACAATGCCCCCGACACCGCTTTGATTTAGAAGTTATGGCCAATGTTAAAGTTTTTGGACGGAATGACGGACGGACGGACAGACAGACAGACGGACGGACGGACGGACAAGTCAAATTTATGATGCCTCCCTATCGAGGGCATAAAAATTGGGACTCATTTACCACTTGAACATGAACTTCTGGGGGGGGGGGGTGTCAAAAAAGAGTAAAACATGAGAACTTGTCAGTCTTTAAAGTGATCTATATAAGTGAAACAACATAAACAATATAGTGTAGAAACACTTTATTGTTTATGTTGTATCATTTACTTAGATCTTTTGTAATAGTATGAAGAAAACAATTGATCTACATAATCTTTTATATTGGTAACATTGCACCACTGGAAATTCAGTGGGTCAAAATGACCCCTGCAGGATATTTTTGTGGGTCAAAATGGAATTTTGGGGAGTCTAAACCCTTGTTTTAAGGGTAAAACACGAGCCCTGGTATAGGTGTCTATGCTGCATTTTGTCAATTCATCTGGCACACATGAGATTGTTGGAAATACCATACACTGGCTCATATGGATGTTAATGCAAATAATGTTTTCTGTAATTTCTTATCTCACATATGTGTTTTATGCCAAAATGTTATAATACAGGTCTATATAGCTATCTCAATGCACCCACCCACTGATTGGAGTCTTACCTTTGTTAGAAATTTAACTCACAGAATTTTTTAATCATTTGATGTACAGTGTGTTCAAGCAAAAAGAAAGAGGAATCCTGACTCCCCCAAAAAACAAAAGAGGCGCTGCGCTGTCAGGGTAAGTTGTTTTTGCAATTACTAGTAAATAAATCACTTGCTGTCTAAGCTATCTAAACAATAGACAGTCAAAAAAATTCAGATTGCCAATGCTTAGGTTTATTTGAAATTTGTAACACTCTACTGTATATTGTTAATTGGCAATTAATTAGCTTGCAAATAGTATCAAGGCTAATTCGATTTATTTGTTTAAATGGGTTTAACTTTACTCTAAACAGTTTTTAAGTTATATTGCAGAGCTGGAGTACCTATTAATAGATTCCTAGTATTTCTTGCACCCATACAACCATTATATCCTTGCATCCAATTGTGATTTTACACCCGCTTGTGTTAGAAAAACAGGCTATTTTGAAATATAAATCCAACTTCTATAAAGCATTCATAGAAAAAAAATCAGACCAAATTTCTTATCCGAGATATGAAATCAACCATAGAGAGTTTATTAAATACTCATCAGATTGCCTGAATACTAAGGCTTGTTTTGAAATACAAAACTGACATCAAAAGATTGTGTTATTCATGTGTCTACCATAATGTTATATCTACCGCTTGAACAATAAACAAGAGGCCCTGCATCCCTCCACTGGCTTTAATAACCCAAGACTTGCACCTTGCCACACCCATATTTGGGAGCAATCAGACCAATGGTTTTGGAGATTTTTAAAGATTTTAAAATGAAAAAATGCCCTGCCCTGCCCTGCCAGGCCCATTTTGTGGGGTCAATCAAAATTTCTTAAAAAATGTAAGTAAAGGGTCACCAAAGGAACATCCAAGTCAAATTTCATTGAAAACAGATCAATGGTTTGGTAGAAGATTTTTTAAGATTTTAACGTGAAAAATGCCCGCCCTGCCAAGCCCGAAACTGGAGGTCAATCAAAAGTTTCTTGAACAATTTAAGTAAAGGGTCATCCAAGGAACATCCATGCCAAGTTTCAATGAAATCAGACAAATCATTTGGGCGGAGAAGATTTTTTTAAGATTTCATTGACCCAAGGATTATTACTGCAAAGTTTTGATAAAACCCACCCATTGTAACGGGTTTGATTGATTGAATGGAGTTTAACGCCGCTTTCAACATTATTTCAGTTATATCGCGGCGGCTGGAGCACCTAACAATGGTTTCCTGGTATATCTATCACCAGGACAACCACCACATTCTTTCCTAGCCTCCAGCCGCTATCTCACATAGGTCTACGATTATCAACCCTTTGGTGAGAGACAAATAGTCGGAAAGAATGAGTGCCGCCGTCGGGGATCGAACCCGCGAACTCTAGATTGACAGTCTGACGCGCTACCAACTGCGCTATGACGGCGGCTCCCATTGTAACGGGAGGAGAAGATGTTTAAAGAAAATAATACACATGCACAGACGGAGGGATAGATGCATGGATGCAAGACAGACACTCTGCCATGACAATTGACATATTTTGGTTGCCTAACAATAGTATTTTTTGTTACAGGTTTCAAATGAAGCAAAGGGTGAGGCAATTGAAAAAAAGCGTCTGAAGGAAAAGGTTGAAGCTCTTCAGAAGATCATCAGGTAATGGACATGTTCTGTTCCTCTGATTTCTACATTTTTATTATTATGCCCCCGATAGGGAGGCATCATAAATTTGACTTGTCCGTCCGTCCGTCCGTCTGTCCGTCCGTCCGTCCGTCATTCCGTCCAAAAACTTTAACATTGGCCATAACTTCCTTATTACTTAACATATTCGCATCATACTTTACCATAACATTCCTTGGTACATTACCTTTCTGTAGGCACATACTTTGGTGACCTTGACCCCTGGATGACCTTGAACATAGATTGGCCATAATTTAAAATCAAAGCGGTGTCGGGGGCATTGTCATCTTACAGTGACAGCTCTTGTTCAACAATAGCTTTGGGAGGACAGCGAAGCTCGACTTTTCCTAGTGCTGGATAGTAACAGCAAATCAATATCGACATTGGAAATTCAATAAAATGAAAGTCAAGAGAAAAGAATCTTTTTCTGTGGGCAAATATCATGGTCACAGAAGCATGTGCAGAGTTTCAAAGCAATAGCTTTAGTAGGAACAGAGATACAACTAACATAAAACAGTTCCACATAAAAACATAACCAAGATTTTTAAGGCCGAAAGGGTTAAAAATTCCACTAGATTCAATATCAGAGTAATGAATCTTTTTTCTGTGGGCTAATATTATGGTCAAAGAAGCATGTGTTAAGTTTCCAAGCAACAGCTATAGTAGAAATAGAGATATTACAGAAATACAACATTTGCACGTAAAAACTTACCCAAGAATTTCTAAGTCCAAAAAGGGTTGAAAATCCACTAAATTCTATACCAGAGAATTGAATCTTTATCAAGAGGCTTTTGTTATGATCACTAAATTCTATACCAGAGAATTGAATCTTTATCAAGAGGCTTTTGTTATGATCATTGAAGCATGTGCAAAGTTTGAACGCAATAGCTTTCATAGAATTAGAGATATAACTGATGTACAACATTTGCCTGTAAAAACTTAATCAAGAATTTGTGAGTCTGTAAAAGGTTAAAATTCCTCTAAATTCAATATCAGAGTAATAAATCTTTGTCAAGTGGCTGACATCATGGTAACAGAAGCATGTGTAGAGTTTCCAAGCAAAAGCCTAGGTTGAAATAGAGCTACAACTGATATACAACATATGCACATAAAAACTTAACCAAGATTTCTAAGTCCGAAAAGGGTTAAAATTCCACTAAATTCAAAATCAGAGTATTGAATCTTTGTCAAGATGCTGAAATTATGGTCACAGAAGCATGTGCCAAGTTTCAAAGCAATAGCTTTATTAGAAATAGAGATATTACAGAAACACAACATTTGCACGTAAAAACTTAACCAAGATATTCTAAGTCTGAAAAGGGTTAAAATTCCACTAAATTCAATATCAGAATAATGAATCTTTGTCTAGATGCTGGTATTATAGCCACAGAAGCATGTGTAAAGTTTCAAAGCAATTGCTTTTAAAGAAACAGAAATATTACAGATAAACATTTGCACATAAAAAACTTAACCAAGATTTCTAAAATTCCACTAAATTCAATATCAGGGTAATGAATCTTTGTCTAGATGCTGATATTATAGTCACAGAAGCATGTGCAAAGTTTCAAAGCAATAGCTTTAATAGAAACAGAGATTTTAAACACTTGCACGTAAAAACTTAACCAAAGCATTACTCCGACGCCGACGCCTGGGTGACTTGAATAGCCCCCCTATTCTTCGAATTGTCGAGCTAAAAACGAATCTAGAGAACAAATAGGCAAGAGGATGAAATAATTGAAAGTATGAGTAGGTCAGAACTACCTTAAGTGATTATTTTGTAACTACAGCTTATCTCATTTCCCATGCAAAAAGTTCAAGAATGGGTTCTTTAACATTCTAGAAAATTTAATAGCAGTTCAAGAACTTTTAGAACTAGTTGTTGAACTTGTTTAAAAACCAGTTGGTGAACAAAGTTTTTTTCATTGGTGAACAAAGTTTTGTTCACCAGTGTTACTTCTTAAGAGCCACCCTGTAGGATCTTAACCCTTGTCATGCTGAATAAATTTTGGCTAAAATATTCATCAAAATGAAAGGGCAAAAAGCACTGAAAGCACCAACTGTAGGTCAATTTTTATTTGAAAAACTAAATCTATTGACAATTCTGGTTTGAAATTGAGAAACAGTTGGTGTAGACTAACATCAGACTGCACATATGCGCAGGCTGATGTTTGTCTATAGCTCCTGCCAAAGCAGGGATATTCCGGGTTCAGCATGACAAGGATTAAGCTTTGAAATAAATAAGTGCACATTTAGATTCAATTTAGTATTACTCAAGACTATTCTCCAAAAAGTCATTGTTTATTTCCTTAATGGTGTGATACTAGAATTCCTCACCAAGTGGAGGATATGAAAATTTACATTTAAAATACAAAATGAAGTTGCAATTTTTAATCTAACGAGTGCTTCCATGCTTGCATGGAAGGCTAAAACTACCACTTGAATAGAACTAGAATATTATCTGATAGTCTAAAAGTCAGTCCCTTTTTTTAAAAGGGGCTTATCGGAGTACAACCAATCCAATCCAAATAATCCAAAATTAAGAAATTGACCAACTGAAATCATCTCCTTGATTCCAAATTATTCAATAACAACAAAATTTCTATTATTTGTAGAGAGAAAGACGAGGAAATCCTGAAACTAAAAAATGAAAAAAACCAGAAGGTTAGTATTTTTTCTTTAAACCATTTCAGGATATTAACTCTTGGTAATTCCACTGCAAGCCAGTGAAATTACCCGAAGATTGAAAACTTTCTTCATTCATTTTCACCTTATTTGATGACCCCTAAGCAGGCCTATTAAATACATTATATACATAGAGGATATTTGTTTGTTTCAGTGTAAGGTCAATCAAACGTTTCTTGAACAATTTAAGTAAAGGGTCATCCAAGGAACATCCATGCCAAGTTTCAATGAAATCAGACAAATCATTTGGGCGGAGAAGAATTTTAAGATTTCATTGACCCAAGGATTATTACTGCAAAGTTTTGATAAAACCCACCCATTGTAACGGGAGGAGAAGATGTTTAAAGAAAATAATACACATGCACAGACGGAGGGATAGATGCATGGATGCAAGACAGACACTCTGCCATGACAATCGACATATTTTGGTTGCCTAACAATAGTATTTTTTGTTACAGGTTTCAAATGAAGCAAAGGGTGAGGCAATTGAAACAAGAGCCATGTTGGACATGGGCATAAGTCCCCTACCGGCTTTGTTTGTCTCAATGTTTTCCCACGCCAATTCTATCAGGGACGTCAAAACCAGGTCTTGTTAAAGGGTTAAACAAGACTTACATGAGTTGTTGTCTCTGCTGTGCCCACTATACAATTCATGGAAGCAATAGACAGATGCAAGAAATAGTATCAATAACAGTTACCTTGTCTGATCCAAGATGTTTTTCTTCAGTCTTGTTGGTAAGAAATGAGAACTTTCACTGGAGGTGATTAATACTGCTGCATCACCACCCTGACTAACATGGCTTATAATTTTTTTTACATTTTAAAACAGGTTTCATCAAGTTAGCTTGCTTAGTTATCAAATTATTGCAGGATCCATTTTTTGCCATATTTCCACTATTTCTGTTACCATAGCAACCGCACTTTTTGTCAAAGAACAAAGATAAAATGATGTGCATAATCTACACATTGCCATCTAGTCATATACCAAGTCTCATCAAATTAGCTTGCTTACTTATTAACTTATCGCAGGATCCGATATTTTTTGCCATATTTTCACTATTTCCGTAACCATAGCAACAACAATTTTAGTCTAAAAACAAAAATAAAATGATGTGCATAATCTACACATTACCATATAGTCATATACCAAGTCTCATCAAACTAGCTTGCTTAGTTATTATCTTATCGCAGGATCCCATTTTTGGCCATATTTTCACTATTTCTGTAACCATAGCAACCTCAATTTAAGTCGAAAAACAAAAATAAAATGATGTGCATAATCTACACATTGCCATCTAGTCATATACCAACTTTCATCAAAAACGCTTGCTTAGTTATTAAGTTATCGCGGGATCAAGATTTGAGCGGACAGACGGACGGACGGACGGACGGACGGACAGACGGACGGACGGACGGACAGACGGAGGGCAAACCTATAGTCCCCTCCGGTGTGAACACCGGTAGGGGACTAATAAAGCGTCTGAAGGAAAAGGTTGAAGCTCTTCAGAAGATCATAAGGTAATGGACATGTTCTGTTCCTCTGATTTCTACATTTTTCAACAGGAGCTGTCGGAGGACAGCGAAGCTCGACTATTCCTAGTGCTGGATAGTAACAGCAAATCAATATTGACATTGGAAATTCAATAAAATGAAAGTCAAGAGAAAAGAATCTTTTTCTGTGGGCAAATATCATGGTCACAGAAGCATGTGCAGAGTTTCAAAGCAATAGCTTTAGTAGGAACAGAGATACAACTAACATAAAACAGTTCAACATAAAAACATAACCAAGATTTTTAAGGCCGAAAGGGTTAAAATTCCACTAGATTCAATATCAGAGTAATGAATCTTTTTTCTGTGGGCTAATATTATGGTCAAAGAAGCATGTGTTAAGTTTCCAAGCAACAGCTATAGTAGAAATAGAGATATTACAGAAATACAACATTTGCACGTAAAAACTTAACCAAGAATTTCTAAGTCCAGAAAAGGGTTGAAAATCCACCAAATTCTATACCAGAGAATTGAATCTTTATCAAGAGGCTTTTGTTATGATCATTGAAGCATGTGCAAAGTTTGAACGCAATAGCTTTCATAGATTAGAGATATAACTGATGTACAACATTTGCCTGTAAAAACTTAATCAAGAATTTGTGAGTCTGTAAAAGGTTAAAATTCCACAAAATTTAATATTAGAGTAATAAATCTTTGTCAAGTGGCTGATATCATGGTAACAGAAGCATGTGTAGAGTTTCCAAGCAAAAGCCTAGGTTGAAATAGAGCTACAACTGATATACAACATATGCACATAAAAACTTAACCAAGATTTCTAAGTCCGAAAAGGGTTAAAATTCCACTAAATTCAAAATCAGAGTATTGAATCTTTGTCAAGAGGCTGATATTATGGTCACAGAAGCATGTGCCAAGTTTCAAAGCAATAGCTTTATTAGAAATAGAGATATTACAGAAACACAACATTTGCACGTAAAAACTTAACCAAGATATTCTAAGTCTGAAAAGGGTTAAAATTCCACTAAATTCAATATCAGAATAATGAATCTTTGTCTAGATGCTGGTATTATAGCCACAGAAGCATGTGTAAAGTTTCAAAGCAATTGCTTTTAAAGAAACAGAAATATTACAGATAAACAACATTTGCACATAAAAAATCTTAACCACGATTTCTAAAATTCCACTAAATTCAATATCAGGGTAATGAATCTTTGTCTAGATGCTGATATCATAGTCACAGAAGCATGTGTAAAGTTTCAAAGCAATAGCTTTAATAGACACAGAGATTTTAAACACTTGCACGTAAAAACTTAATCAAAGCATTACTCCGACGCAGACGCCGAAACCTGGGTGACTCGAATAGCCCCCGTATTCTTCGAATAGTCGAGCTAAAAACGAATCTAGAGAACAAATAGGCAAGAGGATGAAATAATTGAAAGTATGAGTAGGTCAGAACTACTTTAAGTGATTATTTTGTAACTACAGCTTATCTCATTTCCCATGCAAAAAGTTCAAGAATGGGTTCTTTAACATTCTAGAAAATTTAATAGCAGTTCAAGAACTTTTAGAACTAGTTGTTGAACTTGTTTAAAAACCAGTTGGTGAACAAAGTTTTTTTCATTGGTGAACAAAGTTTTGTTCACCAGTGTTACTTCTTAAGAGCCACCCTGTAGGATCTTAACCCTTGTCATGCTGAATAAATTTTGGCTAAAATATTTATCAAAATGAAAGGGCAAAAAGCACTGAAAGCACCAACTGTAGGTCAATTTTTATTTGAAAAACTAAATCTATTGACAATTCTGGTTTGAAATTGAGAAACAGTTGGTGTAGACTAACATCAGACTGCACATATGCGCAGGCTGATGTTTGTCTATAGCTCCTGCCAAAGCAGGGATATTCCGGGTTCAGCATGACAAGGGTTAAGCTTTGAAATAAATAAGTGCACATTTAGATTCAATTTAGTATTACTCAAGACTATTCTCCAAAAAGTCATTGTTTATTTCCTTAATGGTGTGATACTAGAATTCCTCACCAAGTGGAGGATAAGAAAATTTACATTTAAAATACAAAATGAAGTTGCAATTTTTAATCTAACGAGTGCTTCCATGCTTGCATGGAAGGCTAAAACTACCACTTGAATAGAACTAGAATATTATCTGATAGTCTAAAAGTCAGTCCCTTTTTTTAAAAGGGGCTTATCGGAGTACAACCAATCCAATCCAAATAATCCAAAATTAAGAAATTGACCAACTGAAATCATCTCATTGATTCCAAATTATTCAATAACAACAAAATTTCTATTATTTGTAGAGAGAAAGACGAGGAAATCCTGCAACTAAAAAATGAAAAAAAACAGAAGGTTAGTATTTTTTCTTTAAACCATTTCAGGATATTAACTCTTGGTAATTCCACTGCAAGCCAGTGAAATTACCCGAAGATTGAAAACTTTCTTCATTCATTTTCACCTTATTTGATGACCCCTAAGCAGGCCTATTTAATACATTATTACATCATGGGGCACTATCATTTCAGAACCGTTTTCTTTAATTAAACAAGAGGCCAAAGAGGGCCTGTACCGCTCCACTGGATTAAAAATCTCAAGATTTGAAAAACAGATATTGTAAATAGAAGGTAATGAAAGTGAGCAGCATTCAGAAGGAATTCAGAATTTTTTTAAGTTGAAACTGACTTATGAAGGAATGAACTTATTTAACTAATATGTTAAATTACAAGGAAGAAAACTATTTAGATATAACTTTAAAACAAGAGGACCAGAATGGCCATAACCGCTGACCTGAATTTTATTGATCAAGTGGATCTCATCCAATCCAAATTTCTTGAACAACTTTAGAAGAGGGTCACCCAAGGAACAATCTGGTTAAGTTTCATTGAAATAACCCTAATGGTTCAGAAGGAGATGTCGTTCAAAGATTTCGGGGTAAAAAAAAAAAGCCCCGCCCTGCCACGCCCATATTTGGGGGTCAATCCAAATTTCTTGAACAACTTTAGAAGAGTGTCACACAAGGAACATTCTGGTAAAGTTTCATTAAAATTGGCCTAATGGTTCAGGCAGAGATGTCGTTCAAAGATTTTGGGGTCAAAATAAGCTTGCCCTGCCACGCCCATATTTGGGGGTCAATCCAAATTTCTTGAACAATGTTAGAAGAGGGTCACCCAAGGAACATTCTGGTAAAGTTTCATTGAAATCGGCCCAATGGTTCAGGAGGAGATGAGGTTCAAAGATTTCGAGTCAAAATAAGCCCTGCCCTGCCACGCCTATATTTGGGGGTCGATCCAAATTTCTTGAACAACTTTAGAAGAGGGTCACGCAAGGAACATTCTGGTAAAGTTTCATTAAAATTGGCTTAATGGTTCAGGAGGAGATGTCGTTCATGGATTTCGGGGTCAAAATAAGCTCTGCCCTGCCACGCCTATATTTTGGGGTCAATCCAAATTTCTTGAACAACTTTAGAAGAGGGTCACCCAAGGAACATTCTGGTAAAGTTTCATTGAATCGGCTCAATGGTTCAGGAGGAGATGTCGTTCAAAGATTTTGAGGTCAAAATATGCCCGGCCCTGCCAAGCCCATATTTGGGGGTCAATCCAAATTTCTTGAACAACTTTAGAAGAGGGTCACCCAAGGAACATTCTGGCCAAGTTTCATCAAAATCCATCCAATGGTTCAGGAGGAGAAGATGTTTAAAGAAAAGTTTACGCACGCACGCACAGACGCACGACGGACACCTCGCCATGACAATAGCTCGCTGGCCTTCAGCCAGTGGAGCTAAAAAAATTACTTAATTTGAGACAATTATAGTACCTAATACAAGCAAACTGTCATCCTGTACTTAATTATTCATTTAAAGATTTACCACTGTTACTCTTTTAGGTTTATCTTTTAGCGCTATGAATTGAATTACCAATAACAAAAAAAAAATATACTGACTTGCCCCAAATTTGTAAGGGTCAAGGACAAGAAATTGACAAAATATCTAATTTAAGGTAATGTAAATGTAATGTAATAAATAAAATAATCAACTGGTTTTGTCTGATATTAAATTTTACCACTCCAATACATTATTAGGCTGTTAGAAAAAAAACTTGTCTGTCAGACTTGTTTTTAACTCCAAAAATGCATTCTCATGAAATATTTTCAAATCGGACATAACCAGTTGATTATTCTCTATATAGTGTTTTGAAAGCAATTTGCCAAATAGCAATTTTGTCGATACTTTTTGTTTAGCATGAGCTGACCTGCATTCAGGATGAAAATGTTAGCTAACGCTTTCCAAATGATACCTCGCTTTGCATGTATTTGCACATGCAAAGCCGGGTATCATCTGAATGCATTCGCAAAACGATTTTCACTTAGTAGAACAACTTGATAAAATTCAAAACGAGGCAGCTCGAATTGTAACTGGGTGCACCAAACTTGTCTCTTTAAATGATCTCCTATTAGAATCCGGATGGGAAACTCTTGGTCAACGCAGATACAAACATAGAATTACTTTATTTTTTAAAATGTTTCATGGGCTGACTCCTCACTATTTATCTTCTTTAATACCGCCTTCCGTAAGTGATAACTCAAATTACAACCTCCGAAATTCAGATAATTTACAAAATATCAATTGCCGAACTAATCTTTATAAAAAATCATTAGAAGTAAGGAACACAAGCACATTACGGGCCTTTAAGACTTATATTGATAATGACAAACCAAAGCAGAATAATTTGTTCTTTTTTGGAGACAGAAAAGTTCAGATAATTCATACAAGGATTCGTAATAAATGTAGCCTACTTAATCAGCGTCTTTTCTATAAAAATATAATACCTTCACCACTTTGCAAGTGTGGAAACATTGAATCGAGTTACCACTTTTTCTTTGATTGTAGATTTTATAGAGATATTCGCTTAAGATTATTCAATAACGTTTCAAAATTCACCCCGGTCAGTCTAAATGTATTGTTAGGTGGAGATGAAAGACTAACTTTAGATAATAATAAGAAGATCTTTTCAGAAGTTCACGTGTTTATAAAATTGAGTGGCAGATTTAATATCTAACGTTGTATTTAATATTTCATCATCTCATGTTGTTCCTAAATCAAATATAAGAAGCATTCTACTTCAAAATTTATTTCGCCCATTTACCACTATGAACATGCTTGAATCCTAAACTCTCTATACATTCTAAATACATTATTTTTTTCCGTAAATTAATTATTCATCTTTGATTACGGATGCTGTTGCCGAAGCATAGTAATTTCATCTCATATTGAGTGTATGAGATGTTGCTACGGTGCTTTGGTAGCTTATCACTTTAAAACTTAAAACCATTTAGTGATGATAATTATTCCTTAAGTATTTATCTGAATAATATGTCATCTGACCCTTTGAAATCCCACTGGAAAAGAGCTCAATAAGCTATGCTTTTGTTCTAATCCAATTGAATTATTATTCTGTATTATGACATTCTGTATACACTTTTTCATCAATAAAATATGTTTAAACCAAACGATTTTACATCCAGTGCTCTCAATAAGGGCCAAAGTCAGGAATTTTTGTAATTCCATGTTGGCATTTCAGGAATTTTTTTGAAGAAGTAGGGAATTTTTAGCCCCCCCCTCCCCCCTCGCCAACCAAATTCACCGTGGCACCTGTTTTTCCTGCACACTTTGTAAATACTTGTTTCCTTGCTAAAAAAAAGTTTTGTTTTTGCTTCCTAAGTCCATCAATCTGGGAAGTTCTTCTAAAATACACAACACTGAAATGTAAAAACTCCACGCTTAAACTTTAAGCTGTAGGTACGAGCTTTGGTTGCCCAATGACCTTTTACTACTTTCATTAACTAAATGCTGAAAACAAGCACAATGTACGAGAACGTGTGGAGTTTCTATTTGGAATCGGTCCTTAGATGTATCTTATGCGGTGGGCCTAGGAAATACGGCTTACTCATATTGCAGTTACGATGTTTTGGTATCCAGCCATATTACGAAAATAAATGCAGCTTCATTTTTCTCGCACTACTGTTCAAGGGGCGACGAACGATCTGGGTAATGAGCTAATAAATGTATTGGCTGTCGTATCTGATTTTATTTAATCTGCGCAATTACGTGAATTAGTGAAGAAAACAAACTCCGTTTTTTTCAAATCTCTCGTCGGACATTGTAGTTGAAGACAATTTAAATGATGTCATCGGGGTTTCCCCGTGTTCTCCGAAGATGTCGTTTAAACGAGGACAGCCGATTTACCTTTCAGAATTGTATTCCGGTAGCGTCCTTTTTCATCTCGGAATTTCATGTAAATCTTCAGAGCGATGTTTTGAAATATTATCGGTTAGAGCTGTTTGAATTACATTTGATCTTACGAATATTCCACTGATTTGATTTTCGTTTTATCCATAATCAAAGTGAATCCCATAAAGAAAGGTAACCACGGAAGCGGTACTGACGCGACGCCATTGTGTAGGCTAATCGTAGACTGGTTGTTATAGCGACAGTCTATTACCCCGCGCGTTACACATGACTTGTTTTGGACATCTTAATGTTGAATATCGATTTTTTGCACGTGTGAAGTAAATTACACCCTTTTTAGGTAAATTCGTAAAACGTCCGGGGTCAAATTTCAGGACGTTTTCCTTTAATCTCGGACGTTTTTTCACGTCCGGGTCTGATTTTCCGGACGTTATTTCTGAAATTCTGGACGTATATTACGTCGACGTCCGCTTATTGAGAGCACTGTACATCCTGAACACAGGGCAGGTTAAAATATACCAATACAGCTTTCAAATTCATTTTCTTGTTTCTTTTTCTAGCAATGAAGAACAAAGATTAGGGAGAATCCTAAATACCCTCCAGATGGACAGCTCTGGCACTTAGGTGTAAATTAATTCTCAAGTTGTTTTTTTTGTATGCCCGGCTATGAAATGGTGACAGGCATATATCCTATATATTCTTTAGTTGTTGCCTTCTGAGACTGCGTATAGATTTCTTAGTCCTAGATACGCCAATGCATATAGAGTTACCTCTGTCCTTGTGAGTGCAAGTGTGTATATCTCATTGGTGCCCAGGGCATGTTGCTCCCCTGAGTAGTGCTAATGTCATGAAAAGACTGTGTCTAGATACCCCCAAAGTCAAGGTCAAAACTGAAGATCTTAAAGGTCAAAGTTCAAATCAAGAATTTGTAGGAGCATCCATGTCTGTATCACATTTCTAGTTTTAAATACTCCTTTTTTCCATTTTGTCTCATTTTGCGTTGAACAAATAGAAAAACAATTTGTTATACCCCCGCAAAACGAATGTTTTCAGGGGGATACTGGAATCAGCCTGTCTGTCTGTCTGTCCGTCTGTCCGTCCGTCTGTGGACACAAATAGTAGTAATTTTGTGTCGCGAACTCCTCCTTCAGTTTTCCTTCAAAAGCCTTGAAACTTTATAGAAACATTCATCACATGTTGAAGTTTTGCAAGACGCAAATTGCAAGTCTCAATTCCCCCTGGTTCATGAATTATCTCCCCTTGAACTTAGACATTTTTTTCTATTTGTTACCATGTACTTATCATTTTGTGTCGCAAACTCCTCCTTCAATTTTCATTCAATTGTAATGAAACATTATGCAAATATTGATCACAAGTTGAAGTTTTGCAAGAGGCTAATTTCAAGTGTCAACTCCACCAGGTTCATGAATAATGTCCCCTTGATCTTAAGACTTTTTTTTCTATTTGTTACAATGTACTTATAATTTTGTGACCCAAACTCCTCCTTCAATTTTCATTCGCTAGTTATGAAACATTATACAAACAATTATCACATGTTGAAGTTTTGCAAGACACAAATTTCAAGTGTCAACTCCCCTAGGTTCATGTGTTATCTCCCCTTGAACTTTGACATTTTTTCCTATTTGTTACCATGTACTTATAATTTTGTGTCGCAAACTCCTCCTGCAATTTCCATTCAAAAGTAATGAAACAGTATACAGACATTTATCACATGTTGAAGTTTTGCAAGACACAAATTTCAAGTGTAAACTCCCACAGGTTTATGAATTATCTCCCCTTGAACTTAAGACAATTTTTCTTTTTGAACACATATACTTGTAATTTTGTTTCCCAAACTCCTTCTTCAGTTTTCCTCCAATAGCTTGAAAACATTTATCACATGTGTCAGTTTTGCAAGACGCAATTTAGAGGTCTCAAATCCAAGAGTTATCTTTATATTTGAAGCATTTTGCTTCTTCTGTCAAAGTATCTCATTCTCTGAAAGCACTTGCGGGGGTATTAAGTCACATTCAGTGACAAGCTCTAGTTAGCTCGGCTGTTTTCAGAGAAAACCTGAGGTATTGTCATCACCTTAGAGTTGTTTGCATCAGCATTGGTGATGTTGGAATTGGCATTTGCATGACAACCTTTAACAAAGGTCATATTTGGTTATATATCAAAAGATAACTTCATGAAACTTGGCATATGTATTCACCATCACGAGGGCCGCCACCATGGCGCAGTTTGTTAGGCATAAGACTTCCAATCTAGAAGTCGTGGGTTTGATCCCCGGTGGCGGCAAATATCCTTTCTGACATTTGTCTCTCACCAATGGGTAGATAATCTAATAGATAATATCTAAATATTGATATTAAAATGTTTGTAAAATCACCCTGTAAATGTTTCAAGTTTTGTGTGTAATTAAACCTTTTTATAAAGTAATCAGGTAGTGTTTATTAATGAAAAGACAAATTTGATGTCATTTTTCAGAGAAGAATTATATGGTGTTGAATGAAGTATTTGTTTAACAAACAAAACTTTTTGGGGATTTGAAAAATAGAGTAATGCTTTCAACAAAAAATAAATTGCTTGGCATTTAATGAAGGCAGTTATAACTGCCATGCATTAAAATGCATTTTCCAATACTCGCAATGGCATAAAGCTTTTTCATCTGGTAGTTGGTTTCAAGTGTCAATATTGCCTATTTGTTAAATTATGATAACAAAAGATGTAAGTAAAACATATTGCCCCCGTCTCCCCCTCCCCCAAGAGCAGATCACTTGCATACTCCTTGTCAATTTCTCTAAATGTACTCTCTGAAAAACGTAAAGTATCCCATGGAATAACTGTTTTGAGTTATGCTCCGGACAAAAAAAATCTACGTACGGACTGACCAACTCACAATGCAAAGCAATATAAGCCTCCTACTCTGAAGGGGGACATAATAATCTTATTATTACCTTGGCTGTAACTACTAACTAAAGATGTACAATTTTCAGTGAGGCATCAAACATCAATTTTATATTAACCCTTTCCTGTTTTACAAAATTTTGGACCTATCCAAATTCAAAGGTTTTGCAGACGAAAATTTAAAGTGGATTTAATTTGAAAAATAACCATTCAGAAGGGTAGAAAATAGTGTGGAAAAAGAAGAAATTGCTTGTCATAAGCAATTTCTTCTTTTTTCACAATATTTTCTCAATCATAAAATCACAGGCACGTAAAAATCAGGGATTAAACAGCAAAGGGTCAAAGCTTATAGGTATTACTGTTTCTCCACACAGGGCATAATAATCTTATCATTACCTTGGCTGTAACGCCTAACTATAGATGAACAATTTTCAGCGAGGCGTCAAAGATAAATTTTTCATTAACCCGTGTCATGCTGAACCCTGAATATTCCTGCTTTGACAGGAGCTATAGACAAACATCAGCCTGAATCTGATGTTAGACTACACCACCTGTTTCTCACTTTCAGACTAGAATTATCAATAGATTTAGTTTTTCAAATAAAATTTACCTACAGTTGGAACTTTCAGTGCTTTTTGCCCTTTGATTTTGATGAAAATATTTAGCCAAAATTTAATTAGCATGACAAGGGTTAAAGCTTATAGGTATTACTGTTTCTCGACACAGGGCATAATAATCTTATCATTACCTTGGTTGTAACTAATAACTAAAGATGTACAATTTTCAGTGAGGCGTCAAACATCAATTTTATATTAAAGCTTATAGGTATAACTGTTTCTCGACACAGGGCATAATATAGAGGATAATCGTTTGTTTCAGTGTAAGATCTATTTATATTTCATTGAGTGAACAACAAACGCTATATTTTCACGAGTGGCGGAGCCACGAGTAAAAATATAGCTTTTGTTGTTCACGAAATGAAATATTAATCGATCTTACACGAAAAACAAACGATTATTCTCTTTCTTTAATGCAAGAATGAGACAAAATGTGAAATTTCTATGACATATTTTCGTAAAGCGCGTCATTTTGCGCGTGATTGCTATGCAATGTTCATAGTGACGTCACTTATTTCGCCCCACATAGATGACGTCAGATAGGATGAAATGCACAAAAGTGGGGTAAAAGTTTTTGATAATTTCACTGCTTTTGCGGTGAGATTATCAAGTGATAATCTATCGTTATTTCTCGATAAACCACCGAAAAGCATTAAAGAAAATCTTATCATTACCTTGGCTGTAACTACTAACTATAGATGTACAATTTTCAGCGAGGCGTCAAACATAAATCCTATAGTGCAGCTGATAGATGATAACTGTTTCACAATTTGTGTCAAACTCCATCTGCACACAACAAACCTCTCCCTTGAACTGGCTGTTGAGGTTTTCTTTTTTTCTTTGCCTTCTTTTGATTTCGTATGTCTGAAAATATATATATATAAATGTGACCCACCACACAAAAAGGGCCCACCTATATAGTGCATAAAGTGCGACCTCTGGTTGGCCTGTTCTAGAACCGATCTCTTTTTCAAATATTTATTTTACAAACTCCCCAGATGGTCCCTTTTCGTGTGATGGTCACATATATTCTTTTATGCATTGTTATCCAGGAACAACTGCCTAAATGATGATACTTTGTATATTCAGTTTAGATACAAAACAAATGATTATAGACTATTTCAATTTCCAACAATTTGCAGGCAATCAACATGTGTTCAAATCTAACAAAGTCTACAAAATATTGAAGAAAACTGAAACATCAAGCACACGATGGCAAATTGTCAGATGCTACACGCTTTGCAAGGCTGAATGCCTATTATGAAAAGCAAAAAAGGTGGAAATTGCTTGAAACAATCATTAGATGAACATAACTGCCAAGTTTCAAGTCAATCAGATACAAGGTGACAGATTTATGCTCCACACAAAGAAGTGGACACAGGACCACACCCTTGTCCAGATTTCAGATAGTTACAGACTTGGGTTGCATAAAAAAAGTTATAAAAACCTGTCTTAACCCTTGTCATGCTGAATAAATTTTGGCTGAAAATTTGCATCAAAATCAAAGGGCAAAAAGCACTGAAAGTTCCAACTGTAGGTCATTTTTTATTTGAAAAACTAAATCAATTGACAATTCTGGTTTGAAAGTGAGAAACAGGTGGTATAGACTAACCTCAGACTGCACATATGTGCAGGCTGATGTTTTTCTATAGCTCCTGCCAAAGCAGGAATATTCCGGGTTCATTATGACAAGGGTTAAGCCTGACAACAGCCCTGGGTTCAAAATTCACAAACCTTTACAAACATTCCCGAAAATTTATCTGGCTTAATATGCATACTCATGTGCTAAGCAGAGTAAAATTTCATAGTCATAGATAAGGTTTTTACATCTTGAGACCCAAGGCTGTCTTATGGCTTAGCAAATATTTTGTAATGCAATTGGACCATGTATATGAGCTTAGGATTGATTGAATGGAGTTTTAAGCCGCTTTTAACAATTTTTCAGTTATATCGCAGCGGCTGGAGCACCTAACAATGGATTCCTGGTATTTCTCTCACCAGTAATACCATCAATTCCTTTCCTAGCCTCCAGCTGCCATCCCACTGGTGCTGGATGGAAGATAAACAAAATTCTTCTAGAGTTATCTCCCTTGATAGCATAGGTTACTCTTTTGATGGTTAACATGTGTGCCAAGTATCAAGTGAATACCTTCAGTAATATGTGAGATTTTACAATAATATCCACAAACCTGTTTGTATTTGGGATGGTCTAGATCTAGCTTTGTTGCAGACCACACATTCCAAATTTGTCTCTAGTAAGCAGGTGTGAAACTCCCAGCTCTCTGTCGGATCTTCAAAAGCCCCTGAGTTAAGAAAGAGAAATTGAAAACTTAAGCTTATTTTGAGGGATCAGTGCAACACTATTGTAAGTGCCTATGAATTAATAGGCACTTACAATAGTGATGCACTGACCCCTCGACTTATCAAAACAGTATATTGTGGGTTCTCATCTAAATCCCCTTGATAAGACATTTCAATTGAGTACTTACAACATAAGGTTTGGATACCTTATAACAAAATAATTTCCCCCCTGGTCTTGGTGAATTAACATGCCAAGCATTCTAATGGGTTTGTGCAAAAACTATAGTTGTAGACGCACAAGTTTTAATGAGTGATGAAAGGACAATTTCGTGTAAACCTGGTATAGACAAAATTGACATTTGATCAACCACTTTAACTGGAGTATCTAGTTATAATCTATTTATGTACATACACTGACTGTCATAAATAACGCCTCACAGGAATTCAGCAGTGGTAAAATGTGGGACACTAAATATAAGTACTATTTGTTTTTGACTGAAGATACTGATCTGGATGTTGTTCAAAGGTGGAGTAAGGTTTTAGGCTAAAACAAAAACATTTGTCAAATTTTATTCAAAATTAGAAATGACCACTACCTTAAAGGTGACAGTAACGCGTATGTCCATCATGACTAGCAATCACAGCCTGCAGTCTGCGTCTCATTGAGCCACACAGGTTACGAAGAAGGTACCTCGGGATGCAAGCCCACTCCTAATGAAGAGTGTCAGTCAGCTGTTGCACAGTTTAAGGTTGTGGCTGAATTTGACGCAAACGACGTCCTAGGATATCCCACATGTGTTCCATTGGATTGCAGTCCGATGAGTTGGCTGGCCATGGCAGAACTTCAATATTATTGCCTTGGAGCAAGTTTGCTGTGATATGCGCTGTGTGTGGACGTGCGTTATCATGCATAAAAGTGAGTCAAGGTTGTCGACGAAACAGGGATTGGACAACAGGCTGTAAAACTTGGTTTAATGTAACCCCTGGCATTCAAATTGCCTTGAACAACAACCAGGTTCGTTTTGAATGCATGGTTGATGGCGACCCACACCATTACCCCGCCACCACTACCAAAGCGGTTATGCTCTAAAACACAATTACGCACATTTGGAATCTGTGTTCTTTATTGAATTTGAGAGTTTTGCTTCATAATATTCAATAATAAGATATGAATAGAGTATTTTTTGGTTTCATACAAGTATGAAACTAAAAGCCATAAATCACACTCATGTATGAATCTGTACTGTATTCAATGTGCTTAATTTTAAATGTCATACGCCTATGAAATCAACTGATTCTCTCTTCATTTCTCAATTATTTCCCCAACCTGTCTGTGTTTGGGATGGTCAATGTCTAGAAGATATACAGGCCACACATTTGGAATCTGTGTCTTTCTTTATGTCTGGGGTTTTAAAGCCTTCAGGGGTATATGACTGTGGCAGGCCTCACATGAGTTTTTGTCACCCTCATTACATATCAGGAATACTTCACCCCTCCATGTCCCCCTTGTTGGCCTTAAGTTTTCATCATCTGTCTTTAAAAAATCTTCTGGTGTGTTTCCCTGAAAAGATTCATACATTGTTGAATGATAATTTCCACAACACTTGATTGTGTAACTAGAAAGCCATGAATGGCTTGAGTCGCTCCACAGACTTGAAATTCTTGTAAAAGCAAATAAATGTTTTGACTAGATTTTTAGATATTTGGGGTTCTACTGATGTTGAAAATGATTTTCAAAGTTTCAACTATACAACAGATAGAGAAATGACATCCGCTATTAAAAGACATACTTTTCATCAAATCAAAATAATTTTTGGCTGCATGATAATGGGTCACCCAAAGATCATACCAAAAATGTTCAATTGATATCCATCAGTTACATTCTGAGAAAATGATTTAAATAGTTTCTACTATTTAACATATTGAGAAATGACCTCTGCCCATAAAATGCATATTTTTCATCCAATCAAAACAAGTGCATGTCGTATTGCGATGCAATACAGGAGTCCCCCACCGGATAACAAAAAATCCTTTCTTATAATATATCTCCTACTAACTAGATCTATAACTGTATACAAAATTTGAAGTTGCTAGCACATTAGGTTTTGAACAAAATGTCCCAAACAAAAATATAAGAGTAAAAACAACCAATGGCAAAAACTCCAAAAGTGGGCGGAGAAGAATGATTCTTGTACATGCCACTTGTCCTCAATGAGATCTATAAGTGTACCAAGTTTAAAGTTGCTAGCACTGATGGCTCAGGAGATATGGTCCGGACAAAAATGTCAGGATAAAAAACAACAACTAACAATAACTAAAAAAGTGGATGTGGCTGAGTTACAGTTCTTGTGCATTACACTTCTTCTCAATGAGATCTACCAGTGTACAAAGTTTGAAATTGCTAGGGCTTATGGTTTAGGAGATAAGTACGGTATAAAAATGTAAGGATAGAAACAACAAAGGGCAATAACTCAAAAAGTGGACATGGCAGAGTGACAGTTCTTGTACATGACACTTGTCATCAATGATATCTTTAAGTGTAGCAAGTTTGAAGTTTCTAGCACTTATGGTTTAGAAGATATGTTCTGGACAAAAATGTAAAGGTAAAAACAACAAAGGGCAAAAACTCAAAAAGTGGACATGGCAGAGTAACAGTTCTTGTACATGACACTTGTCCTCGATAAGATCTATCAGTGTACAAAGTTTGAAGTTGCTAGCACTCATGGTTTAGGAGATATGATCCGGACAAGAATGTAAGGCTAAAAACAACAAAGGGCAATAACTCAAAAAGTGGGCATGGCAGAGTAACAGTTCTTGTACATGACACTTGTCCTCGATAAGATCTATCAGTGTACAAAGTTTGAAGTTGCTAGCACTCATGGTTTAGGAGATATGATCCGGACAAGAATGTAAGGCTAAAAACAACAAAGGGCAATAACTCAAAAAGTGGGCGTGGCAGAGTAACGGATCTGGAATGACACTTCTCCTCAATGAGATCTATAAGTGTACCAAGTTTGAAGTTGCTAGCACACATAGTTTAGGAGATATTTTCCGGACAAGAATGTACGGGTAAGAACAACAAAGGGCAATAACTCAAAAAGTGGGCATGGCAGAGTAACGGTTCTTGAACATGACACTCCTCCTCATTGAGATCTATTAGTGTACCAAGTTTGAAGTTGCTAGCACATATGGTTTAGAAGATATAGCCCGGACAAGAATGTAAGGGTAAAAACAACAAAGGGCAATAACTCAAAAAGTGGGCGTGGCAGAGTAATGGTTCTTAAACATGACACTTCTCCTCAATGAGATCTATAAGTGTACCAAGTTTAAAGTTGCTAGCACACATAGTTTAGGAGATATGTTCCGGACAAGAATGTAAAGGTAACAAGAGCCATGTTGGACATGGGCATAAGTCCCCTACCGGCTTTGTTTGTCTCAATGTTTTCCCATGCCAATTCTATCAGGGACGTCAAAACCAGGTCTTGTTAAAGGGTTAAAGAAGACTTACATGAGTTGTTGTCTCTGCTGTGCCCACTATACAATTCATGGAAGCAATAGACAGATGCAAGAAATAGTATCAATAACAGTTACCTTGTCTGATCCAAGATGTTTTTTACATTTTAAAACAGGTTTCATCAAGTTAGCTTGCTTAGTTATTAAATTATTGCAGGATCCATTTTTTGCCATATTTTCACTATTTCTGTTACCATAGCAACCGCACTTTTTGTCAAAGAACAAAGATAAAATGATGTGCATAATCTACACATTGCCATCTAGTCATATACCAAGTCTCATCAAATTAGCTTGCTTACTTATTAACTTATCGCAGGATCCAATATTTTTTGCCATATTTTCACTATTTCCGTAACCATAGCAACAACAATTTTAATCTAAAAACAAAAATAAAATGATGTGCATAATCTACACATTGCCATATAGTCATATACCAAGTCTCATCAAACTAGCTTGCTTAGTTATTATCTTATCGCAGGATCCCATTTTTGGCCATATTTTCACTATTTCTGTAACCATAGCAACCTCAATTTAAGTCGAAAAACAAAAATAAAATGATGTGCATAATCTACACATTGCCATCTAGTCATATACCAACTTTCATCAAAAACGCTTGCTTAGTTATTAAGTTATCGCGGGATCAAGATTTGAGCGGACAGACGGATGGACGGACGGACAGACGGACGGACGGACGGACGGATGGACAGACGGACGGACAGACGGAGGGCAAACCTATAGTCCCCTCCGGTGTGAACACCGGTAGGGGACTAAAAACAACAAAGGGCAATAACTCAAAAGTGGGCGTGGCAGAGTAACTGTTCTTGAACATGACACTCCTCCTCAATGAGATCTATAAGTGTACCAAGTTTGAAGTTGCTAGCACACATAGTTTAGGAGATATGTTCCGGACAAGAATGTACGGGTAAGAACAACAAAGGGCAATAACTCAAAAAGTGGGCATGGCAGAGTAACGGTTCTAGTACATGACACTCCTCCTCATTGAGATCTATTAGTGTACCAAGTTTGAAGTTGCTAGCACATATGGTTTAGAAGATATAGCCCGGACAAGAATGTAAGGGTAAAAACAACAAAGGGCAATAACTCAAAAAGTGGGCGTGGCAGAGTAATGGTTTTTAAACATGACACTTCTCCTCAATGAGATCTATAAGTGTACCAAGTTTAAAGTTGCTAGCACACATAGTTTAGGAGATATGTTCCGGACAAGAATGTAAGGGTAAAAACAACAAAGGGCAATAACTCAAAAAGTGGGCGTGGCAGAGTAACTGTTCTTGAACATGACACTCCTCCTCAATGAGATCTATAAGTGTACCAAGTTTGAAGTTGCTAGCACACATAGTTTAGGAGATATGTTCCGGACAAGAATGTAAGGGTAAAAACAACAAAGGGCAATAACTCAAAAAGTGGGCGTGGCAGAGTAACGGTTCTTAAACATGACACTTCTCCTCAATGAGATCTATAAGTGTACCAAGTTTGAAGTTGCTAGCACATATGGTTTAGAAGATATAGCCCGGACAAAAGCGTGACGGACAGACGGACAGACGGACGGATGGACGGACGGACAGACGGAATCGAGCAAACCTATAGTCCCCCAACCGGTAACCGGTGGGGGACTAATAATTTTTGGTACACTGATAAAGGGTCACTCAAGGATAATTCCAGTGAAATTTGGTTGATATCCAAACATTAGATTCTGAGAAAATGATTTTCAAAGTTTCCACTTTATAACATATAGAGAAATGACCTCCGCCCATAAAATGCATATTTTCCATCCAATCTCAGTGATTTTTTGTAGACTGATAAAGGGACACCCAAGGATCACTCATGTAAAATTTCATTGGTATCCATTGATTAGAATCTGAGAAAACTCACTTTTTACTATATTTGGAAATTAGCCACGCCCATTTAATCCATGTTTTTCATTGGATCAAAATTTCTTGAACAACTTTGAAAAGGGGTCACCCAAGGATCATTCCTATGAAGTTTGGTTGAAATCCATCCAGTAGTTTCTGAGGAGAAGATTTTTAAAGAAAAGTTTACGACCGCACGGACGGACGCACGATGGACACAACGCCATGACAATAGCCCCAGTGGCTTTCAGCCAGTAGAGCTAAAAATGACATTGTTTCCAAAATAATTAGATAAATTTTTCAAAACATATATTTTTTATTTTTCTATTCAGTTACTTTTTATGTTCTAAAGTGATCTCGCAATTGCTCAATCTCACACACAGGACCAACCAAATTGCTTAACAGTCATTGCATAATTTGAGTTAATGCAAGTGAGCAATTTACAGTGGGCCCACTTATTTCTGACCCCGGGCGGGTACTGTTGCCCACAACATCAGAGTATCTCTCAGAAAGCGGGTTACCAGCTCTAGACTGGTCCACATATCGACTATCAGAATAGCCTAGAACAGGTTATTCTGATATTCGACAGTGAGAACAGTCTACACCCGACCCGAAAGCGGGCGAGAAATAAGTTGGCCCTTTGACTTATTTTAACAAGAGGACCAAGATGGTCCTAGATCGCTCCCCTGAGTCTCTTTGACCGACATCTCATCAATTAAATAGGCAGATGTCATAAAGGAGATAATTTCTACAAAAAACCAAGTTTCGTGAAGTTAAGACCAAATCTGTAGCCTCTTGAGTTACAACAAGAAAATTATCATAATCACCCCTTTTCCTGTGATATAACATGGATATTTCCCATTTTCAATAGGGTTCATCCTTATGATCTGACCAAAATTCTGACCATGTTTCATGAAGATTGGGCCATATTTGTGGCCTCCAGCAAGTCAACAATAAAATTGTCATTAAGGCCCCTTTTCCCGTGATATGGCATGGATCCTTCCCATTTTCAATAGGTTTCTTCCTTGTGACCTGGCCAACATTCAGACCAAGTTTCATGAAGATTGGGCCCTATTTATGGTCTCTATAGTGTTAACAAGAAAATTGGTCATAAGGCTCCTTTTCCTGTGATATGGCATGGATCCTTCCCATTTTTGAAAGGGTTCATCCTTGTGACTTGGCCAACATTCTGACCAAGTTTCGTGAAGATTGGGCCATATTTGTGGCCTTTAGTGTGTAAACAAGAAAATTGTCAATAAGGCTCCTTTTCCCGTGATATGGCATGGATCCTTCCCATTTTCTATAGGGTTCATTCTTGTGACCTGACCAACATTCAGACCAAGTTTCATGAAGATTTGGTCATATTTGTGGTCTCTAGAGTGTAAACAAGAAAATTGACATTAAGGCCCCTTTTCGTGATTTGGCATGGATCCTTCCCATTTTGATAGGGTTAATCCTTGTGACCTGACCAACATTCAGACCAAGTTTCATGAAGATTGGATCATATTTGTGGTCTCTAGAGTGTAAACAAGAAAATTGGTCATAAGGCCCCTTTTCCCGTGATTTGGCATGGATCCTTCCCATTTTCGATAGGGTTCATCCTTGCGACCTGACCAACATTCTGACCAAGTTTCACAAAGATTGGATCATATTTGTGGCCTCTAGAGTGTAAACACTTGAGTTTGACGCATGACGACGCACGACGCACACTGCACGACGGACATTCAATGATCACAAAAGCTCACCTTGAGCATGATGTGCTCAGGTGAGCTAAAAACACATATGTCATATATGTTATTCTAATTTGGTAAACATGTAGAGATATTCAAAGTATGGTGTTATCAAAACAAAAATGGACATTATAATATACCTGTTAGGTTGTTTAGCCATAAACCTCTATATTATCTCACAAAATGTTAACCCTTGTCATGCTGAACCCAGAATATTTCTGCTTTGACAGGAGGTATAGACAAAGATCAGTCAGCACATATATGCAGTTTTATCACAGTTCATACCACCTGAATTTCAATTTTAAACCAGAAAGGTGTAAAAAAATGCATTTCCTAAATAAATACTCACATTTGGTAACTTCCAGTGATTTTAGCACTTTGATTTTACTTTTTTTTGCAAGGATTTTTATTCAGCATAACAAGGGTTAAATATACAATTTTTGGTGAACGAACGTCGTTCACCAGTGTTATATACCATGTCAGGAAAATCCTGTTGGATGTTAATACATTTGAAATAAAGTAGCGCCTCTTAAAATTCAATTTAGAATCTTTTAACATTTTTCTCCGCAAAATCACTTATTATTTCTTTAATGGCGTGTTTCTAGTTTTCTTTATCAAGTGAAGATAATGAAAATTTGCCTTGAAAAACACAATTTGATCTTGCAATGTTTATCAAGGGAATTTTTGATCGGCGTAAGCTTGTCGAGAGTTTAAAGCAAAAACAAAGTTTGTGTCTAAACACCGAAGAGACAGATACTATGTTTTTGACCCAAGCCTTCGCTGGTGCAACTTGTAGTAATTAGCCGGAAATACGTGTTTATCTAGGTCGTGTCCTCTTGAACTTACATTCGGCAATACTCGGGCGATCTCCGACGGCTCCGAGTTAAATGTAGGTTACAGGGGTCGGCCGAGTTGAGACGAATGACCCATCAAGACACCTTTTGTCATTAGAACGCGGTTTTACATAACTTTTCAACTAGCGACAGTCAGTCTCGAGACGGGTTTAAGAATGATTCGACATGTGTTTTACATGTACAACCTTTCTTGTATCTTTTATTTGAATAGGGGTGAACGTCGCTCTTAAGATTTTTCTGTAAAATCGCGTTGGCTGAAGTAGGGCTTATTCCCAGCGAAAACGTTTCGTATTCGTCTATCTCAGAAGCGAATATTGCCGAATACCAAATGCGACAGGCATGTGAGATATTTCATTGGGGCCATTCTACTTTGCATTTTTATGCCCCCGTATCGAGAGATCGGGGGCATATTGTTTTACTCATGTCCGTCTGTCTGTCTGTCTATCCGTCTGTCCGTCCGTCTGTCTGTCTGTCCGTCCGTCTGTCCGTCCGTCTGTCCGAAAACTTACCCGAAAACTTAACCTTTGCCTTTTCTCCAAAAGTATTTGACATACAAAGCTGTACACCAAAGTCAAGGTCATGTGAAAAGGTCAAGGTCATGTGACAAGGTCAAGGTCATCTGTCAAGGTCAAACTTTAAAAAAATGCTGTTCCGGGGGCATTCGTGTTTCATTTCAATCTGTAAAACCATATAAATTCAAAATTCTATTTGAAAATTAAATAAATGATAGCTAAATATTCAACCCTAGATACCACTCCAATTGACGAGTATATATTGCCGTGGTCAAGGGGGGGGGGGGGGGGGGGGCAGATCCGTCATGCACTTGTTTACAATTCGACAGGCGGGTTTAGTTGTTAAATTATTCGGAAAAGTCATTGCTTTTTTTTACAGAAATCATAAAAATCTTAATCGATGAATAAAAACTGGTTCCATCCTTTTCCAAAATACGTTTAGAATTGGTTAACTAGAGTTTAAGAAAAACTAGCTCCGAGAAGAAAAGTCTAATACCAGCTGCAATACTGTAATAAGATATCTATAGTGAGTGATTTTACAAGCACCCAAACTCTTGAATGTAAACAATAGGTTCTCGTGCAAAAAATAAACCGACAAATGTAAGGATTCTCAATTCTTATTGGGAGGAAAGTCGGGAGGAAAAAAACAGGGTATTATACTTAAACTATTTGTTCATGTAATTATTACCTCCCTTTAAAAAAATAAACTTCTTAAATAAGATTCTTATTCGCTTTTGAAGTGGAAATTACGTTACAAAAATAATAATAAATATAAAGACTGTAAGTATGCAATTTACTATGAAGCAATTATTTAATATAAAAAGTTATGCTTTAATTTCTAAACCTTAAACAGAAATTATCTATGAATTATACTAATAAGGTACTAGACCTCCTTTAACCTATACTCGAATCCCAACCCCAGCAGGAATTTTCAACTAGCAGTGAACTGGTAAGAAACCCAGAGGTAGCTTCGCGAGTATCGGTGCTTTACACTGGGCACAATAAAGAACCAAGGAGGTCTTTTCGTAGAAGAGCTAGGGGCGTATGAACCCGGATCTCCTCGTATCCGCATCTTTCTTTCTCATGGTCCTTACCATATATGCCTAGAGCACGGAGGGACCTAAATCCTACAAACATACACTTTAACCTATACGACCAGCACGATTAGCTCAGTTGGTAGAGCACCGGACTTCAAAACCATTGAAGTTCGACCGCGTGGGTTCGGTTCCCGGGCTGGTACACTAACAAAAACTACTTGTCTTTCGGATGAGACGTTAAACCGAGGCCCTGTGAGACGGTGCTTTACACCGAGCACGTTAATGAACCATGGCGGATCTCAGCAGTAGATTCGTCATGTATCCTTGCACTATCCCCCGTAACAACTAACCGTCTTCTGGGGAGGTCGCTCATATGGGCATATGCTACGGTAGAGACGATAAATAAACGGAAATACACACTTTAACCTATACCTAAATATTTCTCATCCTGCAGTGTTATAAAATTGAATAACGACATAAGTGTCAACCTCGGAAGTGGTTTTGGCTTCAGATATGATCAAAATGAATCTCTCAGGTTATGGTTCAAAATACTATTAATAAGTTAACAAATCATAACTTTAAACAATGAGTACAGTTCAGGACTGACTGATATTCATAGGTGTTTCTTTGGTTGGTACTCAAAGACCTTTTCATCCTCTGAGAAGAAACAAAGATAGATAAAAAAAAAAGTTAAAACAAATACAACAAATTTACTTGAAATAAGCTTAAACATGATAACAATTACTTTTGTAAAAACAAACACCATTGGATATAGGTTGAAGACAGTTTTAGATAGGATTAAACCGTTCTCTCCATTTATGTTTAAATGTACCTATTTCAAGTGTGTAAAAGAAATTTTCACAGAGTAACAACTCATATTCTAACAAATATTTTTCTAACAGGATTTTCCCCATCTTTCCCTTTCTTTGAATTTGCATTGAAATTTCCTAACAACGGAAATTTTGTCAAGACAATTCACCCCCCTTTTTTTAAATTATTTTTACATTCATAGTTTCTCTTTTCTAATTGAATTCAATATATAATTCTAGAATGCCATCAGGTTCGTTCACCATCAGTACTTTCAGTGCTTTGATTATCTTCTATTCTTACCCCATCCAAAATCATTTGCTGTGATGTGATATTTAAATCACTAAACCAGAACTAAAGAGTAACTTAAGGTGATCTATTGTCACCTTCATGTCAATTAACCCTTTCCTGTTTTACAAAATTTTGGACCTGTCCAAATTCAAAGGTTTTGCAGACAAAAATTTAAAGTGGATTTAATTTGAAAAATAACCATTCAGTAGGATAGAAAATAGTGTGGAAAAAAAAGAAATTGCTTGTCAAAAGCAATTTCTTCTTTTTTCACAATGTTTTCTCAATCATAAAATCACAGGCACGTAAAAAGCAGGGATTAAACAGGAAAGGATTAAGGGGAGCTATTGTCACCTGCATGTCAAACAAACTAACAGTAAAATGACCCTGTAAGCCCTACCCAGCAAAACCAATGTAAAACCTCCAAAAACTAACCTTTCACAGCAGAATAGAAAATTAATTTACAGCACCTACAGTGATTTAGATCAGAAAATTCAAAATTTGTGACATGAGAGAAAAATTCATAAATCTATAAATAATTATAATAATAATAATACTGGTCAGTTTAACCCTTATCCTGGTAAAATAAAATTTTGCTTCAAACACAAACTGTCAATTTGACATTTGAACCAGTTTGGCTCATTTTTGACAATAATTTGCAGGTAGTTTAGGCTAAGATCAAAGTGCAAGTCTGTGCTGGCTGATCTTTGTCTATAGAATGTTAATTTTTGTGATTAGCAGATATACTGACGCCAAGAAAAAAGCCTCATTAAAAAAATGACATTTCTCTTGTAGTAGGCATTTTACACAGTTCAAAATATAAGCTAACTTAACCCTTTGCTGTTTAATCCCTGCTTTTACGTGCCTGTGATTTTATTATTGAAAAATCATTGTGAAAAAAGAAGAAATTGCTTCTGACAAGCAATTTCTTCTTTTTCCACACTATTTTCTACCCTACAGCATGGTTATTTTTCAAATTAAATCCACTTTAAATTTTCGTCTGCAAAACCTTTGAATTTGGACAGGTCCAAAATTTTGTAAAACAGGAAAGGGTTAAATTTAAATCTTACTTCAAACACAAACTGTCAACTTGACATTTGAACCAGTTTGGCTCATTTTTTACAATAAATAGCAGGTAGTTTAGGCTAAGATCAAAGTGCAAGTCTGTGCTGGCTGATCTTTGTCTATAGAATGTTAATTTTTGTGATTAGCAGATATACTGACGCCAAGAAAAAAGCCTCATTAAAAAAATGACATTTCTCTTGTAGTAGGCATTTTACACAGTTCAAAATATAAGCTAACTTAACCCTTTGCTGTTTAATCCCTGCTTTTTACATGCCTGTGATTTTATAATTGAGAAAACATTGTGAAAAAAGAAGAAATTGCTTCTGACAAGCAATTTCTTCTTTTTCCACACTATTTTCTACCCTACCGAATGGCTATTTTTCAAATTAAATCCACTTTAAATTTTCGTCTGCAAAACCTTTGAATTTGGACAGGTCCAAAATTTTGTAAAACAGGAAAGGGTTAAATTTAAATCTTACTTCAAACACAAACTGTCAACTTGACATTTGAACCAGTTTGGTTCATTTTTTACAATAATTAGCAGGTAGTTTAGGCTAAGATCAAAGTGCAAGTCTGTGCTGGCTGATCTTTGTCTATAGAATGTTAATTTTTGTGATTAGCAGATAAACTGACGCCAAGAAAAAAGCCTCAGTGAAAAATGACAATTCTCTTGTAGTAGGCATTTTACACAGTTCAAAATATAAGCTAACTTAACCCTTTGCTGTTTAATCCCTGCTTTTTACATGCCTGTGATTTTATAATTGAGAAAACATTGTGAAAAAAGAAGAAATTGCTTCTGACAAGCAATTTCTTCTTTTTCCACACTATTTTCTACCCTACCGAATGGCTATTTTTCAAATTAAATCCACTTTAAATTTTCGTCTGCAAAACTTTTGAATTTGGACAGGTCCAAAATTTTGTAAAACAGGAAAGGGTTAAATAACACTCCATTTACATGTGCTGAAATGAAAACATTTCTTTTACCTGAATTGCAATGCTATATCATGAGCAGGGGACACTTAACCCTTTCCTGTTTTTCAAAATTTTGGACCTGTCCAAATTCAAAGGTTTTGCAGACGAAAATTTAAAGTGGATTTAATTTGAAAAATAACCATTCAGTAGGGTAGAAAATAGTGTAGAAAAAGAAGAAATTGCTTTTCAGGAGCAATTTCTTCTTTTTTCACAATGTTTTCTCAATCATAAAATCTCACACACGTAAAAAGCAGGGATTAAACAGCAAAGGGTTAAAGTTACAGAACTGCTCATGCGCCTCCCATGAGTGTTTTTTCAAAACAAAATTACACACGTATCTTGAACATTTAATATGAAAGTGATTCGCACAAGTTTTTTTTTAAAATATTACAGTTTCTTTTTTACAAAGTCAATTTAATATAATGATTCTTGTCACTGTGTCTTTGGGCTCTGAAAATATGGACGATCCCAGAAAAATATTTAAACCTTAGAATGAGTAGTACCAGTCACTTATTAACTTTTATCTTATAACTATACAAATATCCATATGATAACATCCTGTATGATATTTTCTATGATATCACACAGTTATTTTTAGAACATGATATAATGTGGTTATTTTTAGAAAACTTGCATTTCAGTTAGAAACATTGACGAACAGAAGACAAATAGAGGTTATAAGATAAATATAAATACATACTTAGTGTATTGTATGAAAAAAATATCGAACTCGGTTTACCTCGTTAGATATCTTTTCTCATACAAAACACTAAGTACGTATTATATATACTTAGCAAAAAAAGAAACTTTACATACTTGATGGTCTGTTTTGAATGACTTAGAGTGGCTATAGGGCAACTTTATTTACATGTGTTAGTTGGACTAGCTACAGAGACTACACAGACGCAGGAATTTGCGCGATTGAAGCGAGTCATAGCTAATGCGTCTACAACTTCCGGTTTTGGTCACATACTCGTGTTGAACTACCCAAAGGTCATTTTGAGTGATTTTTGTTACTCGGTCACACTCATTCCATAGCATCGGCACAAAAAAACAAAAATAGTTTGTTCATTGTTATTGAAAGGGGAATTGTAACAACAATCGAATAAAGGCAGAAATCAGACTACAGGTATACATAGAGCTTGAATGTCCGTTTATAATGCCACTCTTAATTTTGGCTACTCAGGACAGGCAATTTACATTTAACATCTCGGTTTAGAACTGCCGCGCCCGGTTAGGACAATCGGTTATGCGTCTGGTTTTAAATCATCGGGTCGTGGGCTCAACCTCTGGCTCGGCCATCTTTCCTCCCATATTTTACAAAAAGCATTGTGATAAGTGTCATTTCTCTCCCACACAATTTGCAAGTGATGCGCCTAGGAGAGAATGGCGACTGGTGCCTCAGATTAAAACTCTAGCTGTACTGTGAGAAACGAAAAGAAACTATGGATAGGTGCACCAGCCGTCGAATTTTAAATGCAAAACTATCGAAGGTGACCTTTAAATCCATATTGATGAACAAAAAATCCATTACAACCACATGAAGTGTCGGCTAAGATGAGATAGACCACTTTTGATGTCATGTAGAGGCCCTGTTACCATCGCATATTTTTCAATTCATTTCTTCAAAGGAAGGATAACTGCAACACAAGTATTCGTGTTTAGATCAGACGCTGGTCTATCATGATACTGGAATGAATTTAAGCACGAAAACGTCAAGGACCTATACTCAAAACATCACCGACTATCTTGATTTCATTTCTGTGAAATCTACCCCTTTGTCCTTTGACCTCAAATAAAATCCTCATTTTACAAACATCCGGTACTGAACCTTCCATAAACCGACGGATATTGCCTTCAAGGTTCATGTAATAGTAACATCTGTATTCTTTATGGTTTCATAGTGACACTACAGCCCTCGGTAAGTCATGTAAAGTTTCTTTTTTTGCTAAGTATATATAGTGTATTGGAAACGCTAGCAAGAGATTATCCAGTAGCTAAGGTCGATTATAACACCTGTACAGCAAGACATTGAAAAATGTCAATAACCTAATCGATATGTAATTACAAAATCTTTGGCAAATTCTTTATTGTGACTTATGGACAATCAGTGAGTAAATATCTTAGGAAATCGCAGCAGAGATCTTAGATTCTCAAGTCCATGCCATTGCCTCTTCCTTCATGAGAATAAATATCATTTGTTAGTGTCATTTGTTACTGGAAAGTTTTTCACAATATCTTGAACCAACACCCTAGAATTATATTTGGGCTCCACCCGGGCGCAACCCTTTTTACATAGAATCAATGAGCGAAAATCTTCATAACTCTTCTTCTTTGAAACCAGATGGCAGACAGCTTTCATATTTGGTATGTAGCATCACCTAGTGGGCCTCTACCAAGTTGTTCATATATAGAGCCCTGGGGTCATATTTGGGCTTTGGGCTGCCACCAACTGATCTAGGACCATCATGGTCCTCTTGTTTACTTGATTTTCAAGATATTGCTGGTTTCACAGTTTTTGAATTTTTTTGGCTTTACAGCTCTTTTTGTTTTGGATTTTTTTTTAGAAAATCAGTTGGTGGCAGTCCAAAGACCAACCCCTAAACCACCTTATAAAGCATGATTGGTCATAGGCTTTTTCTTCTGGTCTGTAAAGATGTAAGTCCAAGTTCTGCAGTTGATTTTGTAATGAAGCATTCGTTTTGAGATCTATAGTCCTGCTTAATGAATCCAATGGATCTGCGTTGGATTCTTTCTAGATTTTCAATATCTTTTTGATAGGGTTCCCCGATTATCACTTCATTATCACTTCATATAATAATAATAATAATAATAATAATAATAATAATAATAATAATAATAAAGACTTTATTTAATGAGGCAGTACAGTTGGGATAACCCAGTCTTCCCTGTAGGCCTCTACAAATATTTACAAATCAAATACAATGATGAAACAACAAACAGTAATATGATACATTTCAACAGATGAGATACCAATTATTAAAGAATTGAGACTGATAGATCTATATAGATCCACAAGTTTAATCTAATTTAAGTGAGTAATCAAAGGTCAATTCTGTCTATACCTGTATAGACAAAATTGACCTTTGATCACCAACTCTTTATTGCAGGTCTAAACCCAGTATAGACAATCCTGCATTCTGTTGGACTGGGGAATAAATGTAACAGGGAAAATATTGAGAAAAGGAGAAAATGCTGATAACCAGTGTTGCTCCCTCTACATCAATTTTCCCTTGATTGAATTACAAATAGGCTTAAGTTAATAATCAAATGGATTCAATCTAAAAATTTGACCATTCATCATTATTTTAAAAAAGAAGAAATCTTGATTTCACTCATTCAATCTCATAATATAACTTGCAGGAAACAGAAGAGAGAAATCAAGGGGTCATCCCATGATGGATCAAATCATGGAATGATAAGCCACTCCTCAACAGAACTTGAGATTTCTTCTCAAGAATCAAAGGGTTGAGTTTGCCCTTTTTATTTGAGTTTTTTTAGGCGTAGCAAGGATTTTGTATTTTATACGCACTCAGAAGGCCACCATTGAGGAATATATAGGATAATGCCATATTTGGACTGTGACAAAAGATGAATGCCCTCCATCCGCTCCCTTTTTCTCAAGAATTTAGTGTTGGTGAATTATCAAAACATCGAAACTACAGCTTAAATAAGCTGTAGTTTCCATGTTATGATCATTTATCAACAATATTTCTGGAAAGAGGATTTATTTCTATTGCGCACTTGCGTAGTATGCGTAAAGGGAGCTACGCCCTTCAACTTTGTTTTCCAGTTCGAGTAGGAAGAGATTTGTGAGCCGGGTAGGGGATATCTTGGACTTCTTCAAGGATGTGATTATCCAAACTGTAGAATTCTGATTTTTTTTCCGAATGCTCATATTCAGGGCCGTGGAAATAAGATTTTTCTCCACTTGTCCCTGGACAAGTAAAAGCGGATTTTCTACTCATCCAGGATCAAAATGAACTTGTCCGCTACAGAGTAAATAGAAAAAAAATTGAAAAAAACATTGCCTTTTGATGAAGAAAATGCTGGTATCCAGCATTTTCTTCATTAAAAACAATGTTTTCTACCCTATGATATGAACATTAGGATGATTTCTCTCTTAATTCTTCTAAGTAACATTCCAAGATTTGCCCTGGTTTTTACTTGTCCTTGGACAAGTGGCTTAAAAAAATTTACTTGTCGGCAAGTACAAAAGCCCAATTCCGACAAGTCGGGCATGGGAATTCCACACCCCTGATATTGCAGCATTTTTTTGCATTAAATCTCATTACCCATTTTGTTGCCAATATTTCAAGGTTTTTTAGATCATTTTGTAATTCCAAGTGATCGTTGAAGTTAATAATTCAGGTGCATAGCTGCCTAAACGCGAGTACGCAGCTGAATCCACATTATTTTGACCAAAAAAATTTCTTAGTAAAAAGATGTGGTTTGAAATTCAGCCACGTTTGCCAGATCTGATAATTACCACAATGAATACTTCAATGGCCAATCGTAGACGATACCCATTTAGCCCACCAATTCCACATCTGATAGAAAATATCTCAGATCCCTCAGATTTTATCAATTAATTGGTAGCTATTAAAGGGTAATTTTTTGAAGAAGTGTCGTATTCAACAAATAATACTTACGAAGAAATTGATATTCGACGAAAACTTTCGACGAAGTGTCACATTCGACAAACTGTATTTCGACGAAATGTCGGGTTCCCGTTTATTTGTTTCAGTCTGTTTGTTGAGTAATGACATGTTTGACCATATCTGTGAACCGATTCTTGCGAGACTAACAGCATTTTGAACTTACCAACCTGAATCAGTGAATTCATGATGCAAATGTGAAAAATTCTGGTGCATTTGTCGTATTACTCTAAATTTTAAAAATAGTTCATTCTTGGTAGATTAGTTAAGTTGATTCATGCAATTTTATCATAAAAAAAAAACATTTCTGGTAAACACAACCTTCGTCATTTTTTTTCATCTACGGAAGTGTATTAAGTAATGTATTCATCTCCATTTTTATCGCTTACATAAACTGATTTTCGTTGGTTAAGAAAGCTCTCCTGGAGGCCCAAAATGCACCAAATTGCACCATTTATTTCAAAATTTTCAGGGGAGCATGCCCCCTGACCCCCAAGATTATTTTGAATCCACATTCTTTATAAGCTAGTTACGCGCATGTAATTGTTCTGTACAGCAGTCCTCTGTGAAGAGTTGACCTTTGATAAAACCGTATTTGGGCAGTGTCTATTCTAGGAGGGGGGATTGCACATTTTAGCACATACTTTTGAAAATTCACCCTACTTCTGGGGATGATGGGGGATTTTTTTACGTAGAGAGAGAGAGAGAGAAAAACTTCCCATCTTTTTGGCAATTTTTGCCGATTTTCACCTACTTTCTGAATCCTAGAATAGACACTGATCTAGGATGTCATCAATGTGGCAGAGGACCGAGTACAATACCTTGCGGGACGCCAGAGTCTACTTGGACAGATTCAGAGTATTCTCCTTCTACAACAGTTAGCATTGTTCTTGTAAAATTGATGTAACCCATTGCCATTTATTCCATGGTGATTCAGTTAGTGAAGGAGTTTTTCGTGGGACAGTATCAAATGCATTTGAAAAGTCTAGAATCGCTATATCTACCTGTTTGTAGTTATCATATTGGATTAGAAAGTCGTTCATTGTTGTCAGAAGCTGTATTTCGCGGGAAAGGTCCGAAGCGAAACGACAAAAGGAAGATCTAACGGGCCAACTTATTTCCCGCGGGAAAGGGGTCGAGGCTTAGACTGGTTTCACTGTCAAATATCAGAAAAGCATATCTATTAGGCTTATATTTTGATAGTCTAAAATGGAATCAGTCTAGAGCTGGTAGCCTGCTAGCTGAGAGGTAGTCTTTTTAACCGGGCAACAATACCCGCCCGGGCAAGATATAACTTGGCCAATACACAAGAAGCACGTGAATCATGAGGTTTTGGTTCGTCGGGTCATGGTCATTGTAAAGTATACTAGGCAAAGTTTGCTAAGCACCAAAACTTTTTTAATACTTTAATTTCAGAAAAAAATGTTATTTGATTATAAGAATGTTGAAAAATGGTCGATGTTATCAGTTTAATTTAAGAATTTTTTTAAGAAGAAAATAAAGCTTTATAATGATAAGAGTGATTTTAAATGTAGACCAAACAGGGAGACCCCAGAAATTGGTCTATTTTCTTGAAAATTGAAAAAATCGAATTTGGCCAAAAAAGGTGGTCTTTCAATTGCATTTCGTTCAATTTCCAGTATGAGACCAGCACTGTCAATAGCAGCCTGACAGCGCCTCTGCAAACTCCTGATTTAGTTCTGGATTACTCTTTCGAGATTAACAGACCATTCTTCTCTAAGGATCTGACCGAGTGTCCTTGGCTGGCGAGCCGAAACTCGGACCTGTAGCTCATTCCGCATATGCTTTATCGGATTTAAGTCTGGTGAGCGAGCCGGCCAGTCCAGACGTGTAATGCCCTCTTCTTAGCTATACTCTTGGACTACACGGGCCGTGTGTGGACAAGCATTATCATCCATTAAAATGAATCCATCCCCAATAGCACCAGCGTAAAATCTTACATGGGTATTGAGGATTTCACCAGTGTACCTACGAGCTGTCAGAGCTGAACTCTTTCTAAAATATCAAGATCGGTCCGCCCACCCCAGCTGATGCCACCCCAAACCATAATGGACCCACCCCTATAACGATCTAGCTAAGCAATGTTTGCTGCATGAAACCTTTCCCCCGGCCTTCTCCACACCCTAGCCCGCCTATCAGTGCAGTTCAAGCAATACCTGGACCCATCCGTGAATAGCACGGGGCACCAGCGTCTTATGCGCTAGCCAACGTGGTCCAATGCCCATGTTAACCGACGCCGACAATGAACTCGGGACAGCGGAATACGAATACATGGTCTTCTTGACCTCAGCCTTATGCTCATGCAGCCGTGTTCGTATGGTTTGAGTCGAAACTCGCACTCCCGGGCGTTTTGAAGGTCGGAACGTAGCTGCGTTGCCGTAGCAAACCTATGCCTTCGGCCGGGCTTGAATTACCAATAAACGGTCTTCTGCGACGGAGGTAGCTCTCCTCTTATCTCCACCATGTCTCCTTATAGGTGTACCATACTGTTGGTAACGTGCCCAAGGTCTGGTTACAACAGTATGGTGTACCCCCGAGTACCATGCCAACATTACGGTGGGAAGCCCCATGCTCCACCATACTTACACCACGCCACAATTTTTCGACAGATAAATGTCGTCTGATATTTGGATTAGCCATGAGTAATAACTTTTAAGTCAATTAAGTACTGAAAAACAGAAACTAAGCATCTACATGAAACCTGTACATGTAGAAAAGGAGAAAGGACAGGTAAGAACGGTGGTTTCCTCATTTTGTACGAGTCTCGCGAGAAAAATGCGTGTCAAATTTGGTATTGTGTACAAAAGATATCTTGTCAATACATTATTGTACGATTTTAAACACGGACACAAATGTGGGCTTTTTTTTAAAAATCGGCTCCTGTAGGACAGCGAAAAAGTTTGGTGCTTAGCAAACTTTGAGTAGTATATATTATACTGACGTCAATAAAATACACCTCAGTCAAACAGAAAGGGCGATAATTTACGTACTTCAGGTGTTATTTTTTTTTCATTTTGAAGGCATATCAAAATTTTACAGTCGAGATAAAAACGCAACTGTTTATTTTTGAGTCAATATTCATAGGCGTATCTGGGACTTTGAAATTTTTACGCAATCAGCATCATAGTTTAAAGGCGATATGTCATCTTGTCGAGCCAAGGGTTACGAACGTTTTACTTATCTTAGTTTACATAGAAATATTATAAGAATAAAGACAATGTTCAATAACAATGAAAACAAAAGCTTAGCATTCGAATAAATTATGATAAAAGGAATTGGATTACATTTTGTTGATTTTATAAATCAACCAGTCACCAAATAAAAACATACACAAAAAGAGCGACGCATTTTCTTTAAACCAGGAATAAAGGGATTATCTACACAGTCGTCGGTATACAAAAGGTTGCCATAGAGATTAAACGGTACAGATGCTGTTTGTAAGAAGCTCTCTGATTGGCAGTTACAGAAATCGCGTTTGACCTTTTGATTGGTCGGCTAGAAATAAATCGTACAGAAAATACCTATTCATTCAGTCAAGGGGTATTCGAGAAGATCTTATCGATTCGATACCCCTTGACTCGTGAAGATGGCGATATGTGGACTGTAACTAAAGATGTCCTCAAACCGATCCCTTTGTATGATTTGAGCGTTGGTGAATAATCAAAACATCGAAATTACAGCTTGAATAAGCTGTAGTTTCGATGTTATGATAATTCATTAACAATATTTTTCAACCGAGAAATAATTCTTTTACGCACTTGCGTAAATTGCGTAACGGGAGCTACGCCCTTGATATTTGAAGAATAGATAGCCTAGTATCTATTACGAGATCATCGGATATGTTTATATTTTGATATAGTTCCGAGGCCGATTGTGAGCATTCACATAAGCGATTCCGCTTCTAAGGGCCCGTTTGGTTTTCCCTGTCTTGTATTGGAGGCTGGATGATGATTAACCCTTTACTGTTTAATCTTTTTACGTGCCTGTGATTTTATGATTGAGAAAACATTGTGAAAAAAAAGAAGAAATTGCTTCTGACAAGCAATTTCTTCTTTTTCCACACTATTTTCTACCCTACTGAATGGTTATTTTTCAAATTAAATTCACTTTAAATTTTCGTCTGCAAAACCTTTGAATTTGGACAGGTCAAAATTTTGTAAAACAGGAAAGGGTTAAGTGCACTCTGTTGTTTTCCCCGACTTGTATTTGCGAATAAGTAACACTTCCGATTGACACTATTCCACTGTGATATCACTGATAGTCCTACGTTTAGGTTGTGATCATGCTAGTCCTATTCATTTCGTTAACCTATTTTGGTTTTATCATTGTTGCTATTATTGATAAATTATTATTACAATTGACGTTTAGGATAGCAGATTTGACCTGATTCTTCGGTTTATTTTTCTTTTTTTTGTACTTCTTTTGAATTATATGTTTATGGAAATCTTCTTTATACAATATGTTATATATTTTGGTTTGACAGTAAGGATTTAAGTTTCATGGGCGTAACACCCTTTTGGTGTGCATCTCTAGTGCTTACTTATAACAGCTCGCTTTAAATTTGGAGCATGGTTTCCAGCTTCTGTTTAGCCTAGCCTTGAAACAGTTTACGCTGTTGGTTGTAACTGTTTCGTTAGAAAGTGAGTTCCAAGTATTAATCACTCTATTGCTAAAAATGACTTTTTTCGTATTACTTTTGACTCTGAATTTGAACAGCTTCAGACTGTTTCCCCTGGTACTAGTTGCATCCCTTACAGCATTCGAAACATCACTCGGCCATTTCCGTAAACTGCAACAGATCTCGGATATATGTAAGCATTCGGAACATCGCTCGGACTTTTCCGTAAACTGAAATCGCCGAGGGTTCCCGATTGATATGTAAGGCGGATTTTGTTAGGCGGAAACAGTGTAAGAAAAACTAGCACTGTAGATTTATATCTTTTACAGTAAATAAAAGCTGAAAAATCTTAATTTTTGAGAATGACGAATCATTCTCAAAAATAAAGATTTTTTCAGCCGTTATTTAAGAATCTAAAGATATTTATAGTAGGATTCGATGGTTTCACGTCAGTGACTTAAACGAGTAGCGTTGGCGACGTCGAATGTTTTCACTCAAAGTTTCGAGGGCTTACGCCATTTCAACTGACGTCATCGAGTTTTTCCAAGGGTTTCCCGTATTTTTAAAAACAGTCCGTCTATGTACATCCGAGGTTGATCGTGAGAATGGCCGAGTGGTGTTCCGAATGCCCTTTCAGTAAACACAGGCTTGGACAGTTTATCATAACCGTGTAAGATTTTGAATGTCTGAATAAGGTCTGCTCTTACACGCCTATATTCTAGGGTTGGTAGTCCTAAATTTACTAACCTGTCTGTATTTGACATATGTTTGATGGAGTATACCTGTCGGGTTGCTCTTCTTTGTACATTCTCTATAAGTTTTATGTATTTCGTGTGTTTGGGAGACCAGATTACTGAAGCATACTCTAAATGAGGTCTGACAAGAGTTTTGTAAAAGGTTAGAAACATTTCTGAATCCATGTATGAGAGTGACTTATTTATAATTGCCAAGTTCCTGTTTGCTATGTTTTCTTTATTATTGATGTGTTCATGAAACGTCATTTTTGAGTCACATGCTACTCCAAAATCTTTTTCTACTTCTGTCTGTTCTATTACTGATATTAACCCATTGTTATCTTTAATATAGAAATCACATGGTTTTGAATTACCAATGTGTAAAATCCTACATTTTTTTTGGATTGAACATCACCTCCCATTTCTTTGTCCATTCACATGCACTGAATATATGTCTTGTAGTATGTCTGTGTGACCCCAAGTATAGTTTTGTGTCGTCAGCGAACAATTTTATGGGACAATTTATACTCGACGAAAGATCGTTAATGAAGATCAAGAAAAGAATTGGTCCAAGCACGATATCTTGAAGAACACCGCTAGTTACTCTTTGCCATGTAGATAATCTGCCATTGACACTAACTCTTTGGAATCTATTGCTAAGAAAATTTTCTAGCCATTTGTAATCTTTTCCTTGTATCCCTGTGTGTCATAGCCTTTGGTGCGGAAGGCTCGTCAAAGGCAGATATAAAGTCAAGGTATAATACGTCAAGACAATTATTGTCTTCTATAGTATTTGTCCAGTCTTCTATAGTTTCTATTAAGGTAGTGGAACCGTAATAGTTTTGCAATGTCTCAAAGGTAATGAACTTGAACGGTGTTTACCGAGGTTTCCTAATGATTTTCATTAGGAAACCTCGGTTAACATTGTGAAAGAATATGTGGTCCGAAATGCTGTGGAACTATTACGGGTCCACTACCTTAATTGTGTTGTGGAAGATTTTCCTTTTCTAAGTCCATGTCGGTCTTCATGTATAAGACTATTTTGTTCAAGATGGTGAACAATTTCATCCTTTATTATACGTTCCATTATTCTTTAGCATATTTGTTGTGACACTTATGGGGTAGTTATTTTCAGGGTTAGTTTTCGAACCTGATCATCTCTGGTTAACGTTTACAGGACGCACTACTAGTTTAATGATTCTAAGACCTGACTTATTTAATGCTGAAAAAATCGGCGATGTACCCTATTTCAAGAGCTAAAAAACACGATGTCCTAATAATCGTTATTTAGCCTTTGCAACAAAACCGTGAGTCAGAATTCATAGGCGTGTCTAGAAGTTTGAAATTGATACGCACTAAGAAGGCAAAAAACCGTGAAAGAATTTGTAGAATAAAGTCGATATGTGAACTGTGAAAATTAAAAGACTGCCGATGATAGCAATTTACCAGAATTTACTGAGAAAGATTTTGGATATGAAAATATATTGTATTTGTTAATTTGTAGATCTTCATTTTTTGAAGTACCTTTACATTAGTATGTTTGTGAATTTTTATTTTTAACCACAGGATGTGAAAAAATATTTTAAACAAACTTACATGTTCATCCTATGATGAGATTTGTCACATAAGGGGTCGTACAAAACGAGCCTGATCATGATACTTTCAGGAGGTTGGGGTATTTTTTATATCAATTAATTTTGATTAAAAATGCTAACAAATACTATTTTTATGCATCAAAGTAGATACCAGTTTCTTAATTTTGAACACCATCTGCAACTTGAGTAGGCCTAAAAGCACTCCCGGCGTAATTTAAAAGGAAATTAAAGTAGGCGTAGTCCCGTAAATCTTAAATAAGGCCGAAAAGGGGCCGTAAAATACACTTGTCCAAACTATGAAGCAAATGCAAATACTCATAATTGGCAGTTAGATGCTGAATGAATTTTGTCCCGATCGGCCCACTGGGGGGCGTTCTACGGCTGTAGCGCCTCTTAAAAACCCACCCTGACTATGCCCCGGTCTCCCCTACAGTTAAAACATCGTGAAATTGACATTCATCTCGATCGAAACCATTCCAAATCACGCGCTCAGCACTCCATTCATTCCAAAAACTTACTCATACCAATCAAAAACCCTGCAAAATCACTAAACACTACATTCAACTTGAATATAGCTAGAAAAAATCCTGATCCTGGACTTTAATGGAATTTAAAGCATCTGATTGGATCTTGAAGAAATGGGAATCTATTTATAGAACTTATGTGCATGTGTTATTAAAAAGAGGTAATAAATATTGCTGATTTTGTTTCATCCTTAACAAAATTAGCGATATGGGATTACCTACTTTTTATTTCACTAAAAACTCACTCAACGCACTCAATCAATTTCATTCCAAAATAATTAAAAAATCATCTTTCCTGTCAAGTTAACGAATTTTTAACTGTTTACTCCGACAAGAAATCGTATAACTTAAATGTTTAACCCTTTCCTGTTTTACAAAGTTTTGGACCTGTCCAAATTCAAAGGTTTTGCAGACGAAAATTTAAGTGGATTTAATTTGAAAAATAACCATTCAGTAGGGTAGAAAATAGTGTGGAAAAAGAAGAAATCGCTTGTCAGAAGCAATTTCTGCTTTTTTCACAGTGTTTTCTCAATCATAAAATCACAGGCACGTAAAAAGCAGGGATTCAACGGCAAAGGGTTAAAAGTCATGTGCTAAAAAATGCACTTCATGATACTCCAATAAGCGCAGTGAAAATGCACTCGTTCCTATGATAAACGTTGCAGCTGGGGGCCAGGAAAGGATAAAATGATAGTACTGGTGTAAATATATAATACATATTTAGTGTATTGTATGAGAAAAAATATCTAACGAGGTTGGGAGAATTTATAATTGTCGAGGCTCTGACGAGAAAATTATCAATTCTTACAACCGAGTTAGATATTTTTTCCATGCAATACACTAAATATGTATTATATTTATCTTATAACCTCCATTTGTCTTGTTTTCGTCGATGTTTCTAACTGAAATGCAAGTTTCTAAAAATAACCGCATGATATCATTTTTCTAAAAATAACTATGTGATATCATAAAAAATATCATACGGGATGTTATCACACTGATATTTTTAAAGTTATAAGATAAAAAAAAAAAAAAAAAATACCACCGGGAATCCATTCTTAGTGATCAATCTGCCCCGATATAACTGAAAGATTTATAAAAGCGACGTAAAACTCCATCTTGCAAACACACAAATATAAGAACGTTTTGAATTTTGGAAGTACATTTTCTTTTTTCTTTCAAAATGCAAAGAAATGGACAATAAAAGGCTGAATGATATCCTTGAATGTTATTGCGTTGGTATACATGATTCATTGAATACAAGGAATTGTAAAATATTTGATAAGTAACATTTACAAAACGAAAATGCAGGAAAAAAAGTTCTCGAAAAAGTACTTTATTCACCTAAATTTAATTTTTATTTTATATCAACAAAAAATATACCTACATTAACCCTTGTCATGCTGAACCCGGAATATTTCTGCTTTTGCAGGAGCTATAGACAAACATCAGCCTGCACATATTTGCAGTCTGATGTTGGTCTACACCACCTGTTATCACTTTCAAACCAGAATTGTCAATAGATTTAGTTTTTCAAATAAAAAATGACCTACAGTTGGTACTTTCAGCGTTTTTTGCCCTTTGATTTTTATGCAAATTTTTAGCCAAAATTTATTCAGCATGACAAGGATAAAAAATAGTTTAAATAGCCTACATGGTAGAAAATTAGTTAAACCTTGCACAATTTAAAGCATGTTAATCAATAACACACAAATAAGAAATGATATAAATACCAACTAATACATTTCGATCAGGCTTACCAATATGTCCATTTAAAGTGCCAATTTCTCGCAGGTTCAGCCAAGAACCGCTTTCATAACACAATATCGCGGAACGTAGTAGTGTGACGTCACAACTACAGGTGAGATCCCTTTTACACTTAGGAGATATCGAATTTATGTTTTCAAAGCTGATTTCGGTTAATACCAAGGCCAAAATTGGCAAAAGATAGATATTTAGTCTAAAAATTCGTAATACGGTTTGTTGCCTGGTTTCGCAACCACTAAGGTGTCGCTCGAGATGAGATAGGCCCTTTGATATGTCTTCTTGAGGTGTTGTTAAAACCGCATATTTTCACATTCGTTTCGTCAAAGGAAGGATAACTGCAAGACAATTATGGATGTTTAGTTCAGACGTTGGTCACCAAGGGCGTAGCTCCCATTACGCACATTACGCAAGTGCGTAATGAAAATAAATCTTATTTCGAAAAATGTTGCTGATGAATGATCACAACATCGAAACTACAGCTTATTTAAGCTGTAGTTACGAAGTTTTGATTATTCACCAACGCTCAAATCATAATAAGGGGAACTAACGGAGGACATTCATCTCTTGTCACAGTCCACATATCGCCTCTATCCTCTATATTTTTTGGTAATGGCCTTCTGGTTCATAAAAATTTCAAAATCCTAGTTACGCCTATGGTCACTCATTATATTGGTACCGCTTTAAGCACAAAAACTTCATGGAATCATACTCACATCATCACCGATACACTTTCTTTCTTTTCTGTAATTTTTGAAATCGACCCCTTTGTCGTTTGACTACCAATAAAACTCTCGTTTAACGGGACATCCGGTGCTAAACCTTCCATAAACCGACGGATAATGTTTACTGGTTTCATATACAAGTAGAATTTTTATACGCCCGAAGGGTCGTATTATGTTATGGCCTCTGTCGTCCGTCCGTCCGTCCGTCTGTCTGTCCGTCCGTCCGTCTGTCCGTCCGTTAGCATTTTTTGTGTGTGCGCAACTCCTCCTAAACTATCAATGGGAATGAGCTGAAACTACACACAATTACTCTCTATGATGTCTTGTTGTGCATAAGACCTTTGAAATTCAAACTATCAATGGGAATGAGCTGAAACTTGGCACAATTACTCCCTATGATATCTTGTTGTGCATAAGACCTTTGAAATTCAAATCGCTCCAGTCATTCCTGAGAACTCTTGAATTATCTGCCCTTGAATATGACCAAAATCATGCATTGTTTTTTTTGTGTCCTCCTCCTAAATTATCAATGGGAATGATCTGAAACTACACACAATTACTCTCTATGATGTGCAGTTGTGTATAAGACCTTTGAAATTCAAATCGCTCCAGTCATTACTGAGAAATCTCGAATTATCTGCCCTTGAATTTACTAGTAACGAAAATCACTGTTTTTTGTGTGCGCAATTCCTCCTAAACTATCAATAGGAATGAGCTGAAACTACACACAATTACTCTCTATGATGTCTTGTTGTGCATAAGACCTTTGAAATTCAAATCGCTCCAATCATTCCTGAGAAATCTTGAATTTTCTGCCCTTGAATTTACTAGTAACGAAAATCACTGTATTTTGTGTGCAACTCCTCCTTAACTATCAATTTAAATGAGCTGAAACTAGACACAATTACTCTCTATGATGTTTAGTTTTGCATAAGACTTTTCAATTCAAAATACTCAAGTGATTCTTGAGTTATCTTGGATTATCTGCCCTTGAGTTGATGAAAACAAAATTTCTTGTCAGCTCATTTTCTCCTACATTTTGATGGGAATGAAAGGAAACTTGCCATAATGACTCTGTAGGTTGTCTTTTTCTGCTTAGGACTAAATATATTTTCATATTGAAAGTAGTTCCTGATTTATCTGCACTTTACTTCACAAAACAGTTTAAATTTACAGATTTTTTTGTGCGTGTGTGTGCACAACTCCAACAAATTTAATTGGATTGAAATGAATCTTGCCATAATGTAACCCTGGTATTTGGTTGTGCATAAGACTTCAGAAATTCAAAAAGCTTTGGTCTTTCTTGTATTATCTGCCCTTGAATTGATTGAAATTCACTATATTTCTTTTGTGAGCAACTCGTCGTCACACTTTGAATTGGAATGAACTGAAACTTGCAAAATAACTGTTTAGCATATACATGTAGTTGTGCATAAAATAATTTTCAATTTACACTCAAAAGGTCATACTATATTATGGCACCAGTTGTCTGTCTGTTTGAAATATTTTTAGCTATCATCCAAGCTCACGTTACTGACAAGCCAAGGTTACTGACAAGCCCCATCGGGCGTATATGCGCCGCTCTGCAAATCTCTTGTCATTCTTTATAGTTCCAAAGCGACACTACAGCCCTAAGTAAGTTATGTAAAGTTTCTTTCTTTGCCAAGTATGCCAGTATTGACAATTAATGACTGATAAAACACGTTCTGACAATGAATGACAGTTGAAAGATGTACTGATATTGAATGACAGTTAACCACGTAGGCCTATTGTCTATGAATGAGGGTCATTGAATGCAGTTTTGCTTTTTCACAACTCATAACTCTTTTATTCAAAGGTCACATTTAGATATGCCCCCGATGTCGGAAGCAATTTCAAAATATGGTTATCTAACTTCAAAGAGTCAGTAGAGCGTTATATAACGCGATACCGGTTTTCCGTCAGGCTGGTAATGGTTTGGTACTCGAATAAATAAAATACTAGTCCGTATTATAAATTAATATGAATATAATTCAAAAGCTTATAGCTATTAAAATTGGTTTAATCGAATAGATGATGTTATAATTAAAAATAACATTGTTTAATTCTTGATAAATAATGGCCACTTTATTCAATTAGCTAGATATTATGAGTTTTATATTAAAGGGAAATAACTTTTTAATTTTTATAAGTTCAAAGCCTGTCACGCTGCTTTCAAAAATTCCTCGGCAGAGCCTCGACAATGATCAATTCTCCCAACCTCGTTAGATATTTTTTCTATTAGAAATAAATCCACTTTCGTAAAATGTCGTTGAAGAATGGTCATAACATCGAAACTACAGCTTATTCAAGCTGTAGTTTCGGTGTTTTGATTATTCACCAACGCTCAGATCATGGCATAGAACAGGGGAGCGGACGGAGGACATTCATCTTTTGATGCAGTCCACATATCGCCTTTATCCTATATAATCTATGTTGGTCGCCTTCTGAGTGCGTATAAATTTCAAAATCCTAGTTACGCCAGTGTTAAGAGAATGAATACCACATTCACCTACAGACACTCTTATACGTCGATCTAACTCTTCGCCGGAAGATAAAAGTTAAAGTTAAAAGTTAAAGTTAGGTTTATAGTCTGTTTCTATGCCAGGCATATTCAACCGACTTCACACTTTAACCCCCGATCATTGAATTGCAAATCAGCTGTCAACAAACGGCGCTCTTCTGCAGCCACAGCAGATAGACTTACATTCTCACAGGTACCCATTTATACACCTGTGTGGAGAGAATCAACGTGGAGTTAATTTTTGCTCAGAAAATTTCCCGTGATCTGGCCGGGATTCGATCCTGGGACCTTTCGATCCCAAAGCGATCCTGGGACCTTTCGATCCCAAAGCCACCGTCCTAACCACTAGACCACGGACTCCACACAATTTCGAAATAAATCATGATTTTGACAGATATCTTCACTGTCAGCATCATTTTTATTTGAAAGATAATTCTGTAAATTTGAAAAATGGGTGAAAAAATCGCTTAAAGGGATATGTGAATTAGTCTTTTAACCCTTTAAACAAAGCTTCTAAAATCTCTTAGATCTAGTTTAAAGCGGCCTCATCTGTTCAAGGTCTCTAATCTTTTTATGCCCAAATTTTATTTTTTTCTTTTTTGGTAATTTTTATATAATGATTCAAGATTCATCTGATTCAATGGTTGTCTGTTTTCAATAGATTTTGAAACATCAAATAAAAAACGCGCTCTTACATATGCCACTGGCATCGTTTTTCAGAATTACAATCGTTGTTAAACCAAACATTTTTTTAACTTAGCGCAAATGCATCTTCTCTGATTAGAAATATTATTATTTGACTTAATTATGACAGTTAGCGTTTATTGCTCATAATACAGATGAAGTAGTCACGAAAGATTATTGTATTTGAAACGCAGATAAGCCAATTGCAAGGGCGTAGCTCCCATTACGCACTTTACGCAATTGCGTAATACAAATAAATCCTCTTTCAAAATGTCGTTGATGAATGATCATAACATCGAAACTACAGCTTATTCAAGCTGTAGTTACGATGTTTGATTATTCACCAACGCTCAAATTATATTAACGGAGAGCGGGTGGAGGGCATTAGTCGCCTTTACCCTACTTATTCTTTGGTGGTCACCTTCGAAATGCGTAAAAAAACAAAGTCCTGGCTACACCCATGAATTGAATCTCATTTCATGTGGTTGTCCTGTGTTTTGAGACCTCGAATTCTTTAACAGACGGATGGAGTACTGACTGTAATCCCATTTCAAAATAATTTGATTTTTAAATCAGCAAGCGGAGGTCCTAGGAATTTGTTTAGGTATATGTAGCCACCATGTTGTCAAGCGTAAAATGGGACGACAAATCACATAAATCGCAAGATTTGGACCTCTGTAATTATGTCCTAAAAATTAAATAAGAAGATTTCTTTTTATTAAAAAAAAACTACACTACTGTATTCATAAGTGTATCCGATGTTTTTGCCAATTATTACGCACAAGGTAGATCGATATATACTTAGCACAAAAAGAAACCGTTTACACGATAGAAAAAAAACAACAAAACAAAATAGATACAAAATCAGAAACTGTGTGTCGGCTTATGTATGGATTTATAGCCGATGTGTGTAAAATTAAGGTTTTAATGATGGTCAAGGACATAGGAGTCGATTACAAGATTGACTAAGAAAACGTTTGGAAGGTCTTTTGAATATCGATTCTGGAAGGTTACCGGCATGCAAATAATATCGTTTGTGACGAACGTCTGAGCCAGTGACCCCTAAATTTTTAACAGTAATCGCGCCTTGGATAGTTTTGATTAAGAAAATCTATAACAGCGCCTCTCATAGACGTCACTCGGGGCTTATCTCATCTTGACCCAAATGCGTAACTATGATTTTGAAATAATTACGCAGTCAATGGGCGACCACCAAGGAATATATAGGATTAAGGCGATATGTTGACTGCGGAAAAAGATAAAGGCCCCCGCCCCTCTTTTTATGATTTGAACGTTGGTGAATAATCAAGACATCGTAACTACAGCTTGATGTTATGATTATTGATTGAAAATATTTTTCGAAGGGGGATTTATTAATATTACGCGTAATGTGCGCAATGGTAGTTACGCCCTTGCCGACCGATATATCCACTGGTCGTAAATTGATTTGCCTGTTTGTCTACATTTGTCGCTTTTAACAGTTTTGTAGTTATAATGCAACAGGGGATGCACCTATCCATTGTTTCTAGCAGTACGGCTTGAACATTTGTCACCCGAGCCACAAGCTGTCCTTCCAACTTAGGCATTCTACTCGCCTTTTAGTGAAATGGGAATAACGTGAGTCAGATAACTTTTGTCAAGTCTAAAATTGACTGGATAATTTACATGTTTGTTTGAATGGGGTTTCACGCCGCATTCAACAATCCGAGTTATATCGCGGCGGCTGGAGCTCCTAACAATGGATTCGAAGGCCATAGCCTTCCGTTGTAGTTGATAGCGCGTCGGACTGTCAACGGAGGGTATTGATGTGAGAAATACCAGGGGCCCGTTTTACTAAACTTCTTCCAAAAAAAATTATCGTAAGTCAAAATCAAAAATCGTACCTGGTGTTTTCATTCATTGATATATTCTGCCTTGCAATATCTCATTGGAATCGTCTTTAGAAGACGATTCTAATGAGATATTGCATGGCAGAATTCCATATTTAGTTACTACTGTACGCAAAAAATGATCGTAAGATTTTTAGTAAAAAGGGCCACAGGAATCCATATTAAGGTGGATTCAAACAAACAATGGAGTCGTGGTATATCTTAACCAGTACTGCCATTACATCCTTTCCTAGCCTCCAGCTGCTATTCCAAATAGGTCTACGATTATCAATCCATTGGTGAACAAATAGTCGGAAAGAATGAGTGCCGCCGTCGGGTATCGAACCCCGAGAAGCAAATTACATATGACATGTCACAGATGATTAACGATCAGTTTATTCCAAATTGTAACAGTAGGATGAGCCATTCTGGTAGAGCGTTCTTTGATAGATCATTTTCATTTTTTTTTCATTTTGAACCTTATTTAGACTTGATAAAAAACGATAAACTGAGCTAACTTATTTCCCATTTATATTATCGTCTCACAGATTAGCAATTGGAACTGGTAGGTGGGCTATACCAACATCTAAACCAATCGAAGAACACACGTGTCTTGTAGTATTTTGGAGGACGAGTACCATTTTATTATTGAGTGTCCTTTGTATGCTGATATCAGGAAAATATATATAAGTCGGTATTTCACTGTAAAACCAAATATGCATAAGTTCAGAGAACTAATTAATTCTAATAAAAACAATTAACTAACTTAGGTAAGTTTATTGAAAATGTTAATATCAATAGGGATTCGTCTTTATTCACCAGAGATTGATTTTTTTTTGTCATCAACCTTGATCAAATTTCTGATTTATCTAAACACTATTTATCTATTTAAAAAAAAATTGTCGGTTGACCAATTCATGAATAATGTACATAAGTAATAATTGCAAAACAGCAAACATTATCTAATAGTAGACCAACTACTTTCACCTGTATTCAAATTTAAGAAATAACAATATTGTAGAAATTATAAGTTATATTGGGGTTTTGTTTTTCTAACTAGAACATGTATGTCAAATTTCCCCTTATGCCACCCTAGTATTTTCATTTCGTACAAGGGAGGGCTTTTGTTAGAGGTACACATACCTAATAATATATAAATCTACAGTTCCCTTTTCGGTGTTGGTACTTAGAGTCAAATAAATATGTTACGTCTTATGTATAACGTCATATTTGTAAATACTGAACAGCTTACTATCATAAATGTCCAGAATCTATACTGAGCGCAAAAAGTTTAGTCGTTCCGTCTTCGATGGGAAATATTTCAAGTTGTGATTCATCTTTCACAAAGATGTTGACATTAATTAAGATTTTAGTCAATTTCCATTTAAAATCAATGATTTTGAATTGTTAGACGAAACTGGTTAGTCGTATCGCCATGTTTCTCTACAGACCGGTAGAATGACAAAGTAACACAGTTTAAACATCGTACGTACTTCCAATTTTTAACACATTCGAAATGATTTTTGTCATCAATATCATTTTTGGGTATCTCGTGGTAATAAAGAAGAAGTTGGTTAGAGTACGGGATATTTCTGATGGCTCTACTGCATCATCTTTACACCCTTCCTACCAAAATGCAACTATTGTTGAATGTGTGACAATTTCGTGAAATATTGTCTACTAGGAAAGAAAAAAAATAGTCCTTACTTCTGCTTATCCCAAAAAATTGAGTTATTGCCCATTTCTGGTTCAGCGATCACTTACGTTTTGTTGAAGGCCTCGGGAACGTTGATCTTACATGTTCACTGGTAAGTTCTTTTCAGTTGGTTTGAATTAATCAAAAATAAGGCATGATTGGTGCACAGAGTTTGTTTTACCGATTGCAAACAATATAAATAACAATAATATTCTATTGCTCAGCGTAACGTCATGACGTTCGGGTGTAATTTTATTGTCCGCCTTAAACGAGATCTGTTAAAGGAAAATGCTCCATACCATGTCAATGTTTATTTGCAACAAACCACGTGACAATAAAAACACTTGAGACAGAAACTTGAGTCAATTTAAAAATCTCCTAGTTTAAGATATGTCAATGCGCTGTCCACCTAATTTAACGTCGTCTCAAAAAGTTGCTCCTCCGCGAAAGATGCGTTCCATTCAAGTCTTTAATGTTAGCTCTGAATAGGAGTAATCAAATGAGATAAAAAAGAAAATTAAGCCATCTTGCTACACCCTTAATACGACCAAGTACGTTAAATTTACGTAAACGTCATTAAAGACGTATGTATACAAGAAAAAATAAAAACCTACGATCAATTGAAAGCAAGTTAGATGACAAGTATATTTCAAATTGAAACTTTCGTTTGGCTCAATTGTTGACTTCTTTGCGGCGTTTTTAAAAGTGCGACTAAACTTTTTGCGTTCAGTATATTTCATGACAGAATCGGAATTAAGAGTACATGTCTAAATGGATCTTAATCGTTCATATTAATTACAACCTGTCTCGGATATACGCACAAATTGATTTGTTTTGTTTTTGCTGACAATATAGAAAGAGATCAACCTAAACAAACGTTCAGTCTGATATCCAACTACGCTATCTGCTTATACGTGATAATCCGTTGACAAACTCCAAAAAAGATAGACTGGTTTATAAATCTCAATACTTTGCTTTTTGTCCCAAAGGAAAATTGAAATTAAGTTGGGTAAGAATTTATAGGAATTGCGCACATTTATGTTGAAAAGGGTCCATTTTGTTTTTTTTATGTGATTGAATCTATTACGTTTATGCAAGGTTAATTTTCCTTCAATGTTGCCAATTATTGCTCACTGTAGCTATTTTGTACACATTTTGCCTCATGGGTCGATGACAATCTGGAATCATAGTAGAGGATATCAAATAAAAGGTCACTGAAGACCGAATTTATTGAACGAGTACGGTCTATAAAAAGAAAAAAAAAACGAGGCTGTGCCAAATTCCTTTCTTTTTTTAGATGACGGACTTAATAAATTCGGTATTCAATGACCATAAATTTGATATTTTATTCACAATACGACCCTTATTTTTGTGTTAAAACGAGGAAATTAAGATATTCATAGATTCAAATTATTCCGCGAAACATTTAACGCCGTTTGCGAAATGGTGTCAGCAAATACATTACGACGTCATTTTGATAATAAACGTTCACGTTAATGGCCGTTCCTAGCTCAATTGCATAGTATTCCACTAGTCACGGTAATGCACCCGTGTAAAATCAAAAATATTCAATGGGGTTATTTCACTCCCGCGACGTAGGTCATTTATTAAACTTGTAACTTGTGATATCGGGGAGACCATTCTCACCACTATCCTGCATAGCTTCGTTGATTTATGATCCAATGTCTGACACCTGCCGCGGTCAGGAAAGATCTTCTTGGGCTCAGTGCCGGGCTAGCGCATTGGACTTGCAAACCAATGATTTGAATATTGTTGTCCGCGTGGGTTCGTCTCCGGCTCACTTCGTCACCGGCTAATTACGGAAATTTTTCAGCTATGCTTTGGTTGAGGACAGTTCGCAGGTAACATGGGGCTCGTCCAGCAGGGTTGGCCATTGAGCCATTTATGTCGGTAATGTACCCGACTTGGTTAGTTCAGAAAGGCACATAACTGCCTAGATAGACTTATCGTCATCAATATGATGACTCTTGAGGGGTGTGTGCATAGGCGTAACTAGGGCTATGAAATTTATACGCACTCAGACAGCGACAACTAAAGAAAATATAGGATAAAAGCGATATGTTGCCTGTGACCGAAAATATGAATGCCCTCCGTCTGCTCCTTTTTTGTGATTTTAGCGTTAGTAAATAATCAAAACATCGAAACTACAGCTTAAATAAGCTGTAGTTTCGATGTTATGAACATTCACCAACGGCATTTTTCGAAAGAGGATTTATTTTTATTACCGGCGCACTTGAGTAATGTGCGTAATGGGAGCTACGCCCTTGGTGTGTTATGAGAGACCACTCTCACCACCGTCCTAGCTTCGTCGGTTAAATACAACGTCTGACCATGCGTCAGGGAAGATCTTCTTTGGCTCAGTGCCAGTTAGCGCATTGCCTTGTAAACCATTTATTGAATATTGTTGTCCGCATGGGTTCGAGACCGGCTCACGTCGGATATTTTTCAGTTATGCTTAGGTTGAGAACAGTTCGTAGGTCACACTTGTGACTACACCCGGGGTGTAGTGGCCAAAAAGTTATTAAACACGAAAAAATGGCGATTTTCTGTCACTTCAAACAACGACGTAGGAATTTTTTTGAATTTATATAACAGCTTACTTCAAAAAATTGACTTTTCGGAGTATATATTGTAAATCTATTAACCATTATCTTGCTTAAATATGATGAAAACTATGAAATAAAAAGTTTATTATATTGATGAATAGTTTTAAATCATTACAATCTTTTTTTATGGGGTTTACTAATTTTTACATTAAAGGGAAGTAATTGTAGCTAATATTAAAGCATAAAACCGATCTAAATGATATGTACTCTACTCATGTTTAATAGATTCTAAAACGTTAAGCGTCTATCGAAAATCGTAACTATTCTAACTCTTACTTCAGATGAATCGGATTTTTTTTTGCCACCCACAAAAAGCATGCTACGCTAGTGAAAACGGCGAGCGCCTTCTGTGCTTTCGGCCAGGCGTTCTAGATTCTAACATTTTTCAGATTGAAGTGGACTGATCGCCGGACTGAAATGTTCACATTTTGGAAAAAGAGTTAGGGCCTAGTCGTTCACGGTATCAAGTCAAGGCGTTCAACATAGGCGTAACTAGGATTTTGAAATTTACACGCAGCCAGAAGGCGACCAAAATAAAATTTAGGTATATAATATGACGTACGTCGCGCGAGTGAAATAATCCCGTTGAATATTTTTGATATTAGATCTACACGGGTGACATTCATCAACGATATTTTTCAACGGAGGATTATTTCTTTTACGCATTTGCGTAATGTAATTACGCCTTTGTTATATGCCAAATATTATGTAATTTTTTTCGTAAAAAGGTCCAACATCTTAAGAGGATTAGGTCATTTAAAAGAGATCAGACGACGTCCGACCGGCCAACGGCCGGACCGTGTCTTGCTGAAGACTGAAGTTACTAATATTTGATACCCAAACAGGTACTATCTATGTTTTAGACATAATTTTGTCCTTTATTGCGAGTGACGTGAAAAATTCATTTATTGACAAAATAAGAAAACATCAACTATACAAAGGAAGAATATAAATTTGCACTAAATCGTGAGCGACTCGAGCGTCTTCAGCAAGACACTTTTATTAAAAGGCTTTAGGACAGGTGTATTCAGCGATTCTAGGTGATGTTCTTTCTAAATAAATTCATTAATCAAGAAGGGGACTAAAAACATTTTAGTAGCTGAAAGATCTATCGTCGACTACAACGTCGCTCAAAAAGTCGGTCGTATTTAGTGTCAGTCAGATCACAATTGCTGACATGAGCACATTATGACTTTTGCCCGGTGAGCCATGAAATCAACCTTCTACTATTAGATTGTCGTGCCATTTGTTCAAAATATACTCAGCAAAAAAAAAGAAAGTATCCACTTTTCTTTTGTCAATATCTCATACATCTGTTTGATCAAAGGATCAATTAAGGTACCAATGTGTTTGCAGTGCTTCGTTTTCCCATGAACACGTCATTGTCATTCAAACAACATGTCATTTTTGGTGTTTTTCAAGAAATGTCGAAATCTTTGTTTTCTACGTCGACGTACGTCAAGTGTTCGATCTTGAGTTTCTTCTCAAATGAATATAAACTCTAAAGCTCAGTGGTTAAGAAAATCAAGCAATTGTTGTGTTTCGTACAACACAGTCTTGTTACGAGACTTAGAAAACTTGACCACGTGCGTAAGCAAAATTCACCAAGCGTTGAGAAAATTCTACGGACTTCAGTTGAAAGAGAAGAACAATAAAGACGTGTGTTGACCATTTCCGAAAGAGTAGTGTTGTTATTCAGCCTCTTTAACTCAATTGGACCACTGTGAAGACGTCAGACCGAATTTTCACATGCACGTTGACGCGATTTCTTCCACGCTTCCTAACCGCTATTTTAAAACGGAATTCAATGACATGTCTTAACCTTTAAAAACGTCAAACTTTCAAACGAAGCCAATTGACATTTAAGCCTTAACGGTTATAAGGCGTGAGATTCATCTTGACATTCATACGAGCCTCACCAATGAGTAAGAGGAAACGTTAACGTAACGTGGCAATACAAATGTTGTTTTGTTGTCCGCTAAAAACTGAAATAGAGAATTTAAGGAATGCTTTTCTTGTCAAGGAACGTGCAGGCAGAATTTGGTTAATTTGGGCTTTCAATCTGCGTAAGATGTTTTGTATTCATTTCACGTAACATTTGCAGAAAGTAGCAGAAGGCATCAAGTTGTCTTATCAATCAAGGATAATTAGCACACTTATATCGCGTTTTGCAAGCATAAAAACTGTCAGAAAAATCAATTGAATATTTAATTGAGAGTTTGCGATTTTTGAAAACGACCCCCTTGCTACGTTAACGCCCACAATTTGCTGGTTGCTTCTTCTAATCACACCAAACTTTTCAATTTTAATTCCAAATAGTCAGGGTTTAATTTACAACATAAAATTTCTGTGAGAACTTTTTTAAGAAATCCAGTTTTATTGGGTGGGTACCTTTTATTTTTGCTCAGTATAGATAAAACAGATATAGATAACGCATTAAGAAAGTTTCAAATTCAGGTATCTTTAAAGCATTTGTGTTGTTGGCGTGGTCGTTACTGTGCAAACACTTTCACAAAGTGTAATTTATTTTGTCTAACTAAAGGCATTCGCTTGAAATTTGTAGTTAAAGTTCAACAACAAACGTTCGTGTGGAATATCTGTAAACGCATTTAGTTGTATAAACTACATGCTAAGATGTAGTTGTCAAAAAGTAGAAATTTGAACTTAGCGAAATATAATCTGTAGCTCGCAGAATTCAAAACAATCTTGTTTTAATTTACTTAATTTGCGATGGAATTATTTCAAAGACTAAAACACTATTTTAATTTTCGATTTGCATCACATGACTTGTATTGTTTTAATAAGAATACATTGATTTACAGTTTTGTTTAAAGAAATATATCAATTGATTCTAGATAAAAATAGTTTTTTAAAGGGAGTTAAATAGGTATTTTTCGGTGACGTTTACTAAAGGTGTATTTTCAAAACTGAGCTCTGACCTAGACGTTGAGTCTATTACCATGGGTCTATGAGTAAACATTAAGATCTAAAACAAGCACTAAGTTTCATTTGAAAGGTAAATTGTATCTTTGTTATGTCTGTTTTATCTATTTTGAAAGAAAAGCACTGACATTTAACCGTTAAAAGTAGGTTTCACGGCTCACCGCTCAAAATCTACCTTTTTTTTATAAAGACTTTAAAATATTCTAATGTAAAAATTAGAGTTGAAAAGTAATAATTGGAGTGATAAATCAATTCTTTTCTCTCATTGTGTTTTATCATAGTCCGGCCCCAGCCTGCTATGCCAGTTAGTGTTTGACGGTAAAAAAGGTTCCCCATTCAAAGGCGTAGCACCCATTACGCACATTACGCAATTGTGTAATAAAAATAAAACCTCTTTAGAAAAATGTTGTTGATGAATGATCATAACATCGAAACTACAGCTTATTAAAGCTGTAGTTACGATGTTCTGATTATTCAAAAACACTAAAATCATAACTGAGAGGAGTGCAGAGACAAAACGGCATTCATCTTTTGTGACATTTCACAAATATCGCCTTTATCCTATATATATTCTTTGTTGGTCGCCTTCTGAGTGCGTATAAATTTCAAAATCCTAGCAACGTCAATGCCATTCAAGTTAATACTAAATACTTCATATACTACTCTCAAAGGCCGACCACCAATCGACTAGATCTAGTTAAAGGAATAAAAGCTGACAAGAAATTGCATTTTCTTTAATATAAATTTTGCTTCTTTAACATAGGCGTGACTAGAATCTTGAGTTTTTTACGTACTCAGAAGGCGACCACCAAAGAATATATAGGCCAAAGGCGATATATCGACTGTGACAAAAGATGAATGCCTTCCGTCCGCTCCCATTTATTATTAGAGCATTGGTGAATGATCAAAACACCGTAACTACAGCTTGAATAAGCTGTAGTTTCGATGTTATGATTATTCATCAATTTTTTTTTCAACTGAGGATTATATCTTTTACGCTCTTGCGTAAATTGCGTAATGGGAGATTGGTTGGACGGGAGGCAGTCTTTGTTTATCATAGAAACAAAGAATTGCATTGCATAGATCGGATAAAAAGCTGATCAACCATGCGTTTAGGATCCGATGACAAAAAGGTGCAAACTGTTTGCAAACTATAAACGATTTGCACATGCAAATGCGTGCAAAGCCGGGTATAATTTGGAAACAGTTTGCAGCCATTTGTTATCATGAACGCAGGGGCACGTATCAAATTCTAAATTTTAAATAAGTATGAAAATAAAAAGCGGATAATATGGAAAAGTTTTTATTAATAACAACTTATTGATATTATTATGTATGGTATACACTAAAATGAGTGTTAAAATAGAATTACGGCTTTAATCTCAAATTGAAATTTGAGAAAATTTTGAATTGACAATGAAAACAGTTGTATAACATTAGGCCCGGCTGTAGTGGTCCAAGAGTAGAAGTGTAAAAACGGCGCAGCTACAACCGCTGCTAACAACTTATAAAAGAAACTGTTTCAAATTACAATGAGTTTTTTCAAATACTGGAACACTTTATCTTTTGTCAATTGCAATGTCATGACTATACTATTTTTTGTTTAAACAAAGATATTATTGATATACGTTTTTGTTGTACTGAAGTACATATAACAATTTGAATTTTTGTATTTGCTAATAAAAGGTAGGTAAAAAGTATTTTCTGTAAAGTCATGTTGACTGATTGATTTTTTAGGGTTTAAGAACGCTTTCAAATTTATATCGCGGTGGCTGGTGAACCTATCCATTGCTTCTAACTGTTTTCCACACAAGTACAACAACATTTCACGTGGCACCCCAAGTACAGTTAAAAACATCGTGAACTTGACTTGTTGAATGATTTTGGAATGTTATTTATTCAGTCACGGTGTAGAACGAGTTTTGAATGAAGTTTGAGAGAGATATAGAGGATAATCAACTAGTTATGTCTGGTTTGAAAAAATATTTCACGAACCTCAGTTTTAAGTATTTGTTACCTTTTCAATCACGTGATTTCCCATGTTGTAGCTTTCCTCGTAAAAGACCCAAGGACTTTGTTATTATGATGTTTTGATTGGTCTTAACATTCATATGGGGTTCATCCCAGAATAGATAACAAACAATTATCAATTACCTGCGAACGTTTTTTTTTAACAAAGAAAGAATATACTTAGATTTGATATCATAAGGAAGTAAAATTCTTCGATAAAATTAATTTAATAAAAATACTCGATTTTATACTAAAACGGCTCTTTGAAATCAACCACTTTTCACTCAGCGCCTGTGCAAATTAGGACTATTTTGGATAGACAATTCGCTACAGACACTAGAAGGTATGAAAGGCTGAGAGTTAACTGTTGTAGACGGACGGCCTACTTTGGAAAATTCTGAAAAACAAAATTATTCATGGTATTAGATGGAAGATATGATATGCCAAGAAATAAATACTGCGAATTTGTTCGATTCTGAGATTTTTGGCGAAATGTTGGTCCATCGGAGAGATGTCAAACGGACTACTAGTGTGAGAAACGACGGGCAACTACGTTGAGATACATCAGCCTCCGCGATATAACTGCTATAATATTAAAAAATGTCGTTAAACCTCTTTGTAAACTTGAATTTACACGAAGATTTATAGTCGGGCTAGCTTTCATTTTAGTTTATTTCTTTTAGTTATTTCCCTTTAAAGAAACGTGTACTAAATACATAATGCATACCTTGTTTTATTTAAGATTTCAAGATAATTGATGTTTTCGTAAGTTACTTTTTATCGTACTATTTATGCCATTTTTGTTTATTTTCAAGAAAAAAACAAAAAAAAAAAACCAGAAAGCACGTTTAACATACACAGGCATTATATATATATAACCAATTGATATCATTCGGCTTGCTGTATTTCGGTATAATTTGACTTCAATCAACCCCTCAAAATAGAGAGGTAATTTTGACGCTGTAATAGAGCTGGAAAGAAATATACCGTATGAAAGAGTTTAATTCTCAAACTTATTCTTTTCGTCTGGACATTGTTTGTGAATTCCTCTCACCAATGGGTTGATGATCGTAGACCTATGTGAGATAGCAGCTGGAGGCTATGAAAGGATGTGGTGGTTGTACTGGTGAGAGAAATACCAGGAAATCATTGTAAGTGCTCCAGCCGCCGCGATATAACTGAAAAAATGTTGAAAGCGGCGTAAAACTCCATTCAAACAATCAATCAATCATTTTGAAATTTGATATTCTTATCATTTGTATTGTACATTTATCTTTAATTATTTATCTATTTTTATTTTATTATTTTTCATTTTCTTTATTTTTATCATTATTATTATTATTATTTTTTTTTTGCTTTAATTAGGAAACCATTTATCTTCTTTTGTTTACTTTCTGCATATTTGTGTATTCGACCTTTCTATTCACAAAAACACTTTCTATTCACAAAACACTCCAAGAAACGTCGTTTTTCTGCATAGCAAGCTCAAAGTGGATTTGGCATGTTTTCAGTCGAACCAACCTAAAGCAATGTGGTCTGTCAGTAACTTATATATTTGTGAAAGGGTAGGTTGTAGACTCTGGAATCGCTTCAATCGGACTGAATCTGTGTGTCGGCAAAGGCAACAATAGTTTGTATAGCCGGCTATTTCTGCTGGTAATGGTCATGGCACTAGTACTTTTTGAAGGTTCAACATCTTTCAGACGGCTGTTAGACTTCAGACATGTACGCGAACGGTAAGTATCGATCCAGACATTCACGAACATGCCCTTGACTTCTCATATGCGTAATTACAGACTAGCAGTACGACCAGTTTTGACGAGACGCAGGAAATTACTTAACGTCTTACGAAAAAAATGACCGGAAGTCAAAACCATAAATCGGACCTGGTGTTTTCATTCGTTGTAACTCGGACTCTGCCTTGCAAAATCTCATTTGAATCGTCTTTAGAAGACGATTCCAATGAGATTTTGCATGGCAGAATTCCATGATTGGTTACTTCTGTAGAAGCAACTTTAATTTTTGACTTACGCAAAAAATGATAAGATGTTTAGAAAAACGGGCCCCGATTTGGATTTAGAGTTGGGTATCTAACGTTTTTTTCTTTTCATAGACGAGTCCAACTTTTGTATGGATTTTAAATGTGTTAAGAGAAGGGTGTGCAACATACCGAGTGTGTGCTTCCTTGAATCGGAATTGATTTCCATAAATTGGACAATCTTTCAATTACATTATTGAATGTTATGTTCCTGCATCAATATCGTTTGCCGGGCACTTGGGGACCTCGACATCACCGATAGAGTTGCGCTAAGTAGGGTGTACTACTGGTTGGAGACCAATTCTCGCCAAGTAACAGTTCTCGCCACCACCCCTTTTTCACAGTCAAGACGCAATAATTATTAACAATAAATTATCTTCTGATCCATCCTCGGATACCCCGGGGTCTCCCTACTTGCTATGCTATATCGATATAGCGTAGCAAGCAGGGTTGGCAATCGACCGGTCGATTGGAGTATTGACCGGACCGGTGGTCAATACTGGTTTTAACCGGTCAATACTGGTCGATTGATGGTCGATTGGTCAATTCATATAACCATCCCCTATTATCATGCCATTTAGTGCCATATTCTTTTATTATGATAAAAAAGACTAAAGCAATATTAATTAGTGATGTAGTAATAGTAATAAAGGAAACAAGTTATTCAATTTTGAAAGGCTAAAAGCAATCTGGTCCACACAGTGGTCGATTGGCGGTTAATTGGTCTTTTGAACTAAATTATAATGTATTTCCTTTCATACTACAAATTTCATAGCTGTACTTTATTCTATTCATGAATAACTAAATGACCATACTGTAAAAGAAATGATGAAAGTAAAAGATAAAATTTGCTACAGTCATTCAAGGGCCAAAATATTTCTCTGTAAAACCTGAATGACTATATTGGAATCTACCAGGGACCAATACATGTTGTAGTAACTGAGTCTGGACTAAGCTAATGATTACATTGGTGTGTTTTAGACTCTTAGTTTTATCAATACACAATCACTGGTCATTGAGATGATAGTAATTGTGCTTGACATCTGATTGCAATTTGAATTGTGTGGCAGTGTGCTTCAATTTGATAAGTGTGAAAGTCTTGTCAATTCAGTTACCTTTGCCAGTTCAGAGTTTTCATTAAAAGTGACATTATAATAGCCTTTACAATGATCATGGCCAGCTCAATGATAAACCAGTATATCCATATATATATATATACAGTATGTGAATGATATATACTTTATTTCATTTAGTAATAAACACTAAATTGACAACTCAATGTCACTCAACCAACTAAATTATTCAATTAAACGGTATTAACCACCTGTTTTTTTGCAAATGACCAGTATTGACCGGTATTGACCAGTATTGACCACTTCCAGGAGTATTGACCGGGGCGGTTTTAACCGGTTAAAACCATCCGGTTAAAACCGCCCCGGTCAATACTTGCCAACCCTGGTAGCAAGAAGGGAGACGGCCCGGGGTATCCGAGGATGCTTCTGATCAGAAGAAGTTATTGTCAACATAGCTTGTAATTTAGTAGGGTTTCCTTTTCGTCTTTACCGTGAAAAATGGGTTGTGGCGAGATCTGGTACTTGGCGAGAATTGGTCTCTAACCAGTATAGATTGGAAAATTATCTTCCAATTGTAAGACATTTTGCAACTGCTATTGTGGATGGTTTCTTTTGGATGGATGAAAATGAGCGCACTCATAGAAATTTTGTTGCCAATCATTATCATGCAATTGGGAATCTAGTTGTAACAGTCTGAACCTGTTGCTCAAGACTTTTAGCTTCAAAAAAGCATACATTAGGCTTATTGAAAACAAACGTTCTTAGACGAAAAACGCACATCTGAATCACAAAATGAGCTTGTTCATGCGATAACAGAAGAGTGGAGGGATATTCCTTAAATGTGCCACAAACAGTGGGTAAGAAGGGCACAGAGGCACTGTATAGCGATAATTCGTGCAATTCGTAGAAGACACTCTTGGAAGTGTCAACCGCATTACACATACAGTGCAAGAATTCGTCAAGGTAACTGGTGGAACCAATTTTTAATTTGTTTTTAGGGGAATGTTATGTTTTCTTTTGATGAAGCCGTATCTTTTGACAAAATTTCGTTTCTTTTCATAAAAGTAGGCTATGCTTAGCGGGAAGGTTGACGCACATAAAAGAATATTTTTGAAATTGAAGTGGTAAGATTTTGTCATGCACACTTTTTCTTCCATAATTTGATCAAATCATCAATTTTAGAATCATCATTTGTTATTTTCCCTGATATAAATATAGCTATAACTCGAATACGCTATTGTGACTTGTGTTTATAATACATTTGTACACAAGTTACGAGTCAAATAGTGAATTTTACCTTTACGTCAGCGATTAAAGGTCATTTTTCTCTATATATGTATACATACAATTGACATTTGATCTACTAGTATTTCTCAAACATACGCATAGGCGTATCTAGGACTTTGAAATTTATACGCACTCAGACGGCCACAACCAAAGAATAAATAGGATAAAAGCGAAATGTGAACTGTGACAAAGGATGAATGTCCTCCGTCTGCTCCCTTTTTGTTATTGTAGCGTTGGTTAATCATCATTTTTCGAAAGAGGATTTATTTTTATAACGCACTTGCATAATGTGCGTATTGGGAGCTACGCCCTTGATACGCTTTCTAGACATTTAATTTGATATGTATTTGAGCTCCTTGTGTAACAGCTGTTAGACAGCGCCAAAACTGCCCTCCTTTCTGTAAGGAGGGGAAATACCGAATTATTCATACCGAATTAAACCGAATTAATAAAGTAGCGCCATTTTTTTTTGTAAAAATGAAAGGTGGAGATCTATTTCTTACGTGATTACTGTTTTTTTTGTAGACAGTAAAATTTGCTCCACACAAATGACATGGTAGTACCTATGATAAAAATTGCTCAGTGCACATATAATTTGGCTATAGTGAAAAGATAAAGGGAAATAGAAGGGTATGAATATACTGATTTTAAAGGGAGACAATTAAAAGAAATACAAAGTAACTATACCAAAACAATTTAAAGCATATTTTGTGCGACATAGATTTTCGAAAATAGACATAGGCATATCTAAACTTAAGATTCATAGAAAGCGATTTGAGGACTGTCGGAAAAGATAAATGTCCCCCGTCCGCTCTCCTTTTCTATGATTTGAGCTTGGTGTATCATCCGATGAAAACATCGTAATTACACCGTCCTTAAATAAGTTGTAGTTTTGATGTTGTGATCATTCGTCAACGGTATTTTTCAGTGGATTATTTCTGTTACGCAATTGCGTAAATTGCGTAATGGGAGATACGCCCTAGATAGAATCCAGTTGTTGCGATTCTGTAAGACACATACAATTAAGAACATCGTAGCCTCGGAACCTCGATGATCAACTCAACCATTATTTATAATCCTCTTTCGAAAAATGTCGTTGATGAATGATCATAACATCGAAACTACAGCTTATTCAAGCTGTAGCTACGATGTTTTGATCATTCACCAATGCTCATATTATAGAAAAAAGGGGATCGGACGGAGGACATTCATCCTTTTTCACGGTCCACATATCGCCTTTATCCTATGATTTTCAATGTTGCGGGTTGCCTTTTGAGCGCGTATAAATTTCAAAATCCTAGTTACACCTATACATTGAGCCTAACTTGACTGACTTCAAGCGCCACTCGAATGGAGATTAAACATAGTTGTTACTAGGATTTTGAAATTTGTACGCCTTCAGAAGGCGACCCCAAAGAACATAAAAGAACTTGAATAGTGACAAGTGCACTGTGACAAAAGATGGATGTTCTCCGTTTGCTCTTCTCTTTCAATGATTTGAGCGGTTATGATCATTCATCAACGATATTTTTCGAAGGGCAATTTTTTCTATTACGCACTTTCGTTATCTGCGTAATGGTAGTTACGCTCTTGGTTAAAACAGCACTGCGTTCAGGATTAAATTGTTCATAAAACATTTAAGAAATATTATCCGGCTTTGCGCTTGTACTTAATCGTGAACAAAGCGGGTATAATGTCCGAACAACGGTTTCGCAAACGTTTTTACACCCCGATTGCAGGGCAGGGGTTTCGGGTGGGTCGTAAAATACTGTTACCATTAGGGCGTAAACCCGGAGACTTAAATCAGACCGGTTATCCAGGCGAACATGTCTAAATGATGTCACTTTCAAATTTCAGTTGTCTAACCAAGAAAGGCTACTACAAAACAACAATTTTAAAGTGTTGTAAATTGAAAGCACATTGCAAAATATTTAAGAAAACATTGAGCAAATGGTAGAAATTACTTGAAACATACAATTTCTATCTTTCAGCAGTCAATCTTAGACATACATGTAAACATCTTCTTAGTGAAGAAAACATGCTTTTTACTTCACTTTGTTAAAATAATTAAAGTTAAATTAATTTCATAATCCCCTTTAATAATTTTGACTCTTACTATGGAAAATAGAGCAGTTCTTCTTAGACACAAATTGTTCATTTTGTCATTCTTTTCTAATAAAAATAAAGAAGGAAAAAAGGAAATGAAATGAATTAATTAATAGATAAATCTGAAAAAAAAGTTAGCTGATGCTTCTTTGGATCTAGATCATTGAATGCAAGCATATAACAAGATATGCACGTATTTAGGGTCATCGATACCTTAATAATAAGCCATATAATTAATTATATTGTAATGGTATGCCTGTATTCCATTACGTAAATTCCAAACCAAAATCACTAATCATGTACCAACAACCCAATACCAGAAGTCAATTGTATAACCACTACCGACCCAGATGATCCAAAGAAGTACAAACTAACCACAAAATCCAACTGCCAACGACATGAACCTGGAGACTTATTATTTTTCAGTAACTCCCCCACCCCCTTTCACAACCCTGTGAAAGCATCCACAAAATGGCCTGTTAACCCAACTATCATTTACATAAATGATTGACCATACCTCCTTCTACCAAAACATAGCCTGCCACAACTGGGAATCATCCAAATTGTAGCTAGCCATGGCTAAACCCCACCTGTCAACATGAAGAACAGCGAAAACTAACGACAAACTGACCTACCTTGAGACTGGATTCCTGTTCACTTCAACTCTTCCACTGCGATCTGAAGCACTCACCTCGATGAATAATGAACTGTAGACGTCTCTAGTGTCCTATTTGTGTGTGTTTAACACGGACTGTAGTGATATTCCGTATTCTAAGTGCCTTTTTAAACGTAAACAATCCCATGAACTTTCACTTTTAATTACGCATCAAGAAATGTAACTCTTGACTGACTGTTGTTGTTGTAGCAGTGGTCAATGGTCATCTCGGCCCTTCACTATATTTTCGTGATATATTGAAATGCTTGGAGCTGTTGGCTACTATTCATTTATTTGTTTTACAGTTATGCACTGTCATCTGACTGGTCATTTCGCATTCTAGCGGCTCTGAAACTACTGGAACTACTTTTGGTATTTTCATGGCCTGCTATTCAATACAAGGAATAATACGCTGAAATACTGTTTTGAATATTATTCTATGTCGAAATTAAGTAAGATTAACACGTAGAGCCGTAGTAAATTCTTCCTCGTAGGTGATATGAGAGGTTGTGTTACTTCTTGTCGAGTGACCTTGATGCGGAATGTCACAACTTTTCATGTCTACCTACGCTGTTTATTCAGAGCGTCTGCTTTTTGTCAGAACTTAACTCTGCCTTCTGCTTTCATCTGTTTATGTCTGCTTTTTATGAAAGCTGTATTTTTAGCTTAAGAGCTGTTTGATTTATTTAGCTATGTAAGCTTATGACGTGATTAACTGAGCGGGCGAATCACATTGTTTTTGTATTTACTGCATTCCGATTGGCCAATGTTGGTCACATGGCCAGCTTAGAAAAGTTATATAAGGCGGCAGTTTTTGAATGTCGGCATCTTCCTCAGATCACCTGATCGAGTCAGACTACCAATATTCCAAAACTGCAAGAAAGCCAAACTTCTCAGGTAATGAGATGTTCCAGGTGTAGCCAAACAATTGTATAGTCATACAATTTCCATTTCTAAAGATTTAATTCTTTATTCCAAGTTAATTCAGAAACTTTAAATGTTTCTTAATCCAATCTTTTAAACCCACTGTAATCAATGCAGAGACCGACAGTAAGATTAAAGTCATAAGGATTGCCTTGTGATATGCCATTCTAATTAATCAATATTTTCTAGTAATGTAATTCAATTATTGAGGAAGATCCTGTCGCACTAGTCCTGTCCCTAGTATTCATGAAGTTGAATGAGAGCCATTGTATGAAAGGGAGAGAGTGCCCTCCCCCACCCGCCGTGTTCAAACCTGAACGTTCCACATTTGTCGACATCGGCTATTTGTATATTTTGTACGTAACCATCCATGACGAAGTTAGGGTAGCAGACCCTGTAGTAAATGAGTATGCCATGAAAACTTCGCCTTGTGTTGTTTCTTTTCCTTTTTCCACTGTGTTACCGTTTTGCCTACCTGACTATAAGGAATCCCGACTAGTATCGTCGATCGTGACGAGTGCCCAGAGTAGCGTTAAACATTCCTTACAACTTGGTGTCAGAAGTGGGATCCTCAATTTATTTCCAGAGGGTCCAGGATCCGAGCCCATACCAACTAGATGACTACGAAGGACCAGTGCGGCAGTATTTGTTTCTGCGATCAGGGACCATGAGCAGATAACACTTGTATAAATTGTATATATTTGTTTAATAGTTTATTTTTTTCTACAGTTACCATATAGCTAGCTATCCTATCATGGCCGACTCAGATTCTGAAGTGCAATTCAACATTCGTGCTACCAGTAGGCCTGCAGAACAAGGTTCATCTGAACCTAGTGACCCCTCTTCAGCTGCCGAGAATGAGAATGCCAACAATTCTACGGTTGTAGTTGAAGTTCAAGAAGAACAAGACCCACAAGCTGTCCCAAATAATGATTTAGCTGCAGGAGATGATGAGTACAGTACGCCCGCTCAATCTCCTGATACCAAGAGAAAAGTAGTAAACAGCCACCCGTTAGGGCCCTTGGTTGCACCACACCAAGGTCAACCCCGTACATTGCGCAACAAACCCAGGCGTCAATGTATTGACGCCCGTGTCCTAAATCCGAGTGATAGTGATTCGGATATTGATGAGAATGCTCAAAACTATGCATTTGAACCACGATTAAGAAGACCCAAGAGGGGTAGGTCCACCGATACTGTTGGATACCGAAGCAACCAGAGTGCTGATGCCAGGCACATTCCGGACCACTATCATTCTGATTCCCCTCATGATCCACATGAAAATGTCAGACTTGAGAAACCTTATGCGCCAAGACTAAACAGATACCCAAGATCTGTTTCGATGCCCACCCACCACCTTCCTGTCCTGAAACCTGATATGTATAATGGAGAAGAAGACTGGGAGTCATACTTTTCCCACTTTAGTAACTGTGCTGACCTTGGCAGATGGACTGACTCAGAGAAAGCATTAACCTTAGCTTCGTGTCTCAAGGGCCCTGCTAGGACATTCTACCTTGGTCTAAGAGAGCAGGAAAGGCGATCGTACTTCAATCTTGTCCAGAGGTTGAATGAAAGATTTGGAAGTAGTCGCCAGCAGACAAGGTATTTGACCAAGTTTGAGACCAGAAGACGTCAAGTTGGTGAGACCTCAGCATCCTTTGGAGACGATCTAAGGCTAATAGCACAGAGAGCATACCCTGACTTAGGACCAGAAGCCCAGGATAAGCTTGCTCTACACCAGTTCTTCAAAACCATCAGCCCAGATATGAAATATAGATGCATTGACAGAGGCTGCAGGACAGTGGAAGAGGCTGTAGAAATAGTCGAAAGATACGAAAGCATCATTGGGTCTGACGACAAGAAGAAAAACAATGTAAGGGCCTTGACTTCTTCAGGCGATGATAACCGTGATGAAAACGAGACCGCTTTTCAACTACAGATTCAGGAACTCATTAAACGTTTAGACAGACTAGAGACCAAGCCTACTCAGAAACAAGCTCCAAGGTTGCCACCAGCTGGCTACAGCGGTTGTTTCAATTGTAGCTCACTAGAGCATTATGCCAGAGACTGTCCAGTCAAGCCAAACCAAAACAAGAAGAGTTCGGAAAACTACAAGCCGCTGGTTTAAGTGACCCAGAGCCAGCGGACTGCAAAGGGTCATCAGATAAATCTTTTAAGGAAAGAATTGGCAAATTAGCAGAAGATGACAACCTTTGGGATAATGGACTATATACTAATTGTAAAATATATGACCAAGAATTCTTATTCCTTATTGACAATGGATCTACTGCATCTTTGATGTCCAAACGTGTGTTCGATAGTCTGAAGGGAGGCCTACCCAATACCTTACAAAGTGTAGATGACCAGATGCTTGGAGCAAATGGACATGAGATAAAAATTTCTGGTAGAATAACTCTTCCCTTGACATTCAAAGATAACACTTTCCAGACAAATGTAATTGTCTGTGACATCATACCTGATGGCATAATTGGCCAAGACTTCCTTCTACAACATGCAAGCCGCATTGACTATAAAAGTCTAACCGTTTCCACAAACCAGGGTTCTATTAAATGTTGGATTGGTGGTGAGGCTGTAGCAAGAAGCCGAGTTCTGACTCTAGAGAATGTCCAGATGCCACCTATGTCAGCAATGAAAGTTTTGGTGAAAATTGATGAGCCACATAATTTCCCTGAACTCATATTGGTTACGACACCCGAGGATGGCCATAATGATACTGTTCGAGTTGCAGAAGGCATTGTTGAGACAAAAGAAGAAAAGATAGCCATTAGACTTGTCAATACCACTGACAAGGCAGTAGAACTACCACCAAATGTACCTGTCGGGGTTTGTGAGCCATTTTTCGAAAGACACTCAGCACATTGCCGACTAAATAGAGTCAACTGTGAGCCTCCATTGCAGTTCCCTGACCATTTGACTGATCTTTCGGAAAGAAGCAGCTCTAATCTCGACAGTAACCAGAAGCAGAAACTTTCAGATCTTCTTTGTGAGTATCAGCATGTATTTGTAAAGTCCTCCGGTGACCTTGGGAGAACTGACAAGGTTGTGCATAAGATTAATACTGGAACCTCTAGGCCAATAAAACAACCCCCGAGAAGACAACCACTTGGGAAACGTGAAATAGAGAAGGATGAAATACAGAAGATGCTTGAGAGAGGTGTAATAGAACCATCAACCAGCAGCTGGGCCTCTCCAATTGTTTTGGTCACAAAGAAAGATGGTTCTACCCGTTTTTGTGTGGACTATCGCAAGCTCAATGACTGCACTGTGAAAGATGCATATCCTATCCCAAGGGTTGATGAATGTCTAGATGCATTAGCTGGTTCTAAATGGTTCAGTTGCATGGATCTAAACTCCGGATTTTGGCAGATTGGGTTAGACATGAACGACAAAGAGAAAACTTCTTTTGCCACAGGACTTGGACTGTACCAATTTACAGTTATGCCATTTGGGCTTGTTAACGCCCCTTCTACATTCGAAAGGCTTATGGAGGACGTGATGAGAGGCCTGCAATGGGAAGAATGCCTTGTGTATATGGATGATCTGATTGTCCCATCCGAAAGCTTTGATGAAGGCTTGGAAAGGCTTCGACATGTGTTCCAAAGGTTGGAAGAGGCCAATTTGAAATTAAAACCGTCCAAATGCATTTTCTTCCAAAAACAAGTTCATTTCTTGGGCCACATTGTATCAGAAGACGGTGTTTCTACTGACACAGAGAAGACTGAAGCCATTCGTTCATGGACTCGCCCAGCCAACAAGAAAGAAGTTCGTAGTTTCCTAGGCCTTTGTTCCTACTACAGGAAATTTGTCCAAAATTTTGCTTCCATTGCCAGACCACTCCACAAGCTGTGTGAGAAAAAGACAACATTTACCTGGACTGATGAAACCGAAACGGCTTTTGAAACTCTTAAAGCCAAGCTTACTTCCTCACCAATTCTAGCTTATCCAGAGTTGGGGAGACAATTTATCCTAGATGCTGATGCAAGTGACCTTGCAGTTGGTGCCGTTTTATCGCAAGAACATGATGGTAGAGAAAGGGTCATCGCTTATATGAGCAAAAGTCTGAACATCCATGAGAGAGCCTATTGTGTGACCAGAAAAGAGCTCCTTGCTGTTGTGACTGCCTTAAAGAAGTTCCATACCTATTTGTACGGACAAGATGTCTTACTGAGAACAGACAACTCCGCCGTTAGCTGGATGACCAACCTAAAGACACCAACTGGTCAGATGGCAAGATGGATCCAGGAGCTTTGTACCTACAATCTTGAGGTGACCCATCGCAAAGGCAAGAAACATTCCAACGCTGATGCTCTATCCAGAAAGCCATGCAAGGTTTGCCAAAAGTATACAACTGATACTAGTTATGCCTTAGACGATCTGACCGAGTGTCATGAACAACAGATCATCAACCGAGCTGTTACAGTATCCTCTTCAAGAAGTCATGATGCAGATAATGTCATGTTGGATGTAGATGAAATCAGAAATAAACAGCTCGATGATGACGTTGTGGGCTTCATACTGAGAAGGATTGAGCAGGGTCAACCAAGACCAGAATGAAAGGATATAGCTGACCAATCACCTAAAATGAAAACCCTATTGGGCCAATGGGACAGACTGTGTCTTTCTGCTTCACTCCTGTACCGAAGATGGGAGAGCCAACCAATTCCAAAGTTCCAGCTTATTGTACCTCAAGCTCTACAAAGAGAAGTCCTTGCTATGAACCATGCCATACCTTCTGCAGGCCATCTAGGTTGGAAAAGAACCTTGGAAAGGGTCTCTGAAAGCTATTATTGGCCCGGCCTTAAGTCAGATGTTCTGAGTTAGTGTGAGGCGTGTGACACGTGTTCAGCCAGAAAACCCAGCAAGTCACAAAGAGCACCTCTAGGCAAAGTCCTAACCGGTGGACCACTGGAAAAAGTTTCACTGGATATCCTTGGGCCACTGCCTTTAACAGATAGGGGCAACAAATACATACTTGTTATGGTAGATGAGTTTACCAAATGGACTGAAGCCATTCCACTACCAAACCAAGAGGCATGTACAGTTGCCAAGGTATTTGTTGACGAGTTCATATGTCGATTTGGTGTTCCCTTAGAAGTTCATACGGACCAGGGAAGAAACTTTGAATCAAGTCTATTCAAGCAAATGTGCGATTTATTTCGCATCCACAAGACCAGAACAACTAGCTTCAGACCCCAAGCCAACGGCACGGTTGAGCGGTTTAATAGAACACTGACCAGTATGCTCACTGCTTTCTGTTCTTCTAGTCAAACCAAGTGGGATCATTACTTAGCGCAAGTAATGATGGCCTACAGATCAACCTCTCATGCAAGTACCAGACAAACCCCAAATATGATGGTATTAGGCCGTAACATCACTATGCCAAGTCAAGCTTTCCTTCCAAGACCAAAGGAACCTGAAACAGAAGATGAAGATAGTTATGTCAAGGCTCTTCATAAGACACTAGAAGAAGCTCACGAGAGCGCTCGCCAAAGTCTGAAAAAGCAAGCCATTTACCGAAAGAAGATATATGACCGCAGCTCTAAGACAAAAGAGTTTCAACTATGGTCCCCAATCTGGCTTCATGATCCTGCAAGACGTCCCCGCGTCTGCACCAAACTTTCCAATAGATGGAAAGGTCCATACCTAATAGAAAAGAAACTAGACGATTTGACTTACCTAGTTCGTGTTTCTCCCTCAAAACCCTTAAAAGCAGTCCATGTAGACAGGATGTTCCCATACCATGGTAAAACCTTACCAAAGTGGATGGTACCTCTTGTTCGGACCAACTGTATTCAGAAGTTCTGACGAGTTTGATCTATGTTATTCGGGTACAAAATATCGTATATGTTTATAGCTAGTTTGCATACTGCAAAGCCTTTGTTTTCATTTTTGTAGCCGTGTAGGTCGAAGTCAAGTGGTTTGACTTGCCTGCAGAATACATTGGGAATGTATTCACCGTATATCTGGGATATACAATAGAGACCCCGTTTTGTGCTTGGTAAGACCATAGAGATGGTTGTGTATCGAGGGTAGGATACATTGTACCAAGAAGCACGTGTCGTTAATATCCTTATTTATGCAGTAACCGAACTACCGAATGAAACGTTACGTTTTGACGCGAAGCATGCGATCCAGAACAGTAATCCGGTTGTTTTCGTATCAACGTACCTAAACAGGTAAAGGTTGTCCACAGTATGAAAGTGTGAGAGCCTGAGAACCCATTTCCCGAATTCTCAGTTTACCTTCCAATCAAGCAATTTAAGAATTTCCAGTTGTTTATACCATAACCATATGTATTCCAAGACATGTAGTAAACAATGTCCTTCCACTGTATTTCCAGATACAAAACTGCCAACCATGTTCGTTTGCTGGGAGTGTGAGAAACCTTGTACCTCAAAGGATGCACTAAAGGTCCATGTAGCCACCCACGGCTTTACCAGAGTCTTTTGTCCATGGTGTTTCGATCAGAAACGGAATTACCGAAGAATGGTTGACCTGAAAACCCACCTGAAATCAGCTCACCCAGACATACTTAGTATGGAGAAGGAAATCCCGTTCCTGAAAGAGAAGGCCGGATTCTTCTTAGCTGAAAACCCAGCAGAATATCGTAGGGCCATCGGGACAGTACCAGCTGAGGATGCTCCAGCCTCTGTGTTCTTACAGGAAGCTGTACGTGACTGGTGTGAGAGGTTCCGAGGGAAGGTGGACAGACCTCTAACGCAGTGGAAGCAGCTATGGCTTCAGTGTGGAGGTCTGTTCACCCCAGAACGCCAACCCGCCCTGGACTACTGCTACTCCCCGTCCAGACCCGACCTCGATATTTTATATTCCTTGGAAATACTTGCGAGCGGGGCCGTGGCAGTAGTCTACGGACCAACAGGAGATGGAATTACAGCGTTCCGTAGGCTAACCCTCTCCAGATCAACTGTGTCAACAGAGAAGAAGAGAGAACGGTTGTCAAGAAGGAGGAACTGCCTGTCCTCCAAACCTAGAGGCCCTCCAGCACCGGTTCTGTGGGAGGAGGAACTCGGTTCCACCAACCGGTACCTCGCCCGGATGGCCGAGTTCCTCGGCATGGAAGTGGCAGACGTCACCAAGGTGGAGAAAAGAAGATTGGCAGGCAAGCGGGCCACACCTTCAACCACAATGCCTCCACCACCAACTCCAGCTAAGAAACATACACCCTCCAAGGAAAAGGCCAAAGAAACTCCCACTCCTTCCGATACCAATAATGACCACCCAGAACCAGAAACAGACCATGACTTTTCGATACCAGAAACCGATGATCACCCTCAACTTGAAACAGACTCCTCAGACATACCCACCAATCAAGAACCCGACCAAGCCCCACCATCTAAATCTCCAGAGCACAGTGAACCTATAGACAACACAGGCGACCATGCCATATTCGTCCATGAATCCACTGATACCTTTGATAAGACAGATAATACGGAAAACCATATCCAGGAGGATCAACCACAACAAGAACCATCTCTTGATGTCGAGGACTTGAGTGAGGCCACACTCGATTCTACAGGTGATGATACCAGAGAGCAATCCACCAGTCCAAGCTCTGCCACCGACCTTGTGGCTACCATCTGCCCAGCCATCAGTAGAGTCTCCACTACCATCCAAGAGAGGGCAAAACAGATTCTAGCCGCGGGTTGTATGCCTCTATGTCCTCCTGCAAGAAGAGAGTGGAAGTGTGGGGCCCAGATTCAGATACCCATTCCCGGACCCCTTTCAGTCTGGCCTCCCAAGGACTGGCAGATCATGACGCCAGACACCAAACTTCTGACATTTGAGACAGTCGCAACACTACTCCATACATGTGTGTATGATAAAACCCCAGAGGACCGAAATACAGTTATGGACACCTTCAACTTCCTCGCCCTGCCCGGAATGAAGGAGAGGAAACTTGTAGCCCCTTCCGAACTGATGAGATTCTACAATTATACCACCATACGAAAGATATCCATAGGAGAATACAGACTGACTGATGGAGAAATTATAGTGAAACAATTTGAAGCAGCAGCATCAGTCATGACTCCTCCCAGATTATATACTATACTTCTAGAAGCCATCAGAGACATCCCACTAAGAATTTGAAAAAGAAACACTACCACTCCAGACAAAGAAACTTCAAACCACTCCATAACTACAACCTGAATTGCATTAAACAAAGCCATACAGTTGCTGACTGAAGTATAAATCCAAAAACATTCTAACCAGGGCCAATACACCAACATTACACAGTACTATAAAGTAATAACAACTAGAATCATGTGGAGACGATACCTCCGTTTAAAGTCTCAACCTAGCCTGATAAAGTGTAACCAGCAAACCGCTAGGTTGAAAGTCCAGCATGTTACCACAGTACATATTTCAGTTTAATTCAGGAGAATTAAGAACATTAAGTTGGGGAGAGTGTAATGGTATGCCTGTATTCCATTACGTAAATTCCAAACCAAAATCACTAATCATGTACCAACAACCCAATACCAGAAGTCAATTGTATAACCACTACCGACCCAGATGATCCAAAGAAGTACAAACTAACCACAAAATCCAACTGCCAACGACATGAACCTGGAGACTTATTATTTTTCAGTAACTCCCCCACCCCCTTTCACAACCCTGTGAAAGCATCCACAAAATGGCCTGTTAACCCAACTATCATTTACATAAATGATTGACCATACCTCCTTCTACCAAAACATAGCCTGCCACAACTGGGAATCATCCAAATTGTAGCTAGCCATGGCTAAACCCCACCTGTCAACATGAAGAACAGCGAAAACTAACGACAAACTGACCTACCTTGAGACTGGATTCCTGTTCACTTCAACTCTTCCACTGCGATCTGAAGCACTCACCTCGATGAATAATGAACTGTAGACGTCTCTAGTGTCCTATTTGTGTGTGTTTAACACGGACTGTAGTGATATTCCGTATTCTAAGTGCCTTTTTAAACGTAAACAATCCCATGAACTTTCACTTTTAATTACGCATCAAGAAATGTAACTCTTGACTGACTGTTGTTGTTGTAGCAGTGGTCAATGGTCATCTCGGCCCTTCACTATATTTTCGTGATATATTGAAATGCTTGGAGCTGTTGGCTACTATTCATTTATTTGTTTTACAGTTATGCACTGTCATCTGACTGGTCATTTCGCATTCTAGCGGCTCTGAAACTACTGGAACTACTTTTGGTATTTTCATGGCCTGCTATTCAATACAAGGAATAATACGCTGAAATACTGTTTTGAATATTATTCTATGTCGAAATTAAGTAAGATTAACACGTAGAGCCGTAGTAAATTCTTCCTCGTAGGTGATATGAGAGGTTGTGTTACTTCTTGTCGAGTGACCTTGATGCGGAATGTCACAACTTTTCATGTCTACCTACGCTGTTTATTCAGAGCGTCTGCTTTTTGTCAGAACTTAACTCTGCCTTCTGCTTTCATCTGTTTATGTCTGCTTTTTATGAAAGCTGTATTTTTAGCTTAAGAGCTGTTTGATTTATTTAGCTATGTAAGCTTATGACGTGATTAACTGAGCGGGCGAATCACATTGTTTTTGTATTTACTGCATTCCGATTGGCCAATGTTGGTCACATGGCCAGCTTAGAAAAGTTATATAAGGCGGCAGTTTTTGAATGTCGGCATCTTCCTCAGATCACCTGATCGAGTCAGACTACCAATATTCCAAAACTGCAAGAAAGCCAAACTTCTCAGGTAATGAGATGTTCCAGGTGTAGCCAAACAATTGTATAGTCATAGTCATTTAATTCTTTATTCCAAGTTAATTCAGAAACTTTAAATGTTTCTTAATCCAATCTTTTAAACCCACTGTAATCAATGCAGAGACCGACAGTAAGATTAAAGTCATAAGGATTGCCTTGTGATATGCCATTCTAATTAATCAATATTTTCTAGTAATGTAATTCAATTATTGAGGAAGATCCTGTCGCACTAGTCCTGTCCCTAGTATTCATGAAGTTGAATGAGAGCCATTGTATGAAAGGGAGAGAGTGCCCTCCCCCACCCGCCGTGTTCAAACCTGAACGTTCCACATTTGTCGACATCGGCTATTTGTATATTTTGTACGTAACCATCCATGACGAAGTTAGGGTAGCAGACCCTGTAGTAAATGAGTATGCCATGAAAACTTCGCCTTGTTTCCTTTTTCCACTGTGTTACCGTTTTGCCTACCTGACTATAAGGAATCCCGACTAGTATCGTCGATCGTGACGAGTGCCCAGAGTAGCGTTAAACATTCCTTACAATATGTATATGTCTGTATGTGTATAAGTATATATGTACATATTTAGTTTATAACGAAAAATATGTATCTATTTATTACATCATAACACATGTCACTATAATAATAAAAAATTACTTACTTACTTACTTACTTTACTTTACTTTACTTTACTTTACTTACTTACTTAATTACTTTCTTATATATATATAAATGAATGACTTTGGGCAAGTATTATGAGTTTGATTCTAAAGGATAGCAATAACTGCTTTCTTCTAGCTCTAATTGCAATGATTTTGAATTACATTGTCATGATTTGACCCTGACTCTCGATAAGTATACTAATATTTTATATCGGTTCATAGATTATATACCTATCTGATATATACCTTTTGATAATTTCTATCTTGTACGTTTATTGTATGTATGTTCTTGGTGACAATCCTATAACTGGAATTTTAAAACCAATTAAGGAATTTGAATTTGAATTTAGACAATTTTTCCTGAATAACCAAATAAGAGAAAGAAGGTAAAGCTCATAAAAACCTCTGTACAGACTGGTCTTAGTCTATACAGTCTGCCAAAGCCGTTTTTTACAGTGCAGCAAAAGAACATAAGGGGATATAATATAGAGTAAAACTTGTTTTAAGCGACCACTAACAGGACCACAAAAAGCGGTCGTTAAAGAAAGAGGCCGCTTAATACAAGCTTTGTCTACAAATATGAAACACACTTTTTAATTGAATATGCATATCATTACAAAATTCTCAATAATCCCATGATGTTAAAACTCAATAGAATCGTCTCATTGAGACGATTCTGGTGAGTTTTAAAAACATAGGATTCAGTTTTAATTATTTTTAGACCATCCATACCTTCTTTTTCAGATATTTTGATTTAAAGAGGGGAATTTGAAAAACGGTCTCTGAGTAAAAATAGTCGCTTGATGGACGTTAACGCTTGAACAAGATTGTCTGTACTACTCAAAATTTGCTAATAATCACTTTTTCTTTCAAGGATATTTTGCTATCAGCATATTGATCACATTGTTTTCTTTGTCAAACTGGAAGAAGGGTAAATATTCGGACTTAATGGTCCTGTAGCCAAAATGTAAATTCGTCATGTAAACTATGCACAAGGAGCTCTGGAAAAAGGCATACCCCCTCAAACGCGTTTCATTCAACCTTGTATCTGCAATTGCATTTTTCGACTTTTTAACAAAGTTATCGCAAATTTAACATTCAGTTTCCATTTTAATATGGCAGACATGCGTTTAAGGCGACATCTAAGTCAAGATGGGATAAATAGGGGCATTGGCATGCTTATTTCTGGGTTTTCTCAAAGACACGTTCTTAATGCCGTTGGTGTGTCCCAGAGCGTTGTTTCCCGAATGTGGAATCGGTTTATAACGACTGGTAATGTTAGGCATTTGCATGCTGAGGTGGAGAACGCTCAACCAATGAGGTTCAAGACCGATTTTGGATTGTTCAGGCACGGCGTCATCGATTTGACAATGCAACAACGTTACGTAATGACTTCCATAAAGCTACTGGTTTGCAGAAATCGGTTTCAGATTGCTGGCTCAAGGTCAAGACGGCCTGCAATCCGTATTCCATTAACCCGATTTCACTTGCGAATGCCTTTTAGCATAGGAACGAAGTCATTTAAACTGGACCCGAAATGACTGGGTCGCCGTCCTATTTACAGACTGGTCAAGGTTTTCTGTGGATTTAACCGATAGCCGCCAGAGGCTCTAGAGGATGCCAAATGAGTGTTTTAATCCAGTGTGTGTAACAGAAAATGATCGGTTTGGCTAGAGCTCAGGCATGGTTTTGGCGGGAATTAGTGCTAAGAGGAAAAACAGATTTCCACGTCATTGAAAATGGCACATTGGCGGCTCTCAGGTTCGTAAATGAGATCTTAGATGTTTACGTTCGACCATATGAAGGTGCCGTTTGTGAAAATTTCATTCTAATGGATGATCATACGCGTGCACATAGAGCCAACATCACCAATCAATATCTTGAGCAAGCCACAATCATCCTATGGAATGACCAGCTAGATCCTCGGATTTTAATCCTATAGAGCATGCTTGGGACATGTTACAGACAGCTGTTTCATCTAGTACGGTGCAACCGGCATCGGTACAGGAGCTCAGGCAGGCTATTCTTGGAGAAAAGGATCAGATTCTACAACATAAGATTTGGAGGCTTATAAGCAGAATGCACAGGCGTTGTCAAGCCGTGATTGAATCCCAGGGACATCGACACGAGCTATTGAAATGAACAGCATTTTTTCAGTTTTAGGACAAACCAAATTTCAAACCAAACATCGAAATTGTTGATTTTTGACCCTTATGTCCTTTGGACAAGCCTTTCTCTCAAAGCAACATCCAGACAATCATTCTTTTAAAAGATCTGAATACCTAAAACACAGAACTTCTCAGAAAGATAAAAAAATGTATAAATTGATAACGATACAAAAATATTCAACTAGAAAAAAGTGATCCTTAGCAAATTTTGAGTAGTATATAGTTTACGTCTCCGATGATCTTTTATATATATTTATGTAGAGAGAGAGAGAGAGAGAGAGAGAGAGAGAGAGAGAGAGAGAGAGAGAGAGAGAGAGAGAGAGAGAGAGAGAGAGAGAGAGAGAGAGAGAGAGAGAGAGAGAGAGAGAGAGAGAGAGATTCGCTAGAATCGGCCCAGTGGTTGAGGAGAAGATGTCATTCAAAGGTTCCGGCTCAAAATAAGCCCCGCCCTGCTACGCCCATATTTATAGGTCAATCAAAATTTATTGAACAATTTCTAAAAAGGGTCACCCAAGGAACTTTCTGGTAAAGTTTCATTGAAATCAGGCAGGTGGTTCAGGAAGAGATGTCCTTCAAAAATTTCGGGCTCAAATAAGCCCCGACCTGGCACGCCCATATTTGGGGATCAAATCAAATTTCTTGAAAAACTTTAAAAGTGGGTCACCCAAAGAACATTCTAAAAAAAGTTTCTTTGAAATCGGCCCAATGGTTCAGGAGGAGATATTGTTCAAAGCTTTCGGGCTCAAAATAAAACCAGCACTGCCTCGCCCATATTTCGGGGGAGGGGGGGGGGGTCATTCCAAATTTCTTGAACAACTTTAGAAGAGTGTCACCCAAGGATCATTCTGGTAAAGTTTCGTCAAAACCCACCCATTGGTTTAGGAGGAGAATATTTTCACAGAAAAGTTTATGCACGGACGGACGCACGGATGGTCGCACGACGGACACTCCGCCATGACAAAAGCTCGCTGGCCTTCGGCCAGTGGAGCTAAAAAGGACCCTTAGAACGATTGTAGCAGACAAAAGAAGACACCAACCCTACTTTGACAAATGTCATAAAACTAGCAAAACGGGGAGAATTTTCAAAAATTCATTCGAGTTATAGGTAGCTAACTAGAAATAAATAAAGAAAACCATTTTTTATGTTAGTTGCGTTAATGAAGAAAATCAGTGAAATTTAAACCTAACACCAATTCTTATTTTGAAATTGTGGGTACCCATGTTCTCGTGCAAGTTATATTGAATTTTTTATGGATATTGGTTTTCACAGTCGTATACCTGGTACAGTGCAGTAAAAAAGAGCCCAGTGTAGAAGCATGCAAGATGGCGGACGTAAACAACGGTAAAAAGTAGGTACATTTTCAATCGCAAAAATACAGGTTAATTTAACTGATGGTGTTTAATGATAGACATTGTGACCAACATGAAATGTCCGATTTTCTTATTTTCCCATTGATTTCTCGTGATGCCTACTACACAACTTGGATTCAATCGATAAAGTTGGGTAAATAGCAAAAACCGAATTGAAGCGGTGATCTCAAGATTTATTCCAGAATATTTGATTCATTTCTAATAAAATCACCTATGTCCAACGACCTATCGTAAGCCCAAACCCCCACAAACCATCCTGATTTTTGACAGCCCTGAAAAAAGCATTGTGGAAAGTGATATTTTTAGTTTTTGTAAATGGACAACGGTCCAGTGCAGAAACAGACCGTTTTTTCCATTGGTACAGTGGAGAAACAAGGTTTTGAGGCGATTTTGAACCAGTGGAGAAACATTTTCGGAAACTGTGTAGACACATGGTTTTGAACGGTGTAGAACAAGCACGACGTTGGTAAATAATGACTTTGTCGTCGTGAATTGAAAGTAGCCGAATTATTTTTTCGAATAGGGAGATATTTAATACATTTATCCATTCTTTAAATTTAGAACTATTTTATTTTGCTTATAAAGTTTGAAAGTTGATCGTACTTGATTCTGGAATTGTGTGGGCTTGTAAATTTGTCGGTGAGTTTTGACCTTCTTTCTTAAACTTGGAATTTTATGTCTACGATAATATGTATGTATACAATGCTTGGATTGTATCCGTTATACACACTTTTGCAATGCTGCTTTTTGATTGGCCAATATAATGCAAGCGTTATCTAATATGGGTCATCCTATGACATATAAGTACGTTAGCATATTTTTTTTTTTTTTTTTTTTTTTTTTTTTTTGTTAAGAAAGAAGACAAGATTGTTCCCCACACTAACTGTTACACTCAATGATATGATTAGTCTGGTAATTTTGCGTAGGAAGTCTGTGTTAAAGAAAGAAAATGATGCGAGAATTAAAGACAGAATTTTAAATTCTGTGTTTCTAGACCTGACAATTCAGCATTTAAGAAATATAGGACAAGGTAAATCAGAGAAAATGGTCCAGATTGATGTCAGTGTCATCGACAGTTTTCTTTATTACTCACTCTATATTTTCGAAGACCAATTGATTCAACATTGAAGAAAAAAAGGTTACAAGTCAGGGTCAATCTCAAAGGCTCAACATAATGCCAGAATCAAAGACGACCCTTTGTCAACCTTTACCAGTATTATTAATTTGTTCTAGACCTAATCTGTCATTTTGAAGGTCGGACAAATGTCAGTGCCAAATCTCTAGAATTGAGCTTGACGCGTAAACAATTATCTATCACTCTTTACTTATTCAAACATTGGGGACAAGAATCGAGGTCGGTGTCAATGTTCAAATATGGTGCGAGATTCAATGATGATCTTTCACCAAATTTTACTTTCCACTTCATATTATCGTAGACATAAAATTCTAAGTTTAAGAAAGAAGGTCAAAACTCACCGACAAATTTACAAGCCCACACAATGCCAGAATCAAGTACGATCAACTTTCAAACTTTATAAGCAAAATAAAATAGTTCTAAATTTAAAGAATGGATAAATGTATTAAATATCTCCCTATTCGAAAAAATAATTCGGCTACTTTCAATTCACGACGACAAAGTCATTATTTACCAACGTCGTGCTTGTTCTACACCGTTCAAAACCATGTGTCTACACAGTTTCCGAAAATGTTTCTCCACTGGTTCAAAATCGCCTCAAAACCTTGTTTCTCCACTGTACCAATGGAAAAAACGGTCTGTTTCTGCACTGGACCGTTGTCCATTTACAAAAACTAAAAATATCACTTTCCACAATGCTTTTTTCAGGGCTGTCAAAAATCAGGATGGTTTGTGGGGGTTTGGGCTTACGATAGGTCGTTGGACATAGGTGATTTTATTAGAAATGAATCAAATATTCTGGAATAAATCTTGAGATCACCGCTTCAATTCGGTTTTTGCTATTTACCCAACTTTATCGATTGAATCCAAGTTGTGTAGTAGGCATCACGAGAAATCAATGGGAAAATAAGAAAATCGGACATTTCATGTTGGTCACAATGTCTATCATTAAACACCATCAGTTAAATTAACCTGTATTTTTGCGATTGAAAATGTACCTACTTTTTACCGTTGTTTACGTCCGCCATCTTGCATGCTTCTACACTGGGCTCTTTTTTACTGCACTGTACCAGGTATACGACTGTGGTTTTGCTATCTACCGAGTGTAACCGACTCTCAGAACTCAACAAACACCGATATGTTTAACAGTATTGAATAATTCTTTTCGTGTTGTAATTGAGTGACTGATTAGAAGTTGGTTCAAATATAGTTTATTATAGGTTAACCATGCTATTCGAATGTTTATAAACAGACTTTCGACGAGTTATTATTAATAAATAGGGAACGAGGATTTTTTTGGCTGTCGAAGTCTCTAACTATATTCTGGAAGATCACAGAAACGCAAACTGACAACTCACCCGGGCATTTTTGCCATCCTTTGAATTACATCTATAAACGTTATGTGTCATAGCGTAAAAGTATCATGCTTTTGAAACCGACTTCATCAAGAAAAAACTAAAATTTAAACGACAAAAAGCATTGAATATCGATAGGTAGAACATATTTTTTTTCTTGTTGAATTTCTTAACTCTATCGGTATAAAGGTGATTTCATTTGCAATTAAGTATTATGCATGATTAATGCCATGGCAGGGCGGAGCCTAAGTAACGGGTCGTTGCACTTAGGTTAAGGGAAATCAGCTTTTATCTAAAATAATCTACTTCTAAAGAGAGTCGAAATAAATAACTCGAGACCTTAAATCGTGGATTGGTAACCAAATCCTCGTAACTTCAGCTTAATCAAGCTGAAGTAACGAGGCATTGGTAACCAAAAGATGCAATGTGTTCACTCTCTAAAAACACGTGAATCCTTTAGGTTTTAGGATACAGTTATTTGCACGCGTTAACGATGATTACCGACTAAAATCCAAAGAACCCAAACTATTGAAAAGTAAACTCGCCAAATTACGTCACGGTTAAGCCCCGCCCTGCCAGTTCATTAACTACGCAGAATACCGTTATCATCAGGCTACCGCTGGTTAAATTTCAGTTCGAGCACCCCTACTCCTGGCTAAACCAAATTTTCCCGCGTTTTCGAATACTATGGTTGGACTATAAGCACTCCGTTTGAGGATGTTGATGGTTTTGTTATGTTGGCTTTACCGTGTGGTAGCCGTCAAAGAGTAATTAATTTATTTTTATACTGAGCGTAAGCGGTGAAAACAAAATGTTAAGGCGCAATATATAGAAACCATGAATATATTTCAAAAAGGGAAGGAAAAAAATAACGTTTGAAATTGTAAGTTTTCAATATCAATAATCTATTTTTATAAGATAATAAATACACAAATGGTTGAATGAATTACTCAATGATCGTGAGGGATTAAATTTTTTTCCATTTATTTAATTTTTTTCATTAAAGGGGAGTAATAACAAATCAAAATTCCTTGCTTAACATTGAGACGGTACATGTCGATAATTTTACCCACAGGTAGCCAATGCGGGTGGGGATAGTATAATTTTGCCAAACTTGACCACAAAAAATAACTTAATTATACTTATTTTTTTTATCGAAATGTATAATATAGTCTATATTATACATTGTGATAAAAAAATACTATTAAAGTTTTTTGTGGTTTTTTTGGTAAATTTACACTATCCCCACTAGGCCTACGCCGTTCAAGATATACTTCATAGAATCGAATCTCAGTTGCGTCGAATGATTTTTTCTTTTTTTGTGTATGTGTAACAATGTTAAAATATGGAAGTTCAATCTTTTACACGAGCTATAAAGATGTGTACAGTGCCCTTGGTTCGAAATAATATCAGGTTTGAAAAAGGAGATTCGGTTTACGGGAAGTTTTCTTTTATAGGCCTACGTTTCAATATTTTTGTTGGTAAGATATAGGCCCTACGTTAGTTTCACTGATGTATAAACGTCGACCGAGCAGCAGCGAAACCCGCTGGTGCCGTTATGAAATTATTGGAAACGTAACACACAAGCTAATACTGATTGGCTGACACAACTTGACCCGCCGAAATCAAACTTTATCTTATAACTATACAAATATCCGTGTGATAACATCCCATATGATATCTTTTTTAACGTTTTTCTTAACTATCATAAAAAATATCATATGGGATGTTATATTTAGAACAATGATATAATGCGGTTATTTTTAGAAACATTTCGTTTCAGTTTAGAAACCGTGATGATCGGGGAAAAGAAGACAATTAGAGGTTATAAGATAAATATAATACGTACTTAGTGTATTGTATGAAAAAATATATGACTCGGTTTTGAGAATTGATAGATCTAATTGTCTCGGCAAAGCCTCGACAATTTTAAGGTAACTGCGGACACATAGAGGGCCATTTTATGTCCAAATTTTTAATTGTCTACAAATCATAACTAATGCGATGAAACTGAACTTTGAAGTACTAGCTTTCATATTTTGGTCATAAAAAGGGAATTTCATAACGTAAAGTTGACGTCGTGACGTCATCAAGGGGCCGACCCCTTTTTAAGGACCAGAAATAGTAATTGTCTATTATTTTGGGAAATAATATACTGATTTTTATCCCGAAAACGCCATTTGCTTCGTATTAAGACGCCTGGTGTTATGTTTTTATTGATATGAAGAAATAAATGTAAAAATTCAATAAAGTGTGACGTATTGAATGTTAATGTCTTCTGCGTTGCTGTTTTTGAGTACAGTTACTGAAAATATTGCCTTTTTTCTCGAAAACTGGTCCGGTGACCTATGCTGAAATTTAGTTATGTTGCTGCCAAATCATTCCGCTGAAGATTTTTGAAATAAAAAACATGTGTCTTCGGGTTAGAGTTTTTGTAAAATTCGATTCCGCGAAGGTATCGCAAATCAAAGGATACTCCAACGTCGCGTCATAAGTTCACAAAAGCTGTCTTTTTAAATGGATGAAAAATTAAGTGAATTTTTGTATTTCTTAAAAACATATTCATATTTGATAATTCTGAATCCTGCATTTTACAATAAACCTAAATTCCAAATATTTTAGAATGCGTTATTACACGGAGATTGGCGTCAAATAAGCATAGTACCGATGGTTTTGGTGCGACGTCGAATTCGGCGAAAAATGTTGCAACAACTTCGGAAAATCGATTTTAATAAAAAATCTAAACCGAAGACATAACATCATTATTTGATTAATGCAAAGATCATTCTTTTCCCTACAAAATAACAAAAAAATCAGCATAGGTCACCGGGCAAAATTTTCATAAATTTCTATTAATTTATAAAAAATGAAATGAAAAACGGAACGTCGAATCTTAAAAATCGCGAAATAGATAGCGATTTGGATCCGTTTTTCTTATTAATAGTGCACGTAAATTAACTGACTAGTTCAGGCGTTCTTGGACTTTCTAAATGAAACTTTTTTCATAAAAATCGACAGCTTAATTCAGAAAATATTTGCAAATAATGATTTTGGCGTGTCGAAAAGGGGTTCGTCCCTTAACGACGTCACGATGTCAAATACACGAGCTTCAGATCTTTTTCATTGTGTGTTAGCTAATTCACGCACTCCAAGTATAAATCTCAGCAATTATTGTGAGATTTCAAGAAAGTCGAAATTTCGACCATTTTATCTGTCCGCAGTTACCTTAAATTTTCCCAACCTCGTTAGATATTTTTTTTCATATAATACTCTAAGCATGTATTATATATTTATCAAGATATCATGTAGGCAAAAATTCTGGCCAAGGTTTAAGACATTTGGGTAATAAGTATGGTCTATAGAATGCATACAAGTTTTTTTTTTTCAATTTTGCCCTGTGACCTAGGCTATATAGTCACAGCTTTTGACCCCGGCGACTTGACCTAATTTCAAACTTGTCAAAAGGATGACAAAGTCAAATATTCTGACAAAGTTCCAATGCATTGGGGTCAATAAGATGAACTCTAGAGTACATACAAGGTTCCCTAAGATTTGACCCTGTGACCTAGTTTTTTACCCCACTTGACCAAATTTGAAACATGTCGAGATATCATATAGACAAATACTGTGGCAAAGATTCAAGACATTTGACAAAAATATGTCCTCTCGAGTACACACAAGGTTTTCCTAAGATTTGATCATGTGTTTTTTTCAACCCCCTGAATTTATCCAATTGTGATATCATATCGGTTCGAGGTCTCACTAAGACAAACATTCTGATCACGTTCCGAGACATTTTCGGGCTCTATATTGCATACAATTAATAACAAAGTGAAATTGCCTAAATGTAACCCGCAAATAAATATTGGACTCCGTCGGGATTCGAACCCGGGACCTCTACATCCCAAAGCGAATGCTCTACCACGTCACTATAAAAGCTAGCTTGTACGGCAAGGCAGTGCAAACATCCCTTATACTCAACCCGGCTACAACAAGGCGAACGATTTTGGAATGAATTACGAATGAATGAGTGTGTGGAGCGAGTTTGGAGTGAAATTAAAGGGAGGTTATCAAATATCGCTAATTTTGTTCAAGATGAACAAAATTAGCGATATTAATTACATCCATTTAATAAGATACTGTACTGTTTTAGTGTCTTCTTGGACCAATCAGATCGCGACTATAAAATCCACATCAAACAATAACACGTAGTAGAATAATTTGAAAGAACTGAATAAATTGTTGACCGTCTTGAACGATTTCGAAATGTTTTCAAATGATTTTGAAACGTTTATGACTGATCTGAATGAGTGTTTGGAATGAATGAATGGAGATATTAGTGAGCGATTTTGAGTGAATTTTATCTAGATGACAGTCAATTTCACAATGTTTCTAACTGTACATGATGTTGACGGACGACACTAGACGGTGGACGGACGACAGGCGACGGACGACGGACACAGAGTGATAACAAAATCTCACATGAACACTTCATCCGGCTCGGGTAAGCTTACAAGCAAACAAACAGGCAAACAAAATACACTTAGGGAATCGCCACCACCCTATCTTGCTTTGGGTTCTGGTTTGCTCGGTACTGAAACCGAAAACTTCATTTTCAGAGGCGTTTTTCATATCTATACACTTTCACATACCATCCATCCACCGCAATGAACATTTTGTCGTCATTACAACAAATTACTGAATATTTTGTTTTTTCCGTATTATCAATGATCAGCTCACTTTTACTCAGATCAGCAGATAGTATGAACACTGGAAAATCTGATCCACACACTATGACATTCTGATCTCTATCTACACAGATGAAAGTGGGACTTAAGTGTTTGAGTAAATTTATCGAGTTTAAAACCCGCCCATCCAGTGACAAACTGACAACACACGGTGGTTCCTTCCTAGAACACACATAAATAGTCCTACTCTCATTGTGAACTGCCATGCTGCAAAAGTGATAACCTGCCAATCTAAGGCATGGAATTATCTCACGGATTATCGTCCCTGACAAATCCAAAACAAAAATGTGCTCTTGCCCCGATAGAGATTCGTGGCACAAAGTTACAGTTAATAACATCGTGAAATTGACATTCACCTCAATCATAACCATTCTAAATCGCTCACTCAGCGCTCCAATCATTCATTCCAAACACTCACTCAAACCATTCAAAAACGCCCAAACCAATTGAAAAACATAGAACCAACAACGTCATTCAAAATAAATTTTGATAGAGAAAATCGCGATTTCTCTGACATAATTCAAATTGTTAGCGTCGCATAGGTTCTTGAAGAAATAGGAAGTTATGTATAGAACTTGTATGCTTATTTTATTAAAGGGAGGTAATCAATATAGCTAATTTTGTTCATCCTGAACAAAATTTGCTGTATAGGATTCCCTCCCATTAAATTCATTCAAAACTCGCTCCACACACTCATTCAATTTCATTCCTAAATCATTCCAAAATCATTCACCTTGTCAATTTCACGATGTTGTTAACTGTACGACATTATTGTTTGAGTATCCTATATTGTAGCATTCGCCCGGTAAAGCGAACGTTGATATTATATGTACAGGTTTTTCAACTATGTCAAACAAGATTATTTTTTGTTTATAAGGAAAAGTTACAGCAACTAAAGACCTGCAGGTGTCTGTAGGTAATACTTCTGTAATTCCATATGGTTCAGATGACAACTTGATGATACGGGTTAGCTCGTTGGTATGAACATTTAAAACTTTAATATATTTGTTTGAGAAATCCGTCACAAGCCAACTTTGTTTGTCACTTAAGAAGCACATATCTGTAACCCATTGTTGACCAACATCTACTTCAAACTCAAGCGCGTCCTCAATCACAACACAATGATTTAAGACTGTTTTCATACAATGTAAAGAATTCTTAAGTAGCATGTGATCAGCAATGTATTGAATATCAACAATATCAACGGCACATACATAGTAACTTTTTTTGTTTACATCTTCATCGACTCTGCACTCCCTCAATCTGCGAACGAGTTCGAACTTAATTAATTCTGAGATCTCTTTGTCGCCCTTTGAAAAGGTTAAATGTCCCCCATGTTTGATAATACAATCAGAACATAAGTATTTCTCACAATCTAAGCACAAGAAATTTGCTTTCATTTTCTTGAAACGTTCACTATTGAAATATTTATGGTATATGTTAATGTCTTTAGAATTATCAGTCAATCTATCTATTTTTGAAAGTAGATCCTTCCGCATTTCAATATTTTCAAATTGTTCTATATCGTCGAAATCGTACAAGGTGTTTCTCTGCCGTGTTGTCATTTTTGCAACTAGATGTTTGGGTATTGCACTGTGGAGGAATTGTTGTCTAAAAGTTCTATAAACTTCATTATACTCTATTGAGCCCGTCATAAGCGTGCGATATACAGTATGTCTGTTGGTAAGAGGCTTGTATGTTTTCAGGCAATCAACACAGTGAAGATATTCCATGACCGTGTATTGAATTTTCTTTTAGGAATGAATTTATAGATGATGTGATCAAAAATAGTTCTCGACAAATGTTATAATATCCAGCTGCAGCTCATACCAGTTATGCCTTGTTGTTCTGCCATTCAGCCATAGATAATTATGTGAAAAGTTGATTTTTAGCTTCATTGTGGACATCATATCAGTCTGTAAAAGAACATTTAAGAAATCAGATGTACGGTGCTGTTCATGCTTTCAGGAAAAAATGAAGCCCTGACGGTATAAACAAATACATTAATACGTCCACACACATGAAGAACAGAGGCATTCAAATGTTTAAGCCTTTTTAAAAAACTCCTGCATTATTTTATTTGTGTACTCTCAACGCGTAAAATCTCCAAATTGTGAGCGAGAAAAATGATTTTTTACACTTTCTTTCTTCTTTGAAAATGAGTGTTTATTTACATTAGGGTGCTTAACTAACTTTTGATGGTTTGCAATTATATCGTAGCAGCTGGAATACCTAACAATTGGGCTCCGCTGGTAATTATCATGCCAGTACTACTATCATATCCTCTCCTACCCTCCAGATGCTATCCTTCTAAGGGTTTTGATTATCAACTCATCTTTTGGAGTCAAATGTCGAAAAGAATATGTTTCGTCGACGAAGATCGAACTCATTACCATATGGTTTAACCCTTTCCTGTTTTACAACATTTTGGACCTGTCCAAATTCATAGGTTTTGCAGACGAAAATTTAAAGTGGATTCAATTTGAAAAATAACCATTCAGTAGGGTAGAAAATAGTGTGGAAAAAGAAGAAATTGCTTGTCAGAAAGAAATTTCTTCTTTTTTCACATTGTTTTCTCGATCATAAAATCACATGCACGTAAAAAGCAGGGATTAAACAGCAAAGGGTTAAGATTTGGAATCTGATGTGCTTTCAGGTGCACATTGTTCTTTTCAGACAGTCAAAAATAGTCATTGTACTTAAAGTAGGTACCTACGTCGAATCTTAACCAAGAGTGCCTGTATCGCTCCACCGGCTTTTAAATATCTATCAATGAGAAACTCAGTCAGATATGGAAGTTTACAAGGAAATTTGTGAAGAAGCCAAAAGATTGACAAAAAGTGTAGGCTAACCCATATATGGAAAGCCGTTTTCAGAATATATACTCAAGCACAATGAAAACGCACCACCAAAAAAAATGAACAAACTGTCCTAAATTATAAAATGTTCAATTGATTCCTTTTTTATAACCTTTCAACCTATAATGAAACATGTACATTGCATTTCTTAAGATCAACCATAAGACGTCGCTGTTAGTTTGGTGGTCATTAAAGAGACCCTTTTGGCCTGCTCTTTTAATTATACTTTTGAAACAAGTTTTCAATTTCATATCTAAAAGTGCTGTTTCTTTGAGAATGAAAATACAGCATTAGATTTCACATTTGTTCTTAGCAAAAAGCTAAAAGTAATTTTAACTAACGTATGGAATGGGATTAACTACGAATAGATACATATTTTTTTCATTTAAATCAGGGAATCGTAAATAACCTTTTGCACTCGTATTTTCGAGTGACTTGAACTCCAAACGGCATGTTTAGGTCCATCAGGGACGCCGAAGGTACGATGTAGACCTAGAAATCAATGGGCGTTAGCCTGTGCACGAATAAGCTGTCTAAACTATGGCAACCCTTCCACAAGGTGATAGCAGGCATTTTGTATTGAGTTAGAGGTTATGTTACCAAAAGTTGAACGACAGGGAGGGTTTTCAAACCTACTTTGCAGATAGAAGATTAACAATTTTTTACCTTTTTCTTAAGTCAAAAGTTCAAAAAACATCGACCATTAACCATGTGTGTGTGTGTGGGGGGGGGGTCAATCCAAATTTCTCGAACAACTTTCGAAGAGGGTCACCCAAGAACCATTCATGCCAAGCTTCACTGAAATCAGGCAAATAGTTTAGGTGGAGAAGATTAAGAAAGGTTTTAAACCAAATATAAACCCGCCCTACCATGTCCATATTTGGGGGGCCAATGGAAATTTCCAAACAACTTTTGACGAGGGTCATCCAAGGATCAGTCATGCAAATTTCTTTGAAATCGGACCGGTTGTTTAGGAAGAGAAAATTTATTTTCTTATTGTGAAAATAAGCCTAGCCCAGCCCTGCCACCACCATATTTTTGGCTAAATCCAAAATTCTTGGAACAACCTAGTAAGAGGGTCACCCAAGGATAATTCATTCTATGATTAATTGAAATCGGGCCAAACGTTTGGTGGAGAAGATTTTCAAAGTTTTTTTTTTTTTATAGAAAATAGGTCCCGCCCAGCCGCGCGCATTTTTTGGTGTCTATTCAAATTTCCCGAACAACTTTAAAAGGGGGTCACCCAAGGAACATTTCTGCTAAATTTCGTCAAAATCCGACAAACAGGATTAGGAGGAGAAGATATTAAAGAAACGTTTACAAATGAACGCACGGACGCGCGACGGCCACACCGCCATGACAATAGCTCGCTGGCCTTCGGCCAACGGAGATTAAAATCGCACACTGACACACATTCACCGATTTTTTATAGTTAAAAAACTACGTCTTGGTGACCGAAAGCGGACTTGGCTGTAAACTGCTTTAAATATGCCAATATAAAACACCTTACTAAGCATGTTTTCCTAAAACCCCAATTTATAGCCTAGTAATGAAATATCATTAATTTATGACACACCTTATAACTGCAACAAAGTGAAGGAGGGATTACAGGTTTGTCAGAACTCGTCATTTCTGTATTTCCTTAAAGCTTTAATACAAATTCAAAATATATATGGTTAATCCAAAACAATATGCATAACGCAAACTTTTTCGGATGGCTCGGTGATCTGGTGAAAAGACACCAGACTTCTAAGACTAAGGTCTGATGTTCAACACTAGAACGTGATAGGAATTTTCAAGGTTATTTGCTATTCATCGCCATTTGTAAGAAACCCCAAAGGTAGCGTCTCGTGTATCGATACTCTTCACTGTACATATGCCCTACGAAACAGAATCTCCGTGTATCCACTTCACTCTCTCTGTCTCTCTGTCTGTCTCTCTCTGTCTGCCTCTCTGTCTGTCTGTCTCTCTCTCTCTCGCCCTCTCTTTGGCTAAAAATTACTACACTTACATCCAATTCTTTCAAGTTTACGGAAAGGTTCGAGAATAATATACGACACACACACGGCATACACACAGAGCACAGAGTTTGATGACCTACTCCAAGGTCAAGGTCACAATTCATTCAAATGACCGGTGTAACAATGTAACCTATCCCCATTGGTAACTGTCCTCCCTGGTGTAACCTGTCGCCTTTTACATGTAGAATTCTCATACCTCGTCAAAATATAAATCATTGATTAAAACCTTTCCGCTAATACTTCATAAACCTTTTTAAACAGTATTCTTAAACAAATCCATGTATTTTTATATGATTTGCGTTTCTATCCTCCGCCGTTTCTAAAAGGCGAAGGGGATAAATAAATGTTTCTGTTCGTCATTCTGTCATTCCATCTTTCCGTCAATAAACCTGTCCGGTGCTAATCTCAGAGGCCTGTTTTACTAAACATCTTACGATCATTCTTCGCGTAAGTCAAAATTTAAAATTGCTTCTAGATTAGTAAGGAATTCTGTCATGCATTATCTCATTGGAATCGTCTTCTGAAGACGATTCCGATGAGATATTGCAAGGCAGAATCTATCAGTAAATGAAAACACCAGGTACGATTTGTGATTTTGACTTACGATCATTTCTTTCGTAAGACGTTTAGTAAAACGAACCCTTGAAGTATGATGTCTATCTATGTGCAAGTTCGGAATGTTGATAGATCTGAATGAGAAAAAATGCGCTGCACTAGAACCACAACTTCCGTCTGTCTAACTTTAAAGTTATTCCCCTTTGTTTTTGAGGATTTTGTCCGGAGCATAACTCTGGAAGGAAAATGCTTTCAACTTAAAACTTCAAAGTTTGATAGGTATCAGTAAAGAGAAGTGCAACACAAGAACCACAACTATTGCTTGAATAATATAGGGTATATTGCCCTTTCTGATTTTAAAGACTTAGATTAAAAAATATATATCAACTTATCATTAGAAGTGCAGTGTACAAAAATTACAACTCTTCAATCTTGGAGTAATTTCTCTTTGCTATGTTTAATATTGCGGAGCATAATTACATTGGTTCTTTTAATCTGTTGCTTGAATAATATTGGGTATATTGCCTTTTCGAATTCAAAGTCTTAGATTAAAAAAAAAACCAATATCAACTTATCATTTCAAATGTGGATAGATCTTATTGATAAGAAGTGCAGTGTACAAAAACTATAACTCTTTAATTTTGGAGAAACTTCTCTTTGCTATGTTTTGATATTGCGGAGCACAATTAGATTGGTTCTTCCACGATGGCTACTAATTAGTTTAAGGTCCACTGGCCGAAGGCCAGGGAGCTATTGTCAAGGCGTTGTGTCCGTCCTGCGTGCGTCCGTGCGTACACTTATTCAATGGGTGGATTTCAACGCAACTTGGAAAATTTATATTGAGTGACTCTCTTCTTAGATCGTTAGAGAAATTTTGATTGACCCCCCCTCCCAAATTGTCGTGCTGGCAGGGCGGGGCATTGTTTTACTGTAAAAATCCTCGTCTCCTAAACCATTAGGCCAATTTAAATGACACTTGGCATGGATATTCCTTTCGTGAACCTTACTTGAAATTGTTCAAGAAATTTTGATTTGCCCAAAAATGTGGATGTGGCAGGTTGGGACTAATTTTCACTTTGAAATCTTAAAAAATCTAACCTCAATGAATTAGACTTATTTCAATGAAATTTGTATGGATGTTCCATGAACGACAATTTACTTAAATTGTACCTGAAAATATGTTTAGAATGGTCTATAATATAGCTATCACATTTTTATTAGTAATAATATGCTTAAAGAGTATGCAGGCTAATGGCGATTGAGTATTTAAGTGCATTGAGGGTCAAACCCAGTAAATCATTACAAAATAGTTATGAAGAGATTTCAAAGTGCTGTTTTCAGTAAATGTAAGCTTTGTTTAATGAAATTATAAATTTATAACTTTTTAAACGATTCAGTGCAAAGAGATGTACATATTGAGTATGTTTACATGGTAGGAAAATCTGAATAGGTACATTTTGTAGAACATTGTGTTATATATAATCATGGTTTTTCCCGTGTCTATTTTTCAGAATTCGTCTGGGAAATTTCCCATCCCTTGATAATTAGGTAAACATGTTTGTAGAATATTTTAGATCTTTCTAGAAAGGACTTTTAGAAATTGATTCAAACTCTAGAATCTTCTAATGTTCTTTGCTATTCTAGATTGTTCTATGGTACTATATAAAGGGATTGCTACAGCATTCTTGGTTCACTTGGTTTAGACTAATGGTTTTAGTAGTACTGTGTTAAACTGAAAGGGGATTTCTCGTTATCGTAAAAGTGTGATTAGTTTTAAACTCGGGTATTACTGGACTTATTATTTGTGGATCAGGAACCAGGATCTAAAATTAAAACTTAAGGATTAAACATTCAAGGTATTGTAAATCGTTTTTGTATTAATTTCATTTTGTCAATAATTCTGTTATTATTGTCAATAAATATTGTTAATTGTAAAGTCTGTTGCTGGCTTCTTTGTTCTTGTTATATTGGCACGTAACAATTGATCAAAGGTAGATCCATACATCGACTCAAGTTATAACATAAAAATAATCACTTCCCTTACATTTATATGACTATCTTATACACCTAACGAAGCGGCCCCTTTCCATTGTCAAACATTGTAGCAATAGTTATTTTTATTTGCAACTTTACATTTCTAAGCCTGTTTTCTACAATATCTGATACTTTACTATGTAGCCTGCTAAGACTTTTGATATTCAGATCAATCAAAGTCAAAATTCGACAGATAATGGATGAAATTAAATCTATTTAAGAATTTTGAATTAAATATTTGTGTGGTTTTTTTTAGTGATATAGAAATAGTCTTACATCTTTTGCACGAATTGAAATGGCAACCTGTCTTCGTCTTCGTTTACTCATCTATCTTTTTTCCTTTCCATACAGTTCACCTGCGAATTTTACTTCGCTCAAATTTATATTACTCCTTAACTATGCTCCTAGCTTTTAAATTTAAATCAATTTTTTTATCCTCGAAAACTCGCCGTTATGAGTTTTGAAATTTTAACATTTGGTCTAAGTGTAAACACATTTCAAGGTTGAATTACGTCATGAATTGTGTTTGACGACCTTCCATAAATATGATTCGACCGGAAATATAAAATGTGTGCCAGAAAGGATTTTTTATTTTCACATTTTATGAGTTTTAACATTATAATAAAACAGTGTTTTCTGTCTGGACTACGGAAGCCTGTATGTACCCTCCTAATGAAGACATTAACTAGTTTCCAAAGACTATCCGAGGTACCTTGCCAAGTTTAAAGTTGATGTGAGTTAGAGTTGCTGAGAAAAAATGCGAAAAAGTTTTGGTAAAGGACGAATAGAAGGACACAGACTACTGAGAGTACAGACTAGGCTTAACCAGTACACCCCCCCCCCCCCCTTATCTTCGTAATAAGGGTGTAACAATACCAGAGGCTGGTTATCACTGATGAAATTTTGTTTCACATAGAAATAAACAGGAAAGGATAAATATTCTGCCATCTTCAAATAACATGACCAACATGTTACAATTTTTTACGTAAAATTATAATTTCATAATTTTTTTTGACCCCTCCAAAATGTAGTAAATTGCTATAAAATAAAAAATGGCCGTGTTTGTCATTTTTTGTACAGATGATGAGGAAGACGAAAACCTAATAGTGCTCAACCAATATTATTTAAAGTAAATCATACATGACAGACCGTTCTGATGTGGAATCCCATAGAAGGCATTAGACAAAAAGGAAGGGGTGTTCTTAAAACTTTTAACTTGTATACAATACATAAGCGTAACTAAGATTTTGAAATTAAGAAGCACTCAGAAGACAATCATCAAAGAATAGCCTATAGGATAAAGGCGATATGTGGACTGTGAGTCCGCCCCATTCAGTTTATGATTTGAGCGTTGTTGAATTATCAAAACATCCTAACTACAGCTTAGATAAGCTGCAGTTTTGATGTTATGATCATTCATTAACGAACTTTTTTCGGGAATTCCTTTCTATTACGTACTTGCGTAATGTGCGTAATGGCAGCTAGGTCCTTGGTACAGGTCTACTCGGGTAAGCGATGTATGACCACCAACATCCTCTTGTTATAAAACATTTTAATGTCAAAGGGTTGTTTAAAAATGTTGGTGATCTAAGCAAATCAGAGTTTGAACCAGATACAAATCGATATCAAGTCAACGGTTACAGCAGTATAACCAAGACATGTTTTCTGTTTAATTATTTCTTGACAAAAGTTACGATAATTTCGTAAATATTGTATTGTTCCAATTGTTCCAATATCTTGAACCAATCACTGAGAAAGAACGGACACGTCAAAATTACGTAAAGGTACAATTAAATTGAATTATGAATAGAGCAGTGAATGTAAAGAGTACAATTGCTTTTGAATGTTGCGGTCTACTTTCGTTTCCGGACGCCCGTGAATGTGAACATCGCGATTTGTTGACATCTCATAAGCGTTACAATATATGTCTATTATTTTCTGAAGTGTATTGGTCTTACCTGACACTTTCTATTTCAAAAGAATCTGATGATACATCGCAAATCATTAAAGAAGATCCGGTTTTCTGGTGGTTTTAATGATAAAATCACGGTATCCTCACAGTGACTGCCATTTTGCAGTGGGAATCCCCACAATATTCCACTTCGTCAGGGTATAAGGCATAACTAGCGTTTATACCATTTAGTAAGCAATCTGGAGTTGTCTTTCTTATTGTTAACGTTTATTCGTTCTGTGCACAGAGATTAAACGACTAGCTCGGGCGTTCTTGGACTTTCTAAAAGATTTTTTTCGTAACAATCGGCCGAGAAAATATTTGCAAAACTGATTTTGGCGGGTCGAAAAGGGTTGGCCTCTTATTGATGTCAAATGCACGAGCTTCAAACCCTTCGCGCGCACTTCAGAGATAAATCTCAGCAATTATTGTGAGATTTTAAGAAAGTCCAAAAATTCGACAATGTTGTCTGTCCGCAGTTACCTTAAAGATAACATTGTCGAATTTTCGACTTTCTTAAAATCTCAGTGAGGGCATTAGCTAACACGCAATGAAAAACGTCTGAAGCTCGTTCATCTGACGTCGTGACGTCTTTAAGGGGCCAACCCCTTTTCGACCCACGTGTACGTGTCATCCTTGTTTCTTCGGGGACAAAATACTCGTTTCTTTATAACTAAGATACTGGGGCCCGTTTTACTTAACTTCTTACGGAAAAAAGTAGGCTAAATCAAAATAACAAATCGTACCTGATGTTTTCATTGTTCTTTAGATGGCAATTCCATTGAGATGATGCAATGCGGAGTTCTAAATTTTGTTACTACTGCAGCAGCAACTTTCATTTTTGACTTACGCATAAATGATCGTAAGATGTTTAGTAAAACAAGCCCCTGGATCCGCTCCTGTTGAGATGTATAGAATCACGACTGCCGCATGATAACTGGCTCAATGTTTTTCTTTCAGCGAATACAAATGCCTGAAAGCGGCCAATTAGCCCCGCCTTTAGGCTGGCTGCAGTCGTTTTTGTAAGCATTTTCAGAAAATGTTTTTTGTAGCTCTATTGAAGCCTCTTTAATCCAAGTTATCCATATTAACAAGTGCTGAACACGAACTTCTTTTTAGAGACAGGGGACTTAATTGTAAGATTTATAATGATTTACTCCCCTTTGAACAACCACTGTAAAGACTGAGAGTCTGGCAGCCTGACTACCCCGGCTATTGTCTTCACATATCGGATTCTAACCGACCTTCAGCAGCATCATTGCCGCCGTCATAGCGCGTCGAACTGGCATACTAGAGGTCCAGGGTTCGATCCCCGACGGAGGCACCCATGCCTTCCTCAAGTTCCGACTATTTGTTTCTCACCAATGGGTTCATAATCGTAGAGCTATGTGAGATAGCAGCTAGAGATTAGGAAAGGATGTGATGGTAGTACAGGTGAGAGAAATACCAGGAATCCATTGTAAGGTGCTCCGACCGCATCGATATAACTGAAAATATGTTGAAAGCGGAGTTAAATTTCAATAAATAAATAAATAAATAAATGAATAAATAAATAAACAGCATAATTTCCACCTGATACACGATGATATTTTTGTATTAATTTAGATTTATTTCATCTAACTTTGATTTAATATCCGAGGACCTGGCAATGTTTTCACATCTACTCCGGTGTCAAGGTCGCGTTTATTAGTTCCTGAAAGTATGGAATCTCCAATCATCACCGTGTATCAACGTACACCGGATATAGCGATTAGTGAGTCGAGGGAAATGTCACGGGGTGTTGTACAAGGTGAGCTTTTTTCTCTTTTTTTTTGTTAAATCACGTAAAACTTTCCTATAAGCATACAAGACAGGCGTTGCTGATATAATCATGTAGCTATCAACTGATTGGTTAGCATCCATAAGCGGCTACAATTAAAAAAAATACCCCCCTAATCACCGATGATTTCCGTTTGTCCATCGCGAAAATACTGTTTTGACTGAATTTTTTAGAGTTTCTCATACTAAAACCCATGATAAATTGCCTAACATATCACAGAAAATCACTAGAAACACTCCTGCCTTTTGTATGAAGTGAATATACAGATAAATTCACATGTTGTTTCTTCTCCCGGTGTACGGCCTATAGGGAGATGGTGTACGTCGTATAGCAAATCTCCCGTTAACAGTGTACGGCCTATAGCAAGAAAAAATATTTCTTAAATGGATTGTCTAGCGCTAAATTAAAACATGTTTGATGGATAAAGTTATCTTTTTGTCTTTTGTACATTCGATGGAGCCTTTTCCCTTACCAATTCAGTTGTCATGACTAATTCAATCTTTACCACAAATGAATACCTGTTTCAGTATAATGTTATAGTCAAACCTTGGTAATTGTGTGCTTTTAAACAGACTTTAGACAAGTATGATATGTATAAATTTGGATCAGCGAGATCCTCGCTGTCATTATCTCTGTCTCGACTTAAAGAGCAAAGAAACTCAGCATTACTGGCATCTCTTTCATCCTTTCCAAATTTTGGATATCAAGATCAGACGAGTCGCACTGTTACTGCTCTTTTATCCCTTACTCAGTTTGAAAATATGATTTCAATTTCAATTGTAAATAGTAATCATTCTTTCGGTGAGAATCATTTGTGTTTTATTTTGAATGCCCATATAGCTTTTATCAATATAAACATGGCCAAGCTTCATGGATATATCCAAAACATGGGCATTGTCCATTTGGTGTCGGTACCGTAGTTGTCGTCGTCGTATGATTAGATAACAAAATTGAAATACGATTTTTTAATCAATTTAATCACGGCCGTGCTTCATGGGTATATCCGAAGCATAGACATTGTCCAATTGTTGTCAGCATCGATGTTGTATACACTAACTGGCCAAACCCTGTCATATGTTTACGATTAAAACGTTTGCAGAACGTTAAAGCAACGGTACCATGCTAGATGGAAATCCCCATGTGGAGATACGTTCTAAAACTAAGCTAACTTTTGTCACCAAGAACTTCTTACAGCATCAGCCTTTGATTGCAAGAGATAGTGTCTTGATTTTGTGTAGTAGGTTTACTATACTAATCTACAAAACGACATTGGATTGTAAAACAATTGTATGTGGCTTCGACTAATCTATCAATTTCAAAACGGTAAAGAGACCAATCCGATTTATATTTATTATTGTATACCCCTACCTATCTGGGAACGTTTGCATGATGTAGGTAACGGTATTTCAACCAGTCATGCGTTTTGAATATCAAATCGTTCCCAAGCGCTTCCATTTTGAACCACAATTGAGATAGGCTTGAAGTGGATTTTGATGATGTCTTTTTTAACGTATTCGTTAATTCTTATTTTTCGGGGATATTGGATATAGGAAATATATGTCAATTCAATATTGTTATCGGTCATATTGATGTGCGTGAATAAACATCGTTCGAAAATACGCGTTAATTATTACCATGTGAATATCATAAATCGCTCAAATGTTTTGGGTGGAATCGTGATTCTTTAACAACCTTGTTAAAAATCACACCTTTTTCCCCCTTATCTGTTAATATTTTGATGAAGAAAGGTATCTTGTAAAAATCAAAGACCTCATGGTTAAAACGCCGCGATTTCAATTCAATGACATAGGACGATAGGGTAAACATTTAAATGAAAGTATTCTGATATATTACAAGAAATCGACCTGCTATCCGATTCTGAAACAGTTCGTAAAACTGGTCTGACATTAACCTGACGCTTAATCTGTAGAAATGCGAAATTTTAGCTTATAAATTGAATTCAACGAAACAACTTGGTTTCACAGGAAGTTGCCTTCTGCAACGGGACTAGCCGTTGTCTAAGAAAACCATGCTAAAAATATGTTTACAATCAATGTAATGAATAATTATGTTAAGAGGTTCATAAAGTTCTGTAAATGATTATCATCTATATTTTTTAATCAATATGATTAACGATCCCCCCCCGTTTTTCGCAAAAAACTAGAAAAGAATCCTAATCCAAAACGCCAAAATGTTACTACAGAGTCATGTAGGCGTTTTCATACATAATTTCTTATTTTGCGCTCGTTTAAGTAAGGATAGTTTACCCTTTCCCTTTAGCTATATTCGTACACTACTTTTTCTATCGTTCGTACACTGATTTGAAATCGTCTGCTATAGGCCGTACACCGGTAGATTTTTTCCTATCTAAATATTCCAAAAACAAAAAAAAATCTCGCAGTAAAATTTAGTATGTAAAATCTTTGGACAACAAAGAAAGTATAGCAAAGGAAATCGTGGGCCAGTTACGTAAAATATAAGCATTTTCATTCGATTTCGCAGAAGGCCAAGAAAATTGTCAGTGATTAGACGGTTTATTTTCCTTTATTCTATGACAGAAACAAATTATTTCATGTTTTTCATGAGACAAACATAACCGAATACCTCAGTGGTGTAAATTCGTTTTTCACTAAGTAAAATCACAACAAACACAGAAATAATAAAAGAAAGACTAACCATGGATCCCACTTCGTAGATATTTCCCTCGACTCACTAATCGCTATATCCGGTGTACGTTGATACACGGTGATCATAGAAGTTCTGTTAGCGGAAAGTTTAGCTGACGTATTTGAAATAAATGTCGGTGTGTACTGATTTCTTCGCTGTCTTTCCATATATAGATTTTCCGAATGTACCCGATGAAAATCACCTACATTTTCATTTACGTTACTTGGTCCAGGAGAACTGATACTAGTTGATGATTCCAAGTTCTTTTCAACATCTTGAATGTGGCACTGTGGATATCTTTTATCCGTCTGTTCTGTTTAAGTAAATTTCACTGTAGCTGGAGTGATTATATCTGTTGTTGCATTTTATCATATTGTCTGATTTAGTTTAAATAATGCAATTATCGAAGGATAGCATGTGTGAGATAGTCCAACTGATCGGTATTTCCCTTTTCCCTGAATGTTACCGTCTTAATACTGGTTATCTCATATCTTATTTGAGAAAACTGTAGGTTAGTTTTAATGTAGAATTTATCGGCTTCATGCTTAAACCTTTGCAGTAGAGTATTTAGGGATTTTATGGTCAAAAGAAGTGCCCTACATAGGCGTAACTAAGATTTTGAATTTTATACGCACTCAGAGGCGAATGGAATATGTCAAAAGAATGTCCTCCTTTTCTATGATTTGTGTGTTGATGAATAATCATAACATCAAAACTACAGCTTCAAAAAGCCGTAGTTTCGATGTTATGATCATTCATCAACATTTTTTAAAAACGTATTAATTTCTATTACGCACTTGCATGTTATGTACGTAATGGTAGTTACGCCCTTGTCCTATTGTTTGGATCTTGAAGGTCAAAGAGCTGCTCGAAATAATTTCGTTTAATTGTTGCGTGCAGCCTGTTTCGTGAACGATTTTCATGGCTAAGGACGGATTCGTATTACAGGAAGTAAGGTATGTTCGAGGTCACTCGATAAAGTGAGGGTTTCTCGAGGAACAGCGATCAGTCCTTCAACGTCACTCAATCGCGCGTTTTAGAATACCACTCAAATATATTGTAGTATGGGACGGCTTGGGCGATTTACGCAAAAAGAATTATTTGTAAAAATAAATCAACATATATATATATATTCCCAGAGTCATGTTTTGGGATTGACCAAATTAAATAAAAAATTTGACGGAATTTCACCTTATTTTGACCTATGGACCAACAGCTTAGAAGCCTACAAAGGCAAGGATTCCCCTATCCAGAACTGCTGCAGATCCCGGTCTCTTTTTTACCTACAATGTTCTATTATTACCTGCAGGCTCTAAGTCGCGGATAAAAAAATCGTACGCAGAGTATGTTTAGCAATTGCGTCCGCAGGCATAGTAGCCTGTAACGTTTTCGCGGAACCGCCATGTACAATAGTATAGCGACAATTCCGAGAAATAAGCTTTATTCGATCGCTGCGTTCAAGATGAAAAAAATCGCGAAACGTTACTACCGTTCCTATGTGGAAAGCGTCGTACAATAATTAAACATCTGCAAACGTTCAATTGCACCCTGAACACAGACAATCGGTTTTACTTATGTGAATATGCGGTCAACATAGACAATTTTGGCATTGCTTCTAACGAGAACTCCCCATAAATCCACCACAAACCCTGTATATAAAGATAGTTTTAGCCAAGATCGCTTGTGCATGGTCTAATTTCTAATTTGACTTGAATTCGAAGACATTTCTATCTAGCCTCTGCACAAAAATTTCGTATTTTTGTAATCTCTCTATTTCTATGTAGGAGATAAAACATGTAATTGCATGCTTTGTGCATTCTTCTTTAAGTAGACAAAATGACGAGTTATATAGAAACATGCATATCACAACGTCTTTCTATTTGGACATTTTGTCAGAAACCAATTCAATATCCACATGTAAAATTATCCGGTATGGTAGATATATACATGTTATTTTCACAACTTCTACTCGAATTTGATAACCGATGTACCACGTTAAAAGCATGTAAAAGTATCACAATGGCTTCGAAACAAAACTGTTTTATGAAATGGTTTCGCGTTGATTTCGCAAGATGTCCAATGACGATTCCCGACAGTTATTTTCTTAACACATTTGGATCCTATCCCCCATACAAATGGCCACTATTGAAACTCGTTTTTATTTAGATCGTCTGAAGAAGGTTTTATCGTTTGAACATGAATATTTTTTAATTTAAAACATTTTTTTTCTATTTGTCACAATTTTAAAATTCGGAATGCTTATATATGTTCCCCCACAGGACTTTTAGTACTTTGATCGACATAAAAAAAGCGGTAAATATCGAGAGTCACTGATGAATAGATACTCATTTGTCCCTCGAGAAAGTGGAGGGCGGTTGGCGACTCGAATTACGAATTGGTCACTCGAGGGGACCTAACTGGAGGACTCCTCGAGTGTTCCTTAAGGCTTCCTTTATCGAATATGAGTCGAGGTCGAGCGGAGGATTTGTTTTAAAATTGAGCCCTTTAACGCAACTCAATCACGTGTTTTAGAATACCACTCCAATATATAGTAGTATTGGACGGCCAGTGAAAAGGGCGATTTCCATAAAAAAATATAAAAAAGAATAACACAAAAACAAGTATCTCCGACTCAATTTTCAGGATGGAGCAAATCAAATTGAAATCGGACAGATTTTCGCCTTCTTATGACCTTTGGACCAACAGCTCACAGTGGCCTCGGAATACATGCAGTCACCAAGTCGCGGATAAGAAAAATCTTACGCAGCGTATGCGTAGCGATTGCGTCCACAAGAAAAGTAGCCTGTATTGTTTTCCTCGGGACCGCGATATATAATATTACAGCGACAATTCTGAGAAATAAGCTATATTCGATTACTGCATTGAAGATAAAAACATTCGCCAAACGTCATAAAGTTGTACTAACGTTCCTACATTGTTCATGCAAAGCGTCGAACAATAGTTAAACAGATGTGAACGTTAAATTGCATCTTTAACACAGGTAATTGTTTTTACTTATGTGAGTATCCGGTCATCATAGACAATTTTGGCTTTGCTTCATAACGAAAACTACCCATAAATCTACCCCAATTCCTGTATTAAAGATAGTTTTAGCCAAAATTGCTTTGCATGGTCTTAATTGACTTGAATTCGAAGACATTTCCATCTAGCCTTCACACAACAATTTCTTAATTTTGCAATCTTTCTGTTTCTATGTAGGGATTATAAATGTATTGCATGTTCTGTGCTTTCTTCTTGAGATGGACAGAATGTCGAGTTATATAGAAATATGCATATCACAACATCTTGCCATTTGAGCATTTTGTCAGATATTCAGATACCAATTCAATATTTGCATGTAAAATTATACGGGATTGTAAATATATACATGTAGTTATCCTGGGATTTCGTTACCGATTCACCAAGTTAAAAGCGTACAAAAGTATCGCATCGATTTCAACCTTCCTTTTTGAGTAGAAAGTGTATTCGAAATAAAACTGTATTACGAATTGGTTTCGTGTTGATTCGCAAGATATCCAATAACGATTCCCCCAGTTAATTTTTAATACATTTAGATATTTTCCCTCTTTCAAATGACCACTTTTGAAAATCGTTTTATATAGATAGACAGAAGTAGCTTTTATCGTTTAAACATGATAATTTTTAATATTTTTTTCTACTTTTTTTTTTACAATTCTAAAGTTCGGATTGCTTTGACATGACTGAAATTTGTTCTCCAACAGGACTTTCATTACTTTGATTTGCATAAAAAGTGCGTTAAATATCGAGAATCACGTGCCTTTCACGGATGAAGGGATACTCTTTTGTCCCTCGAAAAAGTGGAGGGCCGTTGACGACTCGGAATACAAATTAGTCACTCGAGGCGACCTAACTGGAGGATTCCTCGATAGTTCCTTGAGGCTTCCAATTTCGAATATGAGTCGAAGGTGAGTGGAGGAATTGTTTTGAAATTGAGCCCAAAGTCACATGGGAATTTTGACCATAAACCGCTTCCAGACTACTACTTTGTGGATTGGGTAGTGTATATAAAGATGTTTTTAAATGCTTATTAAAAATTGGTCAGCTCGACTAGCTCAGTTGGTAGAGCATCGGACTTCAAAACCATTGCCAAGGTCGAACGCGTGGGTTCGATTACCGGGCTGGCATACTAACAAACTAATCATCTCGGATGATACGTAAAACTGAGGTCCCGTGAGACGATGCTTTACACCGAGCACATTAAAGAGCCATGGCGGATCGCAGCAGTAGTTTTACTATGTATCCTTGCACTATCCCCCGTAAAACAAGAGAACCATGATGGTCCTAGATCGCTCACCTGAGTCTCTTTGACCCCTGGGACATCACATTAATTAAATAGGCAGTTGTCATCAAGGAGATAATTTCTACATAAGATCAATATCATGGAATGTTTTTAGCGAAGAGAAAGAAAAAATATGCCTTTCCACTCTTTGATTCAATATAAAAAGGGATACACCCAGGTGAACCCAAATGTGAACCCAGGGTCTTGAGATGAAAAATCTTGGTAGAGGTTCACTAGATGCTACATACTAAATAAGAAAAGCTGTCTGCCATCTGGTTTCAGAGAAAAAGATTTTTGAAGATTTTCCTATTTTCACCTTTTTTGTTAAGGGTAAAGGATAAGTTAAGGATGGATTTCATTTATTTTAACTACTTTTGTGGAGCTTGACCACAGGGTCTTGATATGAACAAACTTGGTAGAGGTCCACTAGATGATGCTACATTCCAAATATGAAAGCTGTCTGCCGTCTGGTTTCAGAGAAGACGATTTTTGAAGATTTTCCTATTTTCACCTTTTTTGTTTAGGGTAAAGGGTAAGTTAAGGGTGGATTTCATTTATTTGAACTACTTTGGTTTGACCCAAGGAACATCCCTGCCTTGTTTCATCATGATTTGCCTACTGGTTGAGGAGGAGATGTTTAAAGAAATTGTTGACGACGGACGACTGACGACATTGTTCGATCACAATAGCTGACCTTGAGCACTTCGTGCTCAGGTGAGCTAAAGACTGATGTTTAGTCTTCTGGAGCCGTCACTCATATGGGCATGTGCTACGGTAGCGACGATAAAGAAACGGAAATATACAAACACGCAAATTCAATTTCGGACAAACAGCAGTAGAGGCAATGGCATGCAAAACACAACAAATTTCTCTGTATGCTATCTAAAGCTGATTTTATTGCAACATTCTATAATGAATGTCCAATGATTCAAATTTAAATCAATATAACAAAGAACAAAAATATCATTTTAATTAATTTTATAAAACAAATCAACTTTTGATGTATCAAAGACATATCTAGCTTCAGGAAATATTGCGGGGCAAGGAGAAATTGCTTGATACAAGTCATTTCTATATACCGTATTTCTCCTAATAAACGCTCCCGGGAAATATACATTACAAGGTCTGAGAGATTTTATTTAGAATGCATTTTCTGATATAAAATCGGTGTATTTTAGGCCCTTTCCCTTAAATTTGAGGTGAATTTCCTCTAAACGATCATATAAATGTTATTTAGAGGAAATTCATCTCAAATAAGCGAAGAACCGTCTCAATGAGAAATGTTTCTAATTTGTAAACAAACATTCTCTATAACGACTGCTTTTTGGTGGTCCCATAAGTGGCTTAATAAACATTTTTTACTTTATCGGGTTTTTAGGGATGCAGGTTTTGCGAGTCTGAGACTTCTAATATGTAAGCAATCAGGACCCCCAAAACTATCTGATGTAAGTCCATTGACCCTCTGGGGATCAACTTCAGAATAGAACTGTTTAAACAGTCTTCGTACAAGGTTATTTTGAAATGCATTCATAGATGTAGAAAGAAAGAAAGCTCAAAAATAAATTGATATAGTACCTTTAAATTATTACTAAAGAATGCAACACAGTTTGGATATGTACAAAAATATTATCAAAAAGTGTCTTTAAAGCAAGAAAATATGACTTATTTACTACATTTTCTATCTAAGTTCAACTAAAGTTTTTGTTGCACCAAAGATCAAACCATGCATTCCAACATGTAGAGGAAAGGCTAAAGAACAATCAAGGAGGCTTAAATCCATGTTTTTCATTGGATCAAAATTTGAAAGAGGGTCACCCAAGGATCATTCATGTGAAGTTTGGTTGAAATTCATCCAGTAGTTTCTGATGAAAAGATTTTTAAAGAAAAATTTTACGCACAGACGCACTGACGCACGGACGGACACAATGCCATGACAATAGCCCCAGTGGCTTTCAGCCAGTGGAGCTAAGAAATAGAATTCATCCTCCAGTTCGTTTTTGTCACAAAGTTCACAAGTTCTTTGGTTTCTAGGGATGCTTCTATGACGTCCCGTTTCAATTAATAGTTGGTGAGCAGATAATCGTAATTTTATCACGGCATTTCTATACTTACTAATGCAATTTTTTTAAATGGGTCGAAATAGTTAAAGAATCTTTTAGATTTCTAAAAAATGTTGAAGATGGGCGGATTTTGATATCTCGAAACCAATCATTTATGTATAAATCCCCCAGTCTATTGCGAAATATGGGTAGGAAAAGTTTAATATTGACAGATGCATATGGCGTGTAATCGGTTGCAAAATTATATGGAAAAAATAATTGTTCAATAGTACGAATATTTTTTTAAAAGATAAATAAATTATGGTAAAAAAATATATTCATGCTATTAATCAAATTATTTGTTGTAAAAGTATCAATATTTATTCAATAATGATAAATATTTGTTCTATAATTAAAAATATTTATTCTATAATCATGATTAATTTTTAAGAAAAAAGTAATAATTATTCAATAAATATAGTAATAATTATTCAATAAATATTTATTCTATCCTTGAAAATAATTGTTGTATAATTTTAAATATTTGTTGTATAATTATAAATATTTGTTGTAAAATTAGAATTATTTATTGTATCATTTAAAATATTTGTTGTATTACATGATAATAATTTCTATAATGTAAATTATTTATTCAATACCGCACACAAAATATTTGTTCAATAATTAGCATTCTGGGTAGCACGTGATCAGAATTTATGTTACAGAGGATTTCATTGGTTGTTTATTTAGAGCAAAGATGGCTGAACCGAGGGAAAGGTATACACGTTTTATCTCATCAATTCGAGCAAAATATGAACAATTGGAACTCTCAGGTGCTGATTAAGCAAGTTTTTTATAAGGTCAATGGGGAGAGCTTTCCAGGCTACTGGGATATTCTGCCTTTCTCATGATATACCAATACCGTACCGATATTTTGTCGTCATGCTTGTTTGTTATGGTGTGATGGGTGGATGTACCCCTCTCTCTGATCATAGGTGGCGATTTCAAAACATTTTTCACAAATCAATTTATATGTATGCTTAACATAAATATCATTATTTTATGATTATTATTGTAATTATTTCTTTGATACTGCCACCTGTGCCCTCACCTCGCCGACAGCTTATCAGACGGGTACATTATTGCAGCTAGTCTGACTTGTATTTTGACCCAGATTCCTATCTACCTACTTTCTCAAATATTCAATTAATATGTCTACAACTAAATTCTACTTCTTTTAAGTGATAGTAAATGAGTTTCACTGATTCTTGCATCAAGATCCTTTGAACTTGACTATGACCTTTGACTTGCTCTCTCAAATATTTAATTATGAGAGCTAATTATTAGGTGTTTGACTGTTTTATGTCACAAATTAATTTTGGCAGATGAGATGATTATCTATGATTCTGACATTCTCTGTTTGAACCATTTACACAGACCTTGTCCTTCTTTCTAAAATTTTCATTAAGTTAAATTAACTTTAAAACAAATTAATAATGTTTATACTGTACTGGATTCTTTTGGGTGATTCCAGTGGAGCGATTTTTTGACCTTCTGAACCTAAATTTCTTGTTCAGGAATGATTCTTTGATGACCCTTTGTCAGATTCCTTAAATTCTTTTTGATCAGATGAAAAATATGGCTTTATTAGACGTGTTGATTTCCATTATAAGAGGAAAGCTTTCAAAATTATTTTCGCAAAAACCAGTCAATGGATTTCAACTGTATATCACAGGAATGATCACCAAATTACTCTTTTTCAGCTACCATTATTTATTTTCGTTTGGTTGGAAAACATGTCTTTATTGTGTTGGTTTATTACCTCCAAAACCCAAGAGGCTATTATCATGGCGCTGTGTCTATCATACAGCCATCTGTCCGGTCGTAAACCTTTTCTTTAAAAATCTTCACAGGGATTATTGTTGGGCGCCCCTCTTTCAAAGGTGTTCATGGATTTTGATCCAAAGAAAAAATCAAGGCTTTAATGGACATGGCTTATTTTCATATACCGGTATTATAATATGTGACTTTTCTCAGAACTAATTTGGTGGATATTGACTGATTGATTTCAACCACATTTTACTGGAATGATTCTTGGATGACACTTTATCAGTCTACAAAATTATTGTGAATGGATGAAAAAAGTCTTTTATGGGCGTAATTCATTTATCTATATATAGTTGGAAACTTTGAAAATCATTTTCTCAGAACCTGAATGACAGATTTCAACTAAATTTCTCGAGATATCCTTGGATGACACTTTATTAGGCTACAAAAAATATTGTGTTTAGTGTAAAATATGTGTTTACTATGGGCGGTGGTCATTTCTCTATATGTTATACAGTGAGAACTTTGAAAATCATTTTCTCAGAACCTAAAAACTGAATTTTAACTAAATTTTACTGGAATGATCCTTGTGTGACCTTTTAGCAGGCACCAAAAAATTATTGTAATGGTATGAAAAATACGTCCCTTTAAAGCTGCTCTCTCACAGATTGGGAAAATGAGATTTAAAGCTCAACTGGCCAGGGGGCTATTGTCATCATGGCAAGGTGTCCTGTGTCCGTCCGTTAACTTTTTCTTTTAAAATCTTCTTCTCTTTAAGTACTGGATAGATTTCAATAAGATTTCTCAGAAATGTTCCTTGAAGGACTCTTTTTAACAGATTCCCTTAAAGAATTCGATTGGTTGAAAATCATGCCTTTAGTGGGTGTGGCTAATTTCCGTGTATGGGTACAGGTAAAAGTTGGCTTTTCTCAGAAACTATTGATGGTCAATGATGGTTATTGACCAAACTTCACATGAATCAGTGTTTATTCCAGGCAGGGAGATTGCCCCACCTTTTTTTAGCTCACCCTTTATTTAGTTTGAATTGCACATGTTGTTGGTAATGACTTACAATGAAAGCACATTAATCATTAGAGTTTAACCCCTGTCATGCCGAATAAAAGCCTTTACAAAATCATATTCAAATCAAAAAGCTGCAATCACTAGACAGGATGAATCAGAACTAGTTTGTTTCTTTGGATTTCAGTGTTAAAAATTATTGCATGTGAATTGCTTCTCTTGTTTAATTAACAGCCTTGCCTTATCATCCTCTGTAATTACTATCAGGAGATTCAGGCCTGTTTAGCAAATCAGGTGCTCAAACGCCTCTAGTTGAATTTTTTGTGTGAAATCAATTCGAATTTAAGACTTCATATTGTACTAAGAAGCCTCTATAGTAATAAGATTCAATATGGTAATGCATGGGGATTGAGACTGATTTCCCTGAATTTATTGAAATTCATTCTGAAAAAATAAGGAAACTACTAAATTACAGGGCTCATGTTACACCCTTAAACCAGGGTTTTGACCCTCAAAAATGTGAAAATATCCTATTTAGACCCTTAGAAATTTCCTCCAAAGGGGTCATTATGACCCCCTCGTTTGAAATTTCTGAGGGTTAAAACTTAAATTGGGCTTATGATTCTAATTTAATGATGTAGACTATCTTTCATATCATTTAGAATCATATAAATCAATTACCTGCTTTATTACGTCACACTTGATGAGAGAAGGTCAATTGATATGGCATATGTCTACTCACAAAATATGCTTTTTCTGTTGTTTTGACCCCCTTTAAAATTAGTTTTGACCCCCAGAATTTCCAGATGAAGGGGACAAGGGGTCAATGACTCCCTTGTTTCAAACACTAGCACAAGCCCTGAAGTTAGTAAGTTACACCTAAATTGTTTTTTTTTTTTCAATTTTGAGCCAACTATTTACGCAAGTTCATTCCAACCGTTTGTCTTATACTATGAAAGGTTAGGATGAAAGTGTTTGAGATCTAGAAAATTCATATCCATACTTGCAAAAAATGAAAGATTATTCTTCGAAAGTAACGATTTCATAGTTTATCAACTCGGAATTAATAGACTGGATCCCACGCGGATCTTGCCACTTTGAAAAAGTATTGAAATAGGTTGTTGTAAGTGCCTTTGCCCTGAGATGATTCTTAATCATCTAAAAATACACACATTTCCAAATCTAAGAACTAGTTTATGACTACTATGATGGTCCTTTTATATTATCTTTTGTCCCCTATAATTAAACCAAATCTTTATAATTACAGATCCTTTGTGGATGATTTGCTTGAAATTCTGAACTTTATTGAGGGAAGATCGTTGACATGTAGTCAGAATGATATAGAGTACATTCAGGACAAGTTAGACTGGTCAATTCACTCATTACAATTAACTGAAAATAATCTCATCCAGATAAATTCTGCAGAAAACAATCAGCATTTGCAAGACATAGTTGTTATGTTACAGAATTTTCGATACCTGAAATTTATTTGGGACAAAGTAAAGGTGAGCTCACCAAGCACCATAACTCAAGTGGGTTGCGTACAGACATGCGTAGTTCAGGGGCCAGGAAGACCTCATTTTATTATAGATGTAACACAAATATTATACTTGTGTAATATTGGATTCAAAATCAAAGATGTAGCTAAAATGTTTGGTGTAGACAGAACTACTGTATGGAGAAGACTGAAGCAATTTAATCTGGTGGGACAGCAATATTCAGATATCAGTGATGATGATTTATTAAATCAAGTCAAACATATTTATGAGAATCATCCACATTGTGGGGTGACTATGATGTCTGGACATTTAAATGCAGTTGGCATTAAAGTTCAAAACAGAAGGGTACGTTTGGCCTTAAGAAGAGTTGATCCATGGAGCTCTGTTCATCGTTGGGGGTTAACTGCCCAGAGGCGGAGATACCATGTCCCTGGACCAAATAGCCTGTGGCACATTGATGGACACCATGCACTTATTAGGTGGAAAATGGTAACTCATGGTGGAATAGATGGATATAGTAGACTTATTGTTTATTTGAAAGTTTCAAATAATAACAGGGCAGAAACAGTTTTGGACCTTTTTAAAGAAGCTGTTCAAACTTATGGACTTCCGAGTAGAGTGAGAGGTGATAATGGTACAGAAAACAATCTTGTTGAGCGGTATATGATTTTTATGAAAGGTGAAAGTAGAGGCAGCTTCATAAGAGGAAGATCAGTGCACAATACCCGGATAGAACGATTATGGCGAGATGTTTATTATGCAGTCATTCAAACATATTACGCATTATTTTATTATTTGGAAAGTATTGGCCTATTAGATGTTGATAACGAATTGGATATGTGCTGTCTTCAATTTGTTTTTTTGCCTAGGATAAATGAAGCTTTAAACCAATTTCTGTCTGCCTACAACAATCATAAATTAAGAACAGAGCATAACTGGACACCAATGCAAATGTGGGTTAATGGAACAATTCATAGAACCTGGATTGAAGAAAGTCGTACAGAATTTGATACTTATGGAATAGATCCCGGTGTTACATCTGAGCATTCTGAGGATAGTCAAGACATGACAGAAGGTTATCTTGATAATGAAGATGTCTTACAGCAGCATAATGTATTACAAAATTTATCAGAACAGTTTAATCCCTTAGGTCAATCAGATGATTATGGAATTAATATTTATCAGTCTGTACATCAATTTTGTCGGGCTCATATGTCAGAATGATATCTTTAAGTGAACAAACATTTCATTCACCAGTGTTACTATGTAAGGAACACCCTGTAGGTTCTTAATAGCTTCGAAATAAAGTAGTGCCCTTTCAGATTCATTTTTAGCTCCACTGTCCGAAGGCCAGCGAGCTATTGTCATGGCTGAGTGTCCATCGTGTGTCCGTCCATGCATGCGTAAATTTTTTCTTAATCATCTTCTCCTAACAAACCAATTTTCGGATTTTAACAAAACTTGGTAGAAATGATCCTTGGGTGACCCTCTTCTTAAATTGTTCAAAGAATTTTGATTGACCCCCAAATATGGGTGTGGCAGGGAGGGGCATTATTTCACTTTGAAATCTTTAAAAATATTCTCCTCCAAAACCATTGGGCCAATATCAATGAAACTTGGCATGGATGTTCCTGGGGTCACCCCTTACTTCAATTGTTCAAGAAATTTGATTGGCCCATAAGATATGGGCGTGGCAGGGCAGGGCTTATTTTGAGTCCGAAATCTTTGAACAACATCTCCTCCTGAACCACTGGGCCTTTATGAAACTTTACCAGAATGTTCCTTCAGTGACTCTTTTCAAAAATTGTTTGCTAAATTTAATTGGTCCATAAATATGGGAGTAGCAGGGCGGCGCTTATTTGAGACCAAAATCTTTGAACGATATCTCTTCCTGAACCACTAGACTGATTTCAATGAAACTTTACCAGAATGTTCCTTGGGCGACTCTTTACTAAAATTGTTCAAGAAATTTTGATCGGCCCATAAATGTGAGCGTGGCGGGCGGGGCCTATTCTGAGCCCGAAATCTTTAAATGTCATCTCCTTCTAAACCTTATGTTTAATAGGTAAAGGGATGCAGGTTCATTGTGATTGACTATTTAGTGCAATGTTGACTAGAACCAGTTAATCATTATAAAATAGGTCTTAGGAGAGTTCGGGGTGTTATTTCATTCATCTGAAGTAAGCTTCATTTAATGAAAGTCTAAAGATGTTTACGCCAGTGGAACGATAAAGGCCCTCTTTGGCCTCTTGTATTATTTCTCAAGACTTCTCTTCCCAAAATTATTGTTTATTTCATTTATGGTAGGATACTAGGTTTCTTTAATATGTGAGGTAATGCAAAATTCCCGTTTGAAATATAAAATGAGATTAAAAATTTTAATTGCCCAAACAGATCATCCTTGTAGGCTTATCAAGAGTTTAGCCCTAAACAAAGTTTGTGTCTATAGTATTACACTTTAAACACACATACCATGTTTTCGTTCTAAGCCCTTGCTATTGCAACTTATAGTAATTTGCTGTGTTTCAAATGTTATGACCTGAACTTTTTTATATCGTACATATCATACACCAAGTTAAAATTAGAAATGGTAATCAGTCTAGTGACATCTGTGGTTTATGCAATCAGGTTTTACATAACTTTTCCTTACGCGACAGTCAGTCTCGAGGGGGATGTCATGAATTATTCGACACATGTTTTAAATGAACAAACTTTCTTCTGCATTTGCCATTGTTTGAAAATGGATGAACGCTGATTTAAACAATTTCTATGTAAAATCGCCGTGGTTGTATTTTCACAATCCATATTTTGCCTTAGATGTTAATATATAATAAAATATAAGACGAAATTTGGATTGTGAATCAATTGCCTGTGGACTGGAGCACCCATACATCGATTGCTGGCATATCTCGCAGTAGATCTTTTTACTAGCCTATATCCCTACCCAGCCTTTGCCTTCTACCCTATTAGTTAAACAATTTTCCACTAATTGGTAGGATCAACAGAATTTAAACTAAAAATATATTAAGACAATCCATTAGCTTTAGAAAATACCGACCTACATAAATCTTATTGTTTTTCTTTTATTATTTTACACTGTGGCATCAGATAATCATTCTTTTACAAAACTCTCTATATTACAGAGAGAGACTAAATTTTGTTAATACAGGGTTTTGGTTGAAGGCGAAACACAGTCTTTAAATTAGAGGAGGCCAATAAATTTCTAGAGCTGTAGATTAAAACAACAACATCAAGACCCAAACAAAATTACACTTTGTTTTTTGTTAGGTTGTCCTCCATTTTTAGCTCTGCTGTTTTCGGAAAAACCCGAGGTATTGCTATAGCCTTTGTGTTGTTGAGCAAAAGCTTTGACATTTTGTGATATCTCTGGTTCTACTGAAAGCATTTACTTTAAACTTGGCACACATGTTCACCATCAAAAAAGCAACATTTACTTTCAAGGGGGATTACTCTAGATGCATTTTGAACAAATTGTGCCCCTTTTTCGACTTAGATTTTTTCCCACCATCCAGCACTCAACAGCCGAGCGTAGGCACCAGTAGGTGTTCTTGTTTAGCTCACCAGAGCAGGATGTGCTCAAGGTGAGCTATTGTGATCGTCCAATGTCCGTCGTCAGTTGTGCATCATCCACAAATGCTTTAAAAAATCTTCTCCTAAACCAGTTGGCCACTCTTTATGAAACTTGGCAGGGATATTCCTCAGGTCAAGCTCTACCAAAGTTGTTCAAATAAATGAAATCCCAAGACAAAAAGGGCCTGTATGGCTTTAAAAACCCAGACTTTTGCCCTGCCACGTCCATATTTGAGGAGGTCCATCAAAATTTCTAAACCAATTTTAGTAAAGGGTCACCCAAAGAACACCTTTGCCCTGTTTCATTCAAATCAGCCCAATAGATTTGGAGAAGATTTTTTAAAGATTTTAACATGAAAAAATGCCCCCCACCACACCACACCAATATTTTGGGGTCAATCAAAATTTCTAGTAGAATATAAATAATGGGTTACCTAAGGAACATCCATGCCTAGTTTCATTGAAATTGGCACTATGGTTTGGGAGGAGAAGATTTTTTAAAGATTTTAACGTGAACAAAATGCCCAATCCTCTGTCATGCCAATATTCGGGGGTCAATCAAAATTTCTTGAACAATTTAAGTAAAGAGTCAGGCAAGGAACATCCATGCCAAGTTTCATTGAAATTGTCCTAATGGTTTGGGAGAAGATTTTTATGTGAAAAAATGTCACACTCTTCCATGCCCTTATTTGGGGGTTAATCAAATTTTCTTGTACAATTTAAAAAAGTCACCTAAGGATCATTTCTACCAAGTTTCATTAAAATCCTCCCATTGGTTTGGGAGGAGAAGATGTTTGAAGAAAAAGTTTACGCTCTGACGCACAAAGGACACTCCACCATGACAATAGCTTGCTGGCCTTCAGCCAGTGGAGCTAAAAAAGGGTGATTATAGGAAAATCTTCTCTGTAACAAGAAGGCAGAAAGCTTTCATATTTGGTACATAGCATCATCTACTGGGCCTCTGCCAAGTTTGTTCAAATCAAGACCCTGGAATCATATTTGGGCTCCAACCAGGTAGAACCCTTTTAAACATTGAATTGAAGAGACAAAATCTTCAAATATCTTCTCTAAAACCAGAAGGCCAAAAACGAAAAAACAAGAAGACCATAATGGTCATAGATCGCTCTCCTGAGTATCTTTGACCCCTGGAATATCACATCAATTAAATCACATTTTCAAAAGGTTTCATCCTTGTGACCTGACCAAGTTTTATGAAGATTGGGCCATATTTGTGGCCTCTAGAGTGTAAACAAGAAAATTATCATTAAGGCCCCGTTTCAAATGATATGGCATTTTCAATAGGGTCCATCCTTGTGGCCTGGCAAACATTTTCACCAAGTTTCATGAAGATCTGGTCATAATTACTGGCCCCTTTTCCTGTGATATGGCATGGATCCTTCCCATGTTTAAAAGGGTTTGTGCTTGTGACCTGGCAAACATACTGACCAAGTTTCATGAAGATTGGGCCATAATTGTGGCCTCTAGAGCGTAAACAAGAATATTGTCTTTAAGGCCCCTTTTCCTGTGATATGGCATGGATTTTTCCTATTTTCAATAGGGTTCATGCTTGTAAAAATAAAATTGCAGTAGCTCAAAATTTAGGTCCCTTTCTTTCAAAACCACCACAATTGTACATCAAACAATATCCGGTATTCATAACATGGTTGAATAGTTATGAGTTGACTTACTCAGATGAGAGATAAAGGACCATCATTGTCCTCTTGTTTACATATTTAATTTCTCTTTTCTCATCAAATTCAATATATCACTCTAGAATGCCATCAGAATCGTTCACCATCAGTACTTACAGTGTTTGATTAACTTTATTGATTTTAAGCCCAAAAACATTTATTAACCTACTTAATCACAATCAAACTTTTTCCCCTCGAAAACAGCTTTGTAGATTTTAAACTGGAATTTTGTTTCAGCAACAATTTTAAAACTTCAAAGATCACATTTAAAAGAAATATGCAGTGTTAAAGAACTGTAACTCTGTAATTGATCTAAGTTATTGCACATTTTTGTCTGTTTTCAAAATTAATTTTTCTGTGATGTAAAAATAAACAAGTACCTATTTCCCCTAATAAAAGTGCCCTCCCTAATATTAGCACCCCTACATTTTTTAACTATGAAAACCCACTTCAAATGCCTAATTATTTGAGAACTTGTTGAAACTTTCTCACTTATTTGAAGTGAATTTCATCTAAACAATCATTTATATGATTATTTAGGGGAAATTTGACGTATAGCTCCTGGGAGCTTTTATTAGGAGAAATACGGTATCTCGGTCAAAATCATGAAGTTGGTACACAGGCAAAATGTTTCACAATCTTATTTTTATCTAAAGTTTATTATATAAATCAAGGTATCAAACTCCTTCTCACGAAAAAACTACCAGTAGTCTTTTAGATAATTTTGTTTTGTTTTCTGTCTTTTGAATAGAATTATTATCAATTTTATCATTTTCCTATATTATTTTTCTTTCCATTGGGACTTCATTGAATCAATGCAGAAAATCGAACAAGTAATTAGAGAGATACAGAGGGTTAAATTGCTTATACTTGAACATGTTTAAAAACCACCACAAATTGTGAATTTGAAGTGGGCAAAATAAAATCTTGTTATTGATTTTTACCTCCACTGGCCAAAGGCCAGCAAACTATTGTCATGGCAGAGTGTTCGCCAAGGGTATGCCCCCGTATCCAAAGATCGGGGTCATATTGTTTTACCGTTGTCCGTCTGTCCTTCTGTCCATCCATCTGCAAAAGTTAACCAAAAACCTTAACATTGCCAATATCTTCAAGCCTATTCAAGATACAAGGCTCATATCTGGCATAATGATAGATCTCAAAGATCCTCATCTGCCGATACCAAAGTCAAGGTCATGTGACAAGGTCAAGTTCTACTGTCAAGGTCAAATAACTCAAAAAGTAAACAAAAAACTTAACATTGCCTATATCTTCAAGCCTATTCAAGATACAAGGATCATATTTGGCATGATGATAGATCTCAATAATCAGCATCTGCAGATACCAAAGTTAAGGTCATCTGTCAAGGTCAAATAACTCAAAAAGTTCACCAAAAAACTTAACCTTGCCTATGTCTTTAAGCCTATTCAAGATACAAGGCTTATATTTTGCATGATGATAGATCTCAATGATCCACATCAGCTGATACCAAAGTCAAGGTCATGTGACAAGGTCAAGGTCATCCGTCAAGGTCAAATAACTCAAAAAGTTAATTTAAAAACATAACATTGCCAATATCTTCAAGCCTATTCAAGATACAAGGCTAATATTTTGCATGATGATATTTCTCAATGATATGCATCTGCCAATACCAAAGTCAAGTTCATGTGACAAGGTTGAGGTCATCTGTCAAGGTCAAATAACTCCAAAAAAACTTAACATTGCCTATATCTTCAAGCCTATTCAAGATACAAGGCTCATATGTAGGATGATGATAGATCTCAACGATCCGCTTCTGCTGATACCAAAGTCGAGGTCATGTGACAATGTCAAGGTCATCTGTCATGGTAAAATAACCTAAAAACTTAACCAAAGATCTTAACATTGCCAATATCTTCAAGCCTAATCAAGATACAAGGATAATATTTGGCATGATAATTGATCTCAATGATCCTTGACTAGGTCAAGGTCGTCTCTCAAGGTCAGCTTCTTAAAAACATAATAAAAAAACCTTTCATTGTTCAGTTTATTTATAGATACCCTGTCTCATAGTTGGCATGATGAAAGATCTCAGTGATGTACATCTATAGGTAACAAGTTTAAGGTCATGCTAAAAGGTCAAGGTCATCTGTGAAGGTCAACATTTTGAAAAAAACAAGAGCTGTCACTGTAAGATGACAATGCCCCCGACACCGCTTTGATTTAGAAGTTATGGCCAATGTTAAAGTTTTTGGACGGAATGACAGACGGACGGACAGACAAGTCAAATTTATGATGCCTCCCTATCGGGGGCATAAAAATGCTGTTGGGGGGGGGCATTGTGTTTCACAAACACATCTTGTTTTTCTTTAAACATCTTGTCCCAAACCAAAAGGTGTATTTTAACAAAACTTGGTAGTAATGATCCTTTGGTGACCCTATTTTCAAATTGTTCAAGAAATTTTGATTGAACCCAAAATATGGGCGTGGTAGGACAGGGCATTTTTAGCTCGGCTGTTTTCGAAGAAAACCCGAGGTATGTGATGACCTTGGTGTCGTTCGCGTTGTTGTCGTTGGCATTGTTGTGACAAACTTTTACCTTGGTCATAACTTTTGAATGGTAAATCATAGAGCCTTCATATATCACATGATTATTGCTTGGGACAAGACCTTTCTGTAGGTACCAAGTTCAAGGTCATCACTCAAGGTCAAGGTCATTTTTCATGGTCAAATTTCTTAAAAAAAATTAAACCTTGGTTAAACCTTTTAATGGTTAGTCATACAGCCTTCATATTTCACATGATTATTGCTTGGGACAAGACCTTTCTGTAGGTACCAGGTTCAAGGTCATAACTCAAGGTCATTTTTCAAGGTCAAATTTCTTTAAAAAATTTAACCTTGGTCATAACTTTTTATTGGTAAATCATAGCCTTCATATTTCACATGATCATTCCTTGGGACAAGACCTTTCTGTAGGTACCAAATTAAAGGTCATCAGTCAAGGTCATTTTTCAAGGTCAAATTTGTTTGAAAAAATTTAACCTTGATCATAATTTTTGAATGGTAAGTCAAAGAGCCTTTATATTTCGAATGATCATTGCTTGGACAAGACCTTTCTAATAGAACCAAGTTCATATATTTGAATTTGCCTAATAAATAATATACAGCCGAGCGTTGGCACCGGCTTGCAGTGCTCTTGTTTCACTTTGAAATCTTTAAAAAATCTTCTCCTCCAAAAGCGTTGGGACAATTTAAATGAAACTTGGCATGTATGTTCCTCGAGAGACCCTTTACTTAAATTGTTCAAGAAATTTTGATTGGCCCATCAATTTGGGCGAGGCATATTTGGAGCCTGAAATTTTTTAAACAACATCTCCTGGAACCACTGGGCCGATTTCAATGAAACTTTACCAGAATGTTTCTTGGTTGGCCCTTTCCAAAAATTGTTCCAAAATTTTGATTGGCCCATAAATATGGACGTGGCAGGGTGGGGCTTATTTTGAGCCCTAAAACTTTGATCAACATCTCCACCTGAACCATGGGGCCAATTTAAATGAAAATTTACCATAATGTTCTTTCAGTGACCTTTTTCAAAATTGCTCATAAAACTTTGATTTGACAATAAATATGGGCATGGCAGGGTGGGGCTTATTTTGAGCCCAAAATCTTTGAAAGACATCTCCTGAACCACTAGGCAAATGTCAATGAAACTACTAGAAAGTTCCTTTGGTGACCCTTTCCAAAAAATGCTCAAGAAATTGTGAATGGCCAGTAAATATGGCTGTGGAAGGGAGGGGCATATTTTTGGCTGACATTCTACCGACAATGGACATTGCACAATCACAATAGCTCACCTTGAGCACTTCATGCACAGGTGAGCTAAAAATGAGTTTTCTCAGATTCTAATGGATGGATACCAATTATATTGTACAGGAATGATCCTCTGGTGACCCTTTATCAGTCTACAAAAAATTATTGTGATCAGATGCAAACTGTTTTTTATGGGCGGAGGTCATTTTTAGATCCACTTGCCAAAGGCTGTTGAGCTTTTATCAGGGCCGTATGTCTGCCACGCGTGCGTGCTTCAACTTTTTCTTTAAACATCTTCTCCCAAACCAATGGGTGAATTTTCATGAAATGTTCCTTGGGTGGCCCTCTTCTAAAATTGTTAAAGAAATTTTGATAGACCCCCAAATTAGGCGTGTCATTTTTAGCTCGGCTGTTTTCAGAGAAAACCCGAGGTATTGCTATAGCCTCCGTGTCGTCGTCGCAAAAACTTTGACATTTTGTTATATCTCTGGTTCTACTGAAGGCATTCACTCGAAACTTGGCACACATGTTTACCATCAAAAGAGCAACCTAAACTATCAAGGGGGATAACTCTAGATGCATTTTGTACAAATTATGCCCCTTTTTTGACTTAGATTTTTTCCCTACTATCCAGCACTCGACAGCCGAGCGTAGGCACCCGTAGGGGGTGCTCTTGTTTCTCTTTGAAATCTTTAGAAATTTTCTCCTCCCAATCCATTAGGCAAATTTCAATGAAATTGAAATGGCATGGATGTTCCTTGGGTGACCCTTCATTAAATTGTTAAGGAAATTTTGATTGGCCCATAAATATGGGTGCAGCAGAGAGGGGCATATGTTGAAAAATCTTTGTACGACATCTCCTCCTGAACCACTGGGCTGATTTCAATGAAACAACAATGTTCCTGATGTGACCCTTTCTCAAAAATTGTTAGTGAAAATTTGATTGGCCAATAAATTTGGGCATGGCAGTGTGGGGCTTATTTTGAGCCTGAAATCTTTGATAGACCACTGGGCAGATTTCAATGAAACCTTACCTGAATGTACCTTGGGTGACCTTTCGAAAAATATTGATAGGCCCATAAATACGGGTGTTGCAGGGTAGGGCTTAATTTGAGCCTGAAATCTTTGAACTACATCTCCATCTGAACAACTTGGCCAATTCTAATGAAGCTTGATAAGAATGTCTTTTAAGGGCGGAGGTCAATTCTCCATGTTATATAGAGGAAACTTTGAAAATCATTTTCTCAGAATCTGATAGATATCTACCAAATTTTACATTTATGGTTTTCTAGTTGGAAAAGGTCACCCAAGGAACATTCTTGTATAGTTTTATATAAATCTACCTAGTGGTTCAGAAGATTTTTGGCTCAAAATAAGCCCTGCCTAGCTCATAAATAGGGGCCAATCAAAATTTCACCAACAATGTTGAAGACGGACATCAAAGAAACATTCTGGTAAAAAATCATCAGAATCACCTCAGTGGTTCAGGAGGAGATGTCATTCCAAGACTTCAAAGTGAAAAAATGCCATGCCCTGCCCCGAAATTCATGGGCCAATCAGAATTATTGGAACAAATTTTAAAGAGGGTCACCCAAGGAACAAAGTTTTATTGAAATGGGCCCTATGATTCCTGAGAAGAAGCAGTTTTAAAGATTGTTGACGCCGGACAACGCACGACAGACTCAGGGTGATCCTAGAAGCTCCCCTTGAGCATGTTGTGCTCGGATGATCTTACAAGAAATCGGTGATCAACAGTTCATGTTCAATGACTTTGTCCAGTTTTTCAAAGACTTCTCACAACCGTGTGGATATTCTAAATTGATAAGTCTAAATGCTAGAGACTTTCAATCAATGATTTTTTTTTGAACTTCTCCCTTTTCACCCTTTTTTGTGTGAAGTTGGTTGATTTTCAGCCAGTAATTTCCAAGGTGGTTTTTAGCTCCACTGGCCGAATGGCCAGCGGGCTATTGTCATGGCGGGGTGTCCAGCGTCCATAATCTTTTACTTTAAAAATCTTTTCCTCAAAAAGTACTGGATGGATTTCAATCAAATTTCACAGGAAAGTTCCTTGGGTGACCCTCTATCAGATTCCTTCAAAGAATTTTATTCAGATTCTTTAGTGATCCTTTATCAGTCTGCAAAAAATAATTGTGATCAGATACAAAATATGTATTTTATTGTCAGAGGTCATTTCTTTTGATATGTTATATGGTGTAATATTCAATATAGGGTAAAACAAACTTTGTTCAAAGTTTAAACAGACTGATTTCAACCAAAAATTATGGTAATTTTAAATCTGTGAAGTTGTATCATGCTGCAAATAATATTTGATTTGATGAACAGCATGCTTTTTATTGGCAGAGGACATTTCAACATGTAAAGTGAATATTTGATCACTTTTGGGATCACCTAAATGACAATTTTAATAATGGCTCATTAAATTTAACAAGTGTGAAGATTGTAGGATTGTAGGTTTGTAGGTCAGAAGGAAAATAAGCTTTGTTGGAATCTAAATGTGTAGAAACATTTGATGATTAAGCCTGAGAATACCCCCTGAGAATTGGTCAGTTAACTTGAACAAAGGGTGACTTCACAAAGAGAGCAAGTGGCCTACTGAGGTTCAGAGTGGGGAAAAAGAGCCAAGTTAACTGCACTCTAAGGCATTGGACAGAATAAATATATTAGATTTAATATTTCCCTTCTTATTATCATTAGTTAGAATTTTGTTTTGATGACAAACAATTATTGTGAAGTAACCCCTCTAAAGTGGTGTTTAATGAAAAGCGGAAAGATCTACTATCAAAATTTTGTAGATAATTGACCTGTATATTGTGCAGTAACATTCTGTTTGTGTTGAAATTGTTAATTTTGGATTTCAAACAAATTACACTGGAATGATCCTTGTTTTATACGGCCTAATCATCCTCTAATAATCATGGAGCAAATCAGTCGCTCAAGCGCCTCTAGTTATTCAAAAGTCATTGTTTGACATACAAACATGAATGACGGACACAAAGCCATGAGAATTAGAAATAGATGCCTCTTGTGGCATACCAAAGAAAAATAACAAGGTAAGAAGATTGTTCTGACTCTAATTATCGAACATATAACACACAATAATAAAAGGACTGAAGTACCTGAAAATGGCCATAATTCTTATGTTTAGACCACGCGAAAGATGTTGAAGGAATACAAATCTTCACATCTGGATAACATCAATCTTTTAACCCATTAACAGACAGACAATTTTAAGACCATTCCGAAATTCAGAGCTGAGATCTTAAATGGGAAAATGTGACTTATAGGGTAGAAAACAATATGAGAAAAAAATAAATGGGTTGTAACAAGTACTTTCTCCTTTTCTCACAATGTCTTCCTAAATTTTTCTTTACAGGGTAAAAAAGCTGGTTTTTGTGGGAATGGGCCAAGTGGTATATCATTTTGGTTGTTTGGACTTAAAATACAAAAGTACTATAGCAATAAGTGTCTGGGTTTTCTTATAACTAATTATGCAGCAAGAGTTATGCATGCAGATCAATCAATGCCTGAAGATGTAGATTAGTAATAAGCCTAAGAATTAAGAGTCACCAATTCTAATTACAATGAATTTAGAGTTTGTACATCAATTTATTATCTAATTCAAGACTGCCAAATTTGAGACTAGTCCCATTTCAAGGGATTTGCAGGCGAGAATATAAGGGCAAGGGCAGTCTGAGACGTATTATGCTCCCCAAATAAGGCATTGTCACAAAAAAAAAGTTTGCACTCAATGAAAAAAGTTTGCTGTTGATTGCTTCTATAGGGTACTTAAACAATCTGGTGATACTTGTAAAGTGTTTTACTTCTACTCAGCCAGTTCTAACCAACATTAAACTTTAAAATTCATTGCAATGAATCTTAACTGTTTAACCTGAACACTTTTTGAGAGGCAGTTATTATAGGGTAAAGGGTTGAATATTTTACAATGATGTTATAGGGTAAAGGGTTGAATATTTCACAATGACATTCTGCAAAAGAGTTTTGTCATTTTCTGCTCAGTACTGAAATATGAGACACAGAGACCTAACATAAAGGTAACAAACATTAAGCCCCCTTTTTCCATGACATTTTTGTTGTATGAAATTTTCAAATAGTTAATGGTCAAGGGGGTCATCTGATTTGCTACTTGAATATGAAATTTCATCAAATTCTGAACATAACACCAGGAGAAATGAAAGAAAAATGTAACAAACATTTAGCCCCCTTTTTTCCATGATATATTTTTGTATGAAAATTTCGAAATTGTTTATAGTACAGGGCAACTAATTTGCCACAGGCCTAATTATCCTGATAATGATTATTAGAGGATGATGAGGCTGCTTAAATGAGAATTGAAGTGAATGAATATGTGAATGTTTATTTCAAGTAAATAAGAGTTTTTAAGTGTCATATGCTGAAATATTTCTGCATAAAAAAGTCTTGATCAGTGAATAACATTGAAAATTGATTTCTACCTGTTACACACATATTTTTCATTTAATCACAATAATTTTGTGCAGTCTGATAATGGGTCACCCAAGGATCATTCTAGTGAAATTTGAGTAAAATCCAAATATAAAAATTTCATCACTAATAGAATGTTACTGCACAATACACCCATATACTGGTACTTTGTCTGAAAAATTTTGGTTTTTTTTCATTAAACAGTAGTAAAATGATGTGACTTCAAAATATTTTTTTGTCATCAAACAAAATTCTAACTGATGATAATAAGAAGTAAAATATTCAATCCAATATATAGATTTTATTCTGCCCAATGGTTAGAGTGCAGTCAACTCAGCTCTTTCTACCCCACTCTGAACCTCATCTAATGAAAACATTTTTGCAGACTGATACAACTCTATAGAAATAGAATACAGAATATGGAGATAATACTTTAATATAAGACTCAGAGCGCTAACATAAAGGTAACAAACATAAAACCCCCCTTTTTCATGACATACTTTTAGACACAAATTTCAAATAGTCAGGTAACAAACATCTAGCTCCCCTTTTTCCATGATATATTTTTTGTACGAAAAATTGTACAAAAAATTCAAATTGTTTAAAGTAAAAGGCATCAAATTTGCTACTCAAATATGAAATTTCAGTTAATTCTGACCGTTAGACTAGGAAACATTTGAGAAAACCTGAATTATACCCTTAGTCCCCTTTTCCCGTGGTGAGGCCTCAAATCAAACAAGATGTGTTTGTGAAACACGAATGCCCCGAATTTTTTTTTTTTTCAAAGTTTGACCTTGACAGATGACCTTGACCTTGTCACATGACCTTGACTTTGGACCAGTGGATGCGGATCATTGAGATCTATCATCATGCCAAATATTAGCTTTGTATCTTGAATAGGCTTGAAGATATTGGCAAGGTTAAGTTTGGTTTAAGTTTTCGGACAGACAGACGGAAGGACAGATAGACAGACAGACAGACATTAGTAAAACAATATGCCCCTGCTCCATGGATGCGGGGGCATAAAAACCAAGACAGATGCATCCACACTATTTCATAGGAAGTTCACTTGGTAAGTTTCATTTCACAGAATTACAGACAGAATTACAGACAGACAGACGAAGCGGGGACTATATGCTCTCCCTTTGGGGAGCATAAAAAACTAGATTTTTAAAAATCCACTAGATTCTTTTAATGCTGTGACCATTAATGCCGTAATTTTATCAGGATCCGTAACTCTTGGCAGCCAAAGCTGCAAGGCACAAGTTGATGCTGAAGGTAGTCTACCATCACAAGTGTAAAAGTCAATGTCGATCTTTTTTGTGAACCCACAAGGGGGAATATGATCAGCACCCGTGATAAACACAAGAAGTTCTGAAAATGTAGCATTAGCATCACCATCTGAAAAAGAAATAACAATGAAGATAACTTTTCTTTTGAAGAGTCTGTTTGAAGTGGGCAAAATATTTGTCACAAAGACCATTGTTTTTACAAGTTTGCTTGAAGGGGGATGTTTTGGGTTTCTATGCAATGTTTCTACTTGCTAAAATCTGCCCTTTAGAAATATATAATATAGAATATCAAATGAAACTCCCCTTTTATCATTATTATTACAATATTCATTACTTCAACTGGCATGTTATCATGTTTAACCTTTCAAATATTTTGTGAAAATTGCTATTTTGGCAAAGGAAGTACATTCTTCAATATTTGAGTTTAATAATAACTACTCAAACATACTAATTTTTGACTTTGGACATTTTTAAAAATCTTCAGTTATATCTTGGCTAATTTCACTTATTCAGGTGCTTCCTCATAAATACTAGGCTGAAGCTCTGAAATGTCTTGTTTTTTTTGACATACCCTCATTAACAGTCAGGGGTAAAAACTAAGAATTTTAATTTAAGGGGCCCAGACTGCCAAATATATCATATTTAACATAAGGGGTACAGGCATTTTCTCTTAAAATTTGGGGCCCAGCCCAAATATTAGGGACCATTGTCGACTGACTGGGTCCCTGTTAGACTTTATTCCTGCCAGTGATCCGGCCAAGATTTGAACCCATAATTTTTAACTACTCTCGGATAAAGAGTACATTAATACCTTTATGCACATAAAACTCAATATTTGAATGTGATACTCTTTCAAAAAGTTTAACATAGATTAAGATTTGTTTGTTAAACATGAATGCATTTCCGACTGCAAATGTTCTAAAATTTTACATTCATATCTGACCTTGACTGACAACCTAGACCTCACTATTGATAATTAACTGGAGAAACACACACATATTATAAAAACAAGAGGACCATGATGGTCCTAGATCGCTCACCTGCGTCTCTTTGACCTCTGGGACATCACTTTAATCAAATAGGCAGATGTAAAAAAGGAGATAATTTCTACATAAGATCAATACCATGGAATGTTTTTAGCACCTCAGGGTCTTGATATGAACAAACTTGGAAGGGGCCCACTAGATGATGCTACATACCAAATATGAAAGCTGCCTGACCTCTGGTTTCGGAAAAGAAGAATTTTAGCTCAGCTGAGCACATAGTGCTCAAGGTGACTTTTGTGATCATTGAATGTCTGTCGTGCTTCGTCTGACGTCAACAATTAAAGTGTTGACACTCTAGAGGCCACAAATATTGTCCAATGAATGTTCATAGAACTTGGTCAGAATGTTCTTCAGGTCAAAGGATGAACCCTATTGAAAATGGGAAGCATCTGTGCCATATCACAGGAGAAGGGGCCTAAATGACATTTTACTTGTTTACACTGTAGAAGCCACAAATATGGTCCAATCTTCCTGAAATTTGGTCAGAATATTTGTTAGGTCACAAGGATGAACCCTATTCAAAATGGGAAAGATCTGTGCCATATCACGGGAAAAGGGGCCTTAGTGACAATTTTCTTGTTTACCACAAATATAGTCCAATCTTCATGAAACTTGGTCAGAATGTTTGTCAGGTCATAAGGATGAAGCCTTAAAATGAGAAGGATCCATGCCAAAGCATGGAAAAGGGGGTCTTAATAAAAATTTTCTGGTTAGCAGTCTAAGAGGCCTCAAATCGTAAAAGTACAACTTAGCTGGAAAATGTTATTTATTAAATGAGACAAGGATAAGAAGGTGAGAGATATAGGACCATCATTGTCCTCTTGTTAAAGATTTTTGCTCTATGATTCTATGTAAAAAAGGTTGCCCCCGTGTGTAGCCAAAATATTATCCTAGGGTCTTCATATGAACAAACTTGGTAGAGATCCACTAGCTATATACCAAATATGAAAGCTGTCTGCCTTCTGGTTCAGAGAAGATTTTAGAAGATTTTCATTTTTTTACCCTTCGGAAGAGCTAAAAGGGATGCGCCCGGGCATAGCCCAAATATGACCCCGGGGTCTTAATATGAACAAACTTGGTAGAGGCCCACTAGGTGATGCTACATACCAAATATAAAAGCTGTCTGACATCTGTTTTAAGAGAAGAAGATTTTATAAGATTTTCCCTCTTTGATTCTATGTAAAAAGGGTTGCCCCTGGGTGAGGAGCCCAAATACGATCCCAGGGTCTTGATATATATATGAACAAACTTGGTAGAGGTCTACTAGATGATACTACATACCAAATATGAAATCTGTCTGCCAAATGGCTTCAGAGGAGAAGATCTTTGAAGATTTTCATATTTTCACCCTTTTTGTTAAGGGTAAAGGGAAAGTTAAGGGTTGATTTCTTTATTTGAACAACTTTGGTAGAGCTTGACGCAAGGAACATCCCTGCCAAGTTTCATCAAGATTGGCCCACTGGTTAAGGAGGAGAAGATGTTTAAAGAAATTGTGGACACGCATGTCGGATGCCGGACATTGTATGATCACAATAGCTCACCTTGAGCACTTCGTGCTCAGTTAGCTAAAAACTACTGGATACTATGATAACCCCAAAAGGCAAATATCTAAATTTGAAGATGATCTTAAACTTGATGTTAGCAAAAAGGTGTTACCTCAACAACAAAATCTATGGCATATAAATGGACAGGATAATATTTATATGGTCCCAATTTTAAAATGTACTCCTATTCAACCAAGTATACCTTCAATTGACTGCAGAAAGGATTCAAAACCAAAAACAGTTGTATCTTCAGTATTTCTTGAGTTTGATCCCTGTTCACTGTAATTGTATTTACAGAGCTTCAGGAAGTCATCCCCAGTTATAGCCTTTGGTTCATAACAAAACAGTGGCTTGAAGGAGTCTGCATGGGCAATGACAAGATCCCATGCTTTATTTACATCATTCATTCCACTTGTAAACTGGAAAATTTCTGCTGATATCCTAAAATGATAAAAGTACACTCGCATAGGTATGATTCCCTTTGATAAACTGCCTATTCTTATGTAAATTAAAGCCCATTTGATAAATTATTCTTAGAATTTTTCATTATCCACACATGATAGAGCCTAACTAATACATGTGCTTTACAGTGATCTTCCCAGATAGTGCAACACTGATTCTGATTCCATTATTGAAATTAGCCCCTTCCATAGAGCAAACAAACCCAAATTCTTTGAAACATATGGCAAAAGGTCACCCAAGGATCATTTTTGTCACATTTGGTTTATTTCTGTTCCTTACTTTATTAGGAGAAGATTCCTAAAATATAAGTTTCCGGGTGACGGACCAGTCCATAAAATCTTATATTGCTGGCAAGGCCGTGTAATATTTGTTAAATATATCAAAATGATTATTCCCAGTATCAGAAAAATTGTTGACCGTGCAGGAAATCATACTCATGAGTAACTATTTAAAAGTAGTCTGTTTAAAACTAAGGTACATGTATTCCTGGCAGTAGTTATCTACATTGGCAATAGAGCAACAGATTTTAATATTAGACAAAACCAGCTCTATTACAACAAGAGCCATGGCCGTCCTCTGCAATAACAGCTTGATAGTAAACTAAAGCCTAATAGATTTAGGATTCTTTTGTACTGAGTTTCCTCATTATGAGTTCTACCACTTCAAAAAATGCATGGTTCTTGTGCACCGCATTTCTTCTGAATGAGGTCTATCCACTTATGAAGTTTCAAGTTGATAGCTATTATACTTTAAGAAATATGCTTCTGACAATTTCTAAGTGTTTAAATAACAAAGGGCAATATCTCCTAAATAATGCAAGCAAGCATTGTGGTTCTTGTGCCCTGCCCTTCTCAATGAGGTCTACCCACCAATGAAGTTTCAAAGTTAATCGCCTATTTAATTTAGGAGATATGCTCCGAACAAGTTAAGTGACGAAGGTCAGAATGAGGGATGGAATGACAGACAGAAGCCATTACTGTATCCCCTTTGTCGACAAAAGTGGGGCATAATAACTCAAATATGCAAGCTTAAGTACATGACACTCTCCATATTGTCATCTTTAAGTGTGTAAAGTATCAAGTACCTAGCACTTACAGTTTAGAAGATATGCTCCGTATAAAAGTGTGACAGATGGACAGACAGAATCTACTAAACCTATAGTCCCCAAACCAATAACAGTTGGGGGACTAATAATTGATAGCATAAATCTTTATAACTTTACTTGATTTTTTTCAAATAAGCAATGACAAGCAAAGTACACAATTGTCACCTTAGATTATTGTTGTTTGCTATTCGAAATTTGTTTGTTTTAAAGGGTTACAAGACAGAGCAATTACCTGTAATAGATGTAATGTTTCATTATCATCTGTATTAAATTCTCTTTTTCACCCCTGGCCATTCTGTAGACATTGCTGATTCCTATATCTAACAGTTGGTCCCCATATGTCGCCAAGAATAAGTCTTCCTTATAAAAATTATCAGCTTCTCTCAACTGAAAATATACCCAATTCAAATTACAAACAAGCAAATTCGTTGAATTGATATCACCCGCCGAACATATTTTCATTGTCAATGGAGTAAATATCAAACTTAGGTACAGGTTTATCTACATCAACCTATAGATTTCAAGAAAAAGCATGGAAACGAATGTCACTCTGTATTTATATGGCTTAAACAGTCAGGGGCAGTAACTCTAAATTCGACAGTCGAACCGGGTAACCCTGACAATATGCGCATGTCCTCTTTGTAGTAGTGCTGTGTGCCAAGTTACATTAAAATCCGGTCTACAGTTTTCAAGAAATAGCACAGAAATGAATGTCACTCTGTATGTATATGGCTTAAACAGTCAGGGGCAGTAACTCTAAATTCGACAGTCGAACCGGGTAACCCTGACGATATGCGCATGTCCTAATTGTGGTGAAGCTGTGTGCCAAATTTCATTGAAATCCGGTCTATAGTTTTCAAGAAATAGCGCGGAAACGAATGTCGGACGGACGGACGGAAGGACGGACAGACATGGCAAAAACATTTTACCCCCCCCCCCCCCCTCCCCCCCAAAAAAATTTTTTCGGCGGGGGATAAAATATTTTTTATCATCACCAATATTAATTCATGATATAAATAAACCTATGAAGTATACTTTAATCAATCAGCAGATGTGTATCATTGAGATCTATCATCATGCCAATTATGAATATTGTATCTTGAAAGGGCAATAACTCAAAAGTTAGGCTTGGTAGAGTTATATCTTATACACTGCACTACCCCTTGGTAAGATCTATCCACCCATAAAGTTTCATGATCATAGCTATTATACTTTCGGACATTCACCAGACAAGATACAAGTATGAAAAACAACAAACAACAATAACTCAGTTCATAGGCATGGTATAATTTTAGAGAAATTCCCCGGACAAAAACAACGTATGAAAAGCAACAAAGGGCAATTACTCCCAAAATAATCTAGGTAGAATTATGGTTCTTGTGCACTGCACTCCGTAATCATGAGAGGAATATAACTGCTAAGTTTCAAGTCAGTAGGACTTAACCCAACATAGTTATGCCCCGGACAAATAAGTGGATGCTGGCTGATGCCCAGACGCCACAGGTGATCCCATTATACATTCCATCTTTGACAGGCCTATAAAAAAGGTCAAATGGCATGAAGGAGTCTCTCTAAAGCTTTCAGCCTATGGCAGCTGTAAACAGTCAGATGCCATTATTAATAGTTACAGAGTTGATTTTTGGAAAAGCATTACCTCACGAATCATGGTTATGGCATTTTCTGGCATCAGGTTTTCTACTTCAACCAGCTGAGTTTCTTTTCCAACCATTATGTCAAACAGATCAGATGAAAGAAAATGAAGTCCTGGACCATCTTGTGCCAAAGATAACCCCACAAGTCTCCCTATAAGGCGGTAATGTCCTTTCTCTAACAATGGCATAGCATGTGTAAATATTTTGCTGTTTTCTGGTCCCTCAAAATATCGAGATTGGTGCAAGCCCTTCATCACCAGTCTATGAAAACATGAAGATAATTGTGTCCTCAATTGCTCACCTGAGTCATCTGCTAGTTAACCCTTTCCTGTTTTTCAAAATCTCAGACCTGTCCAAATCTAAAGTTTTTGCAGACAAAATTTAAAATGGATATAATTTGGAAAATAACCATTCAGAAGGGTAGAATTTTTTTTCAAAATTTCTTCTCTTTCTTTGTTTTTTCAATTACATAATCACAGGGTCATAAACACAAGTGATTGTACAGGTAAGGGTTAAAGTTTTGACCAAGGTTAAAATATTATTATTTTTATAATCAAATTTGACCTTGAAAAATGACCTTGACTGATGACCTTGAACTTGGTATGAACAGAAAAGTTAGTCAGATGCAATCATCATGTAAAATATGAAGGCTATATCTCTTACCATTCAAAAGTTTTGAGCAAGGTTAAAGTTTGTCACACCAATGCCAACGACCCAAAGGTAATCTTAATACCCCAGGTTTTGTTCGAAAACAGCCGAGCTATAAATGGAAGAGAACAATCAGGCAATGATAGATCTATGCCAAGCATGATTGCCTTGATCTTTACACATTGGGAGGCAATAACTCTTGAACATGGTCTAAAAGAGCAATTGTATCCTTCAGCCATAATTTCATCAAAATAGGTAGATAACAACCAAGGTATGCTACATTCCATACAAAACCCATCAGCCTTCTAGTGAAGAATAATATCTTTTCAACTTACTCAAATTGCACCTTTTACCTATTTTGGATGCCTAGGGTATGACCACTTTGGACCCTAAAGACACAATCTTGAGTGAAAAGGCACAAAACCAATGTCCAAGGCCTAAAAGGTTTAGTAGAAGAATATTGAAATTGCTTGAATCAAGCATTTTTTTTTCCAAAATTTGGACCTCTGGAGCAGGCATTTTCTACTCTAGAGGTATAATTTTAGCAAACTTGGTAGCATACCCTGTGGTTATGCTGTATATGAAATGTGAATACCCTTGGAAGTGCAATTTATAAATAGAAGATTTTCAAAGAATAATTAAACTTTCCCATCTCCACAAGCAATGGCATCCATAAATTTCATGAAATTAATTTTTTAGCCACTTTTGTTGAACTTCATCATGTGAACATTCTTGCAAAGTTTCAGCATGATCAGCTTCCTCTTTAGGGCAGAGGGACAGACAGTAGGCAATGACCAATCACAATGGGCTATTAAGTATTTACCTAAATAATTCTAAAATAATAGAGTAAACCATGAAGAAAATACTAGTACCAGTATATAATTTACTATGACTTTTGAAAAAAAATTGACTGTTGCATTATTCGAACCAAAGATATACCTGAAAAACTCTCTCCTTGGGCCACCTTGATCTTCTCCAATCTCACCAGAAAACTTCACATACAGTCTGGCTCTCAAATCTAATGCTTTTCTGTCTAGGCCTTTTATAGCAGTCTCCAACACATTACTTCTCATAACAAGAAGTTTAGTAAGATTGTTCTCATCCACAGTCTCTTCTTGGAATTTGCTTATAATCTCATTTATGTCAGAGTTTCTTCTGCAATACAAAAAAAGAGGACCTGAGGGCCCTAAATCGCTCACCTGAGTAATGTTTTAATAATGTCAAATGTCCCAGAGAAGAAGATCAAATGCAATCAATTAATTAGTTGTACAAAGTGAGACAAGAGGACCATGATGGTCCTAGAGTCTCTTTGATCAATTGTTACATCACATCAATTAATAAGGCAGATGTCATAAAGAAGATATTTCTACATAAAACCAAGTTTCACAAAGTTTGGGCCATATTTGTGGCCATTAGAATTATTTCAAGTAAATAATCATCAAGACTCCTTTTCCTGTGATATGGCATGAATCCTTCCCATTTCAACAGAGTATATTCTTGTGACCTAGCAACCATTTTGACCAAAATATATTGAACAAGAGCTGTCTGAGGGCAGCAAAGCTCGACTATTCCATGGACTGGCTAGTAACAGCAAATCAACATCGACATTGGAAAATTCCATTAAATGAAAGTTAAGAGAAAAGAATCTTTGTCTAGATGCTGATATCATGGTCACAGAAACATGTGCAAAGTTTCAAAGCAATATCTTATTAGTAGAAATAGAGATATAACTGATGTACAACATGTGCATGTAAAAACTTAACCAGGAATTTCTAAGTCCTAAAAGGGTTAAATTTCATTAGATTCAATATCAGAGTAATGAATCTTTGTCTAGAGGCTATATTATGGTCACAGAAGCATGTGCAAATTTTCCAAGCAATTGCTTCAGTAGAATTAGAGTTATACCTGATATACAACATTTGCACGTAAAAACAGCTGATCTAAAATTTAATTTTCTGGTCTAAATAAATGATTTTATTGGTAGTATAGTTACAATGTTTGCTGACTGTGATTGGTCATTTTTTTATGTTTTAACCCTTTGCTGTTTAATCCCTGCTTTTAACGTGTCTGTGATTTTATGATTGAGAAAACATTGTGAAAAAAGAAGAAATTGCTTCTGACAAGCAATTTCTTCTTTTTCCACATTATTTTCTACCGTACTGAATGGTTATTTTTCAAATTAAATCCTCTTTTAATTTTCGTCTGCAAAACCTTTGAATTTTGACAGGTCCAAAATTTTGTAAAACAGGAAAGGGTTAAACAACTTAATGCTGCATTATAATTGATGGCAGGATCACTTAAGCTTGCTGATAAATGAGACAGGAATTAGGCTGAAACACTTTTTGAACAATTGCATTAATACAATTTGCACACCTCTGTACAAAAAATGTCCTTTTTGAATATATATTTAACATGAAACTCAACCTACCCAATATCTGGTTCAAAGCTGTCAAATAAAGCTCTCTGAAGTTCTTCATCTTCACTGTCAAGTATTTCAATATCATCTAGGTGATTGGCAGCCTCACTGAATAACAAGAGGACAATCCTAGATCACTCACCTGAATAATATACCCAGACTGGCCACATCCATATTTTGGGGTCAATCAAAATTCCATGAACAAGTTTTCAGAAGGGTCACACATGGAACATTGATGCCAAGCTTGTTTGAAATCTGCCCATTGGTTTGGAAGGAAAAGATGTTTAAAGACATTGTTGATACCTTCAAATGCACCACAAGACGGACAAAAGGTGATCACAATAGCTCACCTTGAGCATGTTGTGTTCAGGTGAGCTTAAAACTAGAGCATCTCATTTGGAGGCACACACTTGGCTGTTCAAGTGCTTGAAAGTAGGTAAAACTTGTAACTTGATAATGTGGCATAATTTTGATAAACATTACATGAGAATGTGTCAACAAAGGAATTACTTATTGCCAAAGTTTTCCGTCAATTGACAACACTTGTGCAGATAACAACCTGGCTATAGAAACTAGAGGCGCCTGAGCGCCTGATTTGCTCCACACGCCTGAATATTTTGATAATGATAATTAGAGCATGATAAGTGAAGTGAATTAATGAGTGAATGTTTATTTCAAGTAAATAAGTGTTTATAAGTGTCATATGCTGAAATATTTCTGCATACAAATCTCATAAGTGAATAACTTTAAAAATTGACCTCTACCAGTTACACACATATTTTACACACATATTTTTCATCTAATCACAATAATTTTTGTGCAGTCTGATAATGGGTCACTCAAGGATCATTCTAGTGAAATTTGGTTAAAATCCAAAAATAAGAATCCCAATACTATCAGAATGTAACTAGACAATATACTGGTGCTTTCTCTGCGAAATTTTGATTGTAGATCTTTCTGCTTTTCATTAAATATTACTAGAAGGATGTTACTTCACAATAATTATTTGTCATCAAAACAAATTCTAACTAACTACTATTCAAACTTTTCCCAGGTTACTTATTTCAACTTATGTTTCTATACATTTGGATTTTAACAAAGGTTTTGTTTCTTCTAATCTATGATCTTTACACCTATTAAATTTCAAAAGTTTCTGAGAAAAGCCACCTTTTAATATATATGGAAATTAGCCTCGCCCACTACAGCCATGATTTTCAACCGATTGAAAATCTTTGAAGGAATCTGATAGAGGGTCACCCAAGGAACATTCCTGTGCAATTTGATTGGAATCCATCCTGTACTCTAAGAGGAGAAGATTTTTAAAGTAAATGATTACAGACAGACGGACAACAGACACCCCGCCATGACACTAGCCAGCTGGCCTTTCAGCCAGAGGAGCTTAAAACATGTAAGTGTCTAGCACGAAAAAAAGCCTGAATAATACTCCCCACCAGGGCATTGTTCTAGTATAAGTGCTTTTAATACATAATTTATTTGCAACATGATAATAAAAATTGAGTAAAATTTTCATGTTCAAGGGAGATAATTTGGCAAGAACTTTGTGTCATATTGTAGGGAAAATGCTCCAGAAGATAAAAATAATGTTTAAGTTGGCAGGTTCATGGGGAAATAATGGGCAGCTAATATCCGTACGGTCATGAAAAATTCAAAATTACTAGTTTACACTAAAAAGTACATAGTCTATAAATATGAAAGGAGTAGCAGCAATAATGTAGGAAAAATACTTCAGGTAGTAACAAAATATCAAAATTAATAGTTTTAGGAGAGATAATTCATCAAGTAATTTAGTTGGGTTCTAAAAACTTATGAAGCACAAGCTTACATTACCAGCTATATTGTATATAATTCACTTCAGTACTGTGATAGTTCAGGAGAAAAGCTCCGTAAAGAAAATTATATGAAAATGACTTATTCAAGGAGAGATAATTCAGCAACAATAGAGACTTCAAAATTGCAGGTACCCAACTTCGAATACAAATACACATTAGGTTTTAATTTCAAGGAAGTACATGCAATAGTGTAAAAGAAATGCTCCAGACAACAATAATTTAGTGAAATTTGCATGATCAAGGGGAGATAATTCAGAAATTAGTAAGAGTAGGGGCTCCAAAATTACAAGCCAAGGTTACTTTAAAGCCCCTTTAGGTGTATATGTGCCACTCTGTGAGGCTCTTGTTGATAATATATATACAGCCCTAGTTTCAAGTAAATGCTTCCTGAAAATGTCACCTTTGCACTTCAATTCCACCACCAATGATACAGAAAAAACATGGTTATGACAATAACTTGGTTTTTCCCCAGAAACAATCAAACCAAAACTAAAATTGTTACCTTGTAGTGTTCTCAATGGTTTCTGTCCTACCTACTTGCCCATGACTGTTTCTTCTCTGAAATTGAAATTGTTAATGTTGTGAATTATACCGTCCAGGACTTCCTTTACATCTTGGACACTATCTAGTTGATACTGATGCCATAAGCCATCTTCACTTCATTCATCCACCTTTGCGTTACATAATCAAAATAACTTAATACAATTTATCATGTGTTATGGACAAAGATGAGGCACAATACTCTAAGAGTTATCGACTTAAATATCTATGGTATTGTTGCATTGATTTAGTAATACAGTCAACTCTTGTTACAAGGACCACATTTGTTCCTGATAAAAATGCCATTATAAAGAAAATGTCGGTGTATTGAAAATCACCCCTTTATGCACAATTTACACTGAATAACAAGTTATATACTCTTTTTTACCGCTGTATATCACTAAAATATCTACAAGACTTAAAACTGAAAGTTGAAACTTGATACTTATTACTTTTTGAAGAAATCTTTGATAGATATCTGTCCTGAATCATGAAAATTGTTCTTTACAGAATGATAGTTTCCACGCACTTTCTATGTTTTCATAGTTGTATTTGGTTCCCTGTTGTTTAAAAATGATTTTGAAAGTTTTTAAACATGATTTGGCTTAAAATTGAGAGACAGTGAAATAATCAAATTATATTATGGTGAATCAATTATGGAATTTTTTGCTTTAACATATCACTGATTGTCGATCTACCTATTTTGGTAGTCCACTCTTTTGTAAAATAATTCTACAACTGATCCTGTTTTTTATTTTTAATGAGCAGATTTGTATTCTGAAATCATCTGCCTTTGCTAAAATAGAGTTGGGTTCTAAGTCTCTTTGCTGGAGGCTCAGCCAATTTTTTTTTCAAATTAGATCATCACAAAATATATGACTAAGATGTTTGCCTAACAATCAAGCCAAATAAAATGCCATTTTTGCCAAGAAAAAACCAAGTGAATGAAGAGGTCAAATTAAACTTGTTGAATGCAAAGTGGTGAACTTTACCTTTTTTTATAAATAAGTTTTGACAATGTCACCCTCAACCAACCAAAGACTAACAGACGAGAATATTTATATTTATTGAGAATATTTATATTTATTGTGTTTCGGGTGGTTTAATTGTCAATAGTTGCTGAAGGAGTAAACTTGTATTTGTACTTCAGCATAATTAAGAGAGAAAATGAGAAAATGATTTTCAAAGTTTACACTGTATAACATATAGAGAAATGACCTCAACCCATAAAATACATATTTTTCAACCTATCACAATAATTTTTGTGAAGTCTGATAAAGGGTCACTCAAGGATCATTTCAGTGAAATTTGGCTAATATCAATCAATTACATTCAGAGAAATGATGTTCAAAGAAATGACCTTCGCCCATAAAATGCATATTTTTTATCTGATCACAATAATTTTTGGTAGACTGATAAAGGGTCACCCAAGAATCATTACAGTGAGATTTGGTTGATATCCATTGGTTAGATTCTGAGAAAATGATTTTCAAAGTTTCCACAGAGAAATGACCTCCGCCCATAAAATACATATTTTCCATTCGATCTCAAAAAATTTTAGTAGATTGATAAAGGGGCACCCAAGGATCATTCATATAAAATTTGATTGGTATCCATCCATTAGAATCTTACTTTTTACCATATTTGGAAATTAGCCAAGCCCATTAAATCCATGTTTTTCATTGGATCAAAATTTCTTGGACGACTTTGAAAGAGGGTCACCCAAGGATCATTCCTGTGGAGTTTGGTTGAAATTCATCTATTAGTTTCTGAGGAGAAGATTTTTAAAGAAAAAGTTTACGACCGGACAGACGGACGGAGACAGACACAACACCATGACAATAGCCCCAATGGCCTTCAGCCATTGGAGCTTAAAATAGCAACTGGGAAATTCCTAGGTTACTGACCATGTATTAAAAAACAACATATATATAGGGATTTTCCACTTTTGTTCCTCAATATTTTGTGTCGATGTCGGAAAACGAAAATGCCGTTGAAACATGAGAAAAATACACTGTGCATTTCCCAACAAATAAGAGTAGGTTTACCAAAATGTTGATGTAACGGATATCAATCAAACGGGAGATGACTGTACTGTCACTGATTATCTAATATTATTGTTAATAAATTGTGATAGTTGCAGTAGTTGGATGCCAACATCTTTGTAAATAAACCTAGCTCATGACAATACGAGGAAAAGCATTACGAGCAGTGTCCTCTAAGTCTTGCATGTTGTTACATAGCAGTTGTTTCTGACAGAGCAACTGGAATGTCAACCAATATACTTTAATCTACAATGAGAGTTTATATAAACATACCAAACTCAAGTTTTGTCTTCGAAACTGTACTGTTGGTGTATCTGCTGCTGTGAAAAGGAATTCATCTGAAGAACTAGAACTTAGAGACAGTGGTGTATTTCTTGATGAAAGCTCTGAAGTTTGGTTATTTGCCGGAGAATGTGAAGTATCTAGGATAGCGGATAATGATGGCTGTGAAGTACTACAACACAATGGACTCTGTGGAAAAGAAGATACAGGCTGTAGAGCAGATGATGATGGCTGTGGAGCAGATGATGAAGTCTGTAGAGCAGATGATGATGGCTGTGGAGCAGATGATAAAGTCTGTAGAGCATATGATGATGGTTGTGGAGCAGATGATGATGGTTGTGGAGCAGATGATAAAGTCTGTAGAGCAGATGATGATGGTTGTGGAGCAGATGATGAAGTCTGTAGAGCAGATGGTGAAATCTGTGGTGCAGACATGGATGGTTGTGAAGCAGATGTTACAAGCTGTTGAGCTGATCTTAAAGGCTGAAAAGTAGATAATGTAGGCCGTGAATCTGAAGATGATTAATGCTAAAGCAGTTTGTTTTATGAAAATAGCCCTGTCAAAAAAAAGCATGAAATATATTGGGAACAGAGTTATGGTCAAGGTGGAAGCTAGATGCTCACCCTTCTGGAGACATGCTTGGATTTAATGTATGACTTTGGGCTGTGATCTTGACCTTAGAGCTTTCCAAAAATTTGTTTCCAATGGCACACCTATGCATTTAAAAGATTAATTGTGCCTAGTTAAACTGAAATCCATCCATAGTTTTATGAGCTATGCTCTCAACATGCTTAATTTTAATGCTTGACATGGAGTTGTGACCTTGACCTTGGAGCTTTCTTTATATGTGAATTTGTATTGAAATTCAGCTTTAATTGCAGGAGCCATGCTTTGAACAATCCCAATTTCAATGCTTGACCTTGATCTATGACCTTTGGACTATCATATATGTCAGGACAATATCATAAGGAATTCAAGTGAAGTTTCATCGAATTTAGACCATTGATTGTGGAAAATGGAGTCAGCCATACAGAATGTCAGACAAAATTGTGGATTATGCTCACTCTTTGGAAAATAAAAATTTGGAGGAATTTTACATCAAATATATGAAGCATTTTGTTTCCTGTTTAAATCATGAATTCCACTATCAATCGGCAGTAAGGGGCATCTCTACAAATAAAGTAGAAAAACCACTCCAGATCATACACTGCCTTATCAATTTATTTTGGACAACTTGGTTTACGGTCCTTTATGCAGTGATCTGCCAAGAAATATTATTCACTGGACAATTGGCTCCAGACGGAGACGGAATAACGGACAGAAAAAGCAATGACTATATGCCCTCCCTTTGGGAATTTAAAAGGTGGGCCTTACTAATAAACTTCCAATATTCTTAATAATCATAGACTTTGAAAAACATTGCAAGCATTCAAGATTAAGTAAGCCTTTGGGACAGCTACACTTTCCAATCACTAATTCTAAAATTCGAAGATGTAAAGACAGTATAATATCTCATTTAATAGCTACCAGTTACTATCTTTCCATATCTATTGTATTTCAAATGAAATATTTAAATAAAAGAATACACAATAGAAGTGCTCAATTCTCAAATGTGTGTTTTTTGGTTTGTTTTTTTTTTAAGTTGGACAATATGGTTTAAATTTCTTGTCAAAGTGCAATCAGTTGAATTTAACTAGCTATGAGTATACCCTAAATATTTAATTTCCAATTACCCAACACAGGGCAGCATATTGATTTTATTGGGGATTAGGATAAATTGCTACTTGAATGTCTTGGTAGTCTAACAAACAAACTGTCCGCAACTGAAGCATAGCTGAAAATTACTGATGAAAGCCGGACAAGTAATATTTAAATTTTGGTTTACAAGTACAATGCACTAACCACTGAGCCAAGAAGATCTTCCCGGACGCAGGTGTCAGACATTGTATTTAAACTAAAGAAGCTATGCAGGACAGTGATGAGAGTGGTCTCCCATGATAGTAGCATATAAATATGCCACACATGTACCCATGCTCTGCACCTTCTCAGAATGTTTTTCTTGTTTACTCCAGATATATTACTCCTATATATGATGATACTATATATGATGCTGCAAATCAAATGTTACCATCATCCTTCTTGTTTCAAAGAAGACTTTCTTAAGATCTTATTAAATTTCCTCTCTTTGTTGCCATTGAATTTTGGATGTCACATAGATAACTGGCATTAAGACCCATTTACACATTCACAATTTTCTCTACGATTCACCATGATTCACCCACATTTCTCATAGTCAGAAAAATAGGGATGGATCGGGAGGAATCATGGCGAAAAGTAGTAATATTCAGTGTTACTACAATTCTAGTAAGAATGTCCAAAATATCAGTACGGTGTCTGTAAGGTATCGCTATGAGTCAATGACAATTAATGACGGCAACGCTATGGTCATTGAGGATTGACAATGGTATCACAAAGAATGCTCACATTGCTTGTACGGTTTGATATGGCCTCGGTCGAGGCGAATCTTTGAGCTCCAAAGCAAAACCATGGATGATTTTTAGGACAACCGTACACAATTTGTGGTGAATCGCGATAATTCGTAATGTCAAAGATTCCACAACTGACTACGATCTCTCATGAATAGCTGTGAATATAGCTATGGTGTCAGTACGAATAAGCACGATTGCACACCAAGAAGAAGGCCACGCCCAATAACCACCAGGATTTGCCATGAATGTTTTAAACAGTTTAAAACTTCCATTGCACTAAAGGGGAGTTTCCCGATTCATTATAATTCATGAAGAGTCACCACCATTCACCACAGTTTTACTACAAATCACCATAGTACACGAAGATTTTACAAATCATGGCATATCGTAGCGGTACCGTAGCCAAAAATAGTGAATGTGTAAATGGGCCTTTAGGTATCACAGTAGCTCTAGTATAATGTTAGTAAAAACTATTTCTCCTTTTTCCAACATGCTTCCGGCCCTGAGAGATGCTTATTTTTATTTAATATTGCAAAGAATATTATCTGCAAACTATCACAAACTGAAGCATTTAATAATTTCTTTGTATAGTAAACAATAAATGTACCATACCACTCTTGTGGAACAAGACATACCCGAGGACTTTCTGTGTGCATAAAATCAATCTCTCCATTTGGAATGTCTGGTAGCTCATTAAGTTGGACAGAAAAATTGTGATTGGAAGCTGGTTTTCTAGGATTTGTTTCCTCTTGATAAGTGAAAGCAGATGATCTTGAAATCTCGGGTAAATCATCATCTGTTACATAGCTATCATTTTGACTTGTGATCTACAACAGTAGCAGGAAAAAGTTAGTAAAACAAATCATATGCATGCTTTCTTGGGATTTTAAAGTAGTATCAGATAAGTTAATTCACAAATTACAACAAAATGCTCTTCTTCAACATTAATGCCATAAAAATTGCAAAGAGAAGGTGCATGTTTAATAATCTTCCAACTTTTTCTACATATCTATACATGTGATTCCTGGGTATCACCAGTGTAGGAAAGACTTGTGGTGACTTCTTAAATTCACACTTCACACTTCAAACACATTATCTTTGTATTGTGAAAAGTGAGCTGTGATCTATGAAGAGTGAAATTCAAACTATGTAGTATGAAGTAAGAAGCTTGAAGTGTGAAGTCAGAAAAATGAAGTGCCAAGTTTGAACTATGAAGTGTGAAGTCTGAAGCTTGAAGTATGAAATTCTCATAGTTCTCACATCACACTCCATAGTTAACACTTCTGTCTTCACAGTTCACATTTCAGAATCCACGTTTCACAATGCACACTTAATAGTTCACACTTCAAAATTCACACTTCACACTTCAAAATTTTGACTGCAGTTCACACTTCCAACTTCACGCTTCATACTTCACATCTCTTGCTTCACAGTTCACACTTCAAAGATACTGACAATATGTTTGAAGTGCGAAAAGTGACATCACCAGCCCCGTTTCACAATACATTTCATAGATATTATAAAGGAGGTTTGAAATGTGAATTGAAGAAGCCACCACCAATCTTTTTTACCAGTGAAATGCCAGAACTCTGATTGTCTTGTCAGAAAAGGAGCATTGTTCTTCTGAACTTGGCCTTGTTTTAGGTTCTTATTCATTTGTATTGTCTATAGTTAATTTTGAAAAAAATATGCTTTGTGAGAAGTTGGATATTAAGATGATAAAACTGATGGGAAAATGTATTGATTTGCCCTTTTCCTATCTTTTCTTTCTTTCCATCACATGAAATTGATTTTCATATCATATTTTAATTAATATATATACAAGAGGACAATGATAGTCTTATATCTCTCACCTGAATATACAGCTATTGACTTTTTAATATGTACAAAATATGAAAGGTCTACTTTCAACTGTTTGGGAGATTTACTTCTTCAATCTTTCACAATACCAAGATCAAAACTTTGGATTCTTGAGGTGGGGCCATTTTTGACCCAAGGGGCAAATTTTTTTATAACATACTACAAAACCATCTAGTTATATTTCATACTTAATATGACAGCTGTAAGCCATAATAGTTAAGGAGGAGTAGACTTGAACTTGCCCTTATTGAGCGTTTTTCCAACTTTAGACCCATAGGACGGGCCATTTTTTAACCCAAGGGGTATGATTTTCCATAACATGCTACACAACTATCTAATAATGGCACATATTAAATTAGATATGAATACCCTTGGTCTTGAAATTGGTCTTGAAGTTAAGGAGGAATAGACTTTTGAACTTCCTGTAATTGAGCATTTTCCAAAGTTTTGCAAATTTCAAACCCAGGGGCATTGGTAGAGAATCATGTGATTCAGCACTACATGAAATTAAATGCCTTTACCTGTAATTTATAGATTATCAATTATGCCTTTGGCCTTGTAGTTTATGAAAAAGTTTTCCAAAACTTTAACAAAATCTGCCATTTTAAAATGCCAGGGCAGGGTTCTTGACAAAATTAATTTATTTTAACAACTTTCAAAGAGCTTCACCCAAAGAACAACCCAGCAAAGTTTCAACTTTACTGGTCTACTTGTTTGGGAGAGGAAGAATTTTAAAGAAATTGAGGAGAGACAGACAGGTGATGTACAATGACAGATCACAATAGTTCACCTCACTCTTTGTGCCAAGGTGAGCTGAAAAAGGCAGACAATTTGACAATGAAAGTGGTACACAAAACAACCATGATGCAGAACACGGCAATTTGTGCTTAGGTGAGCTTAATAGATCTAATCATTCCAATCATTTTTTTGCCATTACCAGTGCAGTGGTTAATATTTTCTACTATAGATTAAAAAGTGAAGAACTAAAAGCAAGAGGATTAGCTAAAATTCTATGTTTCTACATTGGACCATATGCATGCATACACAGAGCTTACCAAAACAATCCTGAAAATGATAATGACAGTATATTATAAAAATTCAAAGTTTAATAGCATGAGTGGATTGGTCTTTAGCCTTTGATAAATATATTGCCTTAATACAATTTTAAAAGGTAATAATTGACCAATTGCCTCTGTCACTCAAGCAAACAATGTATCAATCAAATATTTCACTCAGCTGTGAAACAATCTATGAAGTATTGCATTGGCCACTATTTGTTGGATATATTTTGTTGGTTGGCAACTTGAAATTTTCAACTGCACTTTACTCAAGTTGCATTTACAAAAATTAGGTTACCATCCATTTTACTTTTTGACACATACTAGTGCTTATTATTTTTTCAGAAAAAATTGGTAAAAAACAGAGAGGAACTTCCTGTTGCAGTCAAAGGGCAGGGCAGAGTAAGTGGTGAGGGCAAGCAATTGGTCAATTGATCATCTTGTACTAATTAGATTTTTGATATAAAATAGCTATGTCAAAATTGTTTCAATAATACAGAACTGATGTCACATTGACTTTAGTTACATTTAAAAAACATAAGAATTATCAACAGTATTTATCAGGCAAACAAAGCCAAACATAAAATGACAATGATTTTATTTGTATCAAATCCTTAGACAAATCAGGTACATCAATAAGTTAAAGGGAACCTTGAAAGTTCAAATTAAAAGAGTTCATTGTCAGCTAGTAAAGACAGAAGGGTAGTAGTACAAAAATCCAAGGCAAAAAAGGGCAAAATTCACATAAAATGCATTTAGAATCAAATCACTCAACACTTGGTAGTTTAGATTACAATTTTGATAGCAGACTGTGACATATATTCCAAGTTTTAAATGAATGCCTGTAGTAATACTTGATGAATTAGAAAATTTAAACAAATGGCCTAAGAGGGCCTGTATTGCCCTATCATCTATCAATGAGAAAGTCAGTCAGATATAGATGTTTACAAGGAACTTTCTTACACTCATTTTACCTCAAATTACTATGCAGATGACTTATCAGCAGATACATATCACCAATATCTCTCATCATACCAAATATGAGGGTGGTTACTTGAATGGACTTGAAGAAATTGGCAATTTTAAGTTTTTTATATAGTTTTTGAGAATTTTGACATTGATAGATGACCTTAAACTAGTCAAATGACCTTGAACTTGGTATCAGCAGATGAATATTATTTAGATCTTTCATCATGCCAAAAATGAACATGTACCTTGAATAGGCTTTGGATATTGGCAATGTTAATTTTTGGGGCTAAGTTTTTTAGTGGATTGCGCTTAATAGATGACCTTGACCTTCCTACATGACCTTGAACTTGATAATAAATGTGCATCATTAAACATTTATTATCATGCCCAATGTGAGCATTGTATCTTGATTAGACTTGAAGATAATTGCAATGTTAACTTTTTTGGTTAAGTTTTTTAAGTAGTTTGACCTTTACAGTTAACCTTGACCTTGTCACATGACCTTGAATTATCAGAAGATTCATATCAATGATATCTATCATCATGCACATGACCTTGAACTTGATATCAGCATTTGCCATTAGTTAGATCTGTCATCATGCAATATATGAGCATTATTCCTTGATAAGCCTTGAAGATATTGCCAATGTTAAGTTTTTTTATAAGTTTTTGAGAAGTTTGACCTTGACAGATGATTTTGGCCTTGCCACTTAATCTTGACTTTGGTATAGCCCATGCACATTATTGAGATGTGTCATCATGCCAAATATGAGCATTGTACCTTGATTAGGCTTGAAGATATTGTCAATGTGATTTTTTTGGTGAAGTTTGACCTTTACAGATGATGTTGGCCTTGTCACATGACCTTGACTTTAGTTTCAGCAGATGCATATTATTGAGATCTATTATCATGCCATATATGTATTTATTGTATCTTGAATAGGCTGGAAGTTATTTGCAATGATAAGTTTTTTCGTTGCAGACAGACGGACTGACAGACAACGGTAAAACAATCTGCCCTTCATCTTTTGATATGTGGGCATAAACATTCTAATCAAGGTACAAACATATGCACAGATGTAAGACAGGATATAAACTATGTCTACAACCTTTCTTGTCTTTGGCCAGTAGAGCTAAAAAGCTTTTTTTATCTTATTTCATAGTTTCATTAAAATCAAATGACTTGTTTACCTGATATCCTTCAAGCATCACATACAGTCTTCCCTGCCCAACATTGGCTTTGATTGTTTCAGCATTCCAATGAAAATCAGAAGCCATCACTGGATCTGAAAGGGTTTTAGCCATATAGGTCAATATCTGGAGCTTGGTGAACTCTATGTCTGTGTTCTAGAGTACATCATTCAATTTTGTAAAGATAAGTTCAACACTGTCTGTACTGTCAATAGTGACGAACCCTTCTTTCACAATAAGCTGCCTAGAAAATGCCACAGGTAATGAGCTTTGTTGTATGAATACAACTTTGTAAGTTTTTGAGGTTTTCTTGTTTCTGTAATGTAGTCGAACATCCTTTCTGGATGTAGGTATTGGCTTTTTACCTGATCTGAGGTTGAACACAGATTTCAAATCCTGAAATAAAGGCTTGTTCAAGATTTGGCGTGATGTGTCTGAAAAAGAAACAAATCAATGATAAGTATCTATTTCACCCCTTTGAATAGTGTGTATTTATAATCTTAATTCTTCTCCAGATTTTATACCCTTTCCCAAAATCAGGGATAAAAAATAGGGTTAAGTTTCACGGCTGGGTGTTTATGTGAAATAGTTTGGTACATTACATACTATTTTTTCTATCTCTCATATATGTGAAAGTAAAACAATGACTTAAACAAATTAAAATGTGCCAGATAGCCCACTCAAGTACATGACCTTCACTTGTATTCTTTAAGTTGGAAGTACCTAAAAGATATGACACTAGTACTCATCAAGGGAACAACTGTGCCAAATTAATTTGAAATCCATCAATTAATTAAGAAGATATGTCCCAACAATAATTGCAAACACACATCCATCCATCAACACCAACATGCACACATGGACAAGGGCAGCTCTATTACCTTGTTGCAAAATTTCACAAAAGTAGAGGCTCTTGAGCGTCTGATTCACTTCATCAGCTTGAATATCCTTATAATGATTATTAGAGGATGATAGGGCTGTTAATTAAACAAGAGAAGCAATTCACATGCAACACTTTTTAACATTGTTTGAAATCCAAAGAAACAAACTGATTGTGTGTGTATATATATATTGTCTAGTGATTGCAGCACTTTGATTTGAATACAATTTTGCCAAGGTTTTTATTCAGCATCTTTAATGATTAATGTGCTGTCATTGTTAGTCATAACCAACAACATGTGCAATTCAAACTAAATTTTTTCATTAAAGCAATAATTAGTGGTAAAATAACAAAAAGGGAAATCACTCTAGCTTTTCTATCAAACACGGATGATTGCTCTCCCTTTGCCAAAGTTTTATTCCCTCAGAAATAAAATTTATTTCTGATGAAGATTTTAGATTACACTAACAATAAATAGTTATTTGTTTCATCAATAACAAGATGTGTTTGTGAAACAAGAATGCCCCCGTAACAGCATTTTTTAAAAGTTTGACCTTGACAGATGACCTTGACCTTGTCACATGACCTTGACTTTTGTACCAGCGGATGCAGATCATTGAGATCTATCATCATGCAAAATATTAGCCTTGTATCTTGAATAGGCTTAAAGATATTGGCAATGTTAAGTTTTTTGGTTAACTTTTGCAGTCAGACAGACAGACAGACAGACAGACGGACAGACAAACGGACAATGGTAAAACGGGGGCATAAAAATAGCCCTTCATAGAATGATAAAAAGACAATAATCATTTGGTTGATATCCATGATTTAAATCCAGAGAAAATGAATTGTTCACTATAAAACAAACAGCAAATTCACCTCTGCCCATGAAATATATACAAACTATCCAAATGCCACCATTTCATGCAGTCTAATTAAAGCCTTTAAGGTTCACCAAAAATGGTTGATATCTATTGATTAGTTCCAGAGAAAATGAATTTCAAAGTGTATATACCATATTGAGAATTGACATCTGCACAAAAAAAGACACATTTTCCTTCCGAACAAAAAAGTTACATGCATGCTAAAATTGGGTTCCCCAGGGATTATTAAGGTAAAATTTGGTTGATAATCATCAATGAGATTCGGAGAAAAGAATTTCAAAGTTGTCATTTACCATTTAGAGAATTGACCTCTGCCAAAAAGACATATTTACTACATGAATAACATTATGTTATGAAAACTGATAAAAGGTAACCAAAGGATCATTTTAGCAAACTTTGGTTGATATCTATTGATTAGTTACTGAGGAAATGAATTTCAAAGTTTTCACTTTATAACATATAGACAATTGACCTCAGCTCATAAAAGACATATTTTTCATCCAATCACAATACTTTTACATAGGATGATAAAGGGTCACCCAAGGATTATTCATGTGAAGCTTGGTCAATGTCCATCAATTAATTTCTGAGAAAAGCGACCTATTAACATATATGGAAATATCAGGCCCACTACAGCCATGATTTTCAACAAATCAAAATTCTTTGAAGGAATATGAAAGTTCATCCAAGGAACATTCCTGTGAAATTTGATTGAAATCCATCCAGTAAACAATGAGAAGATTTTGAAGAAAAAGTTTACAGACGCACAGACAACGGACACCTCACCATGACAATAGCCAGCTGGCCTTTCAGCCAGTGGAGCTTAAAACTTTTTACTGTAAATACTTTTAAAAACATGATTGCAGTCAGTAAAGTTAGAAAATAACATATGTGTAATCTATAACAGGACATGAAGATTTTCTTCAAAAATAGGAGGCTTAATAAATAAACCTACCAATTGCTCCAGATACCACAATAAACAAGCTATCTTTTTCAGTTTCTGCAGGAAGTGAAAACCACTTGTTGTCGTGAAGTGTTACAGCAATCCAATGATTTCCCTTTAAGTACTTTAAACCACTCGCTTGGTTGAAATGTGATCTCAAAGTAATCAAATCTAATCGGTTGTTTGCACAGGGGAATGATACCACATCCCCCTGTGGATGAGCAGCAACAAGAATATACCTGAAATAATAATTCCAGTATTCAGATAGTCTCCATTTTGAAGAGATACTTCAGTTTTATACAAAACATTTAAAAAATAGAAATTCATTTAAAAGATAGAGTTCTTTCTTTTGTTAAGTAATAGACAATTCCCTTAATCTATGATTTTTGGAATAATAGGTTTTCAGCATGCCCACAGGGATTTTATTTAGGGCAGGGTTTTCCCTGGACAACAGAATTTGAGGTCACTGTGACTCCCTCTCCTTCAAAGTTGGGGTTCATTGCTCCAATGTTGGGGGTCAAATCTTACAGATACCTTAAGAATAAAGAAACATAGAAAAATAACAATAAACAGGGAGTTTTGATAAAACTTTCTCGTTATTTTGTATTTGTCATGAAAGCAAATGTGGGCTACAATTCCTTTATCATTTATTTTTCAATCAAAATTAAACTCCTAACATTACTTAGAACAAAACTTTGACTGTTTGAGGGCCTCGACATATATTCACTTATCATGGCGTTCTAACATTGAAGGAAGAAAGTTTGTGCATCTAATGGAGAACAGATAATTTTTTTCCTTTTCAAACAGGGGCCACACAGAGTACCCTCTATTTGGGGTTTGACTCTGATGTTTATTTTCTGACTAGTCTTAGCAAAGACTAGAGGGAAAATAAACATCAGAGGTTGACCCCGGATATAGGGTAGGTCAAAATTTAGCACTGTAGGTTTTTAACCATTTTTAGCTGAAAGATCTGCGGCTCTTTTTTGTTGATGGACCCAGAGCATCACCATCTGAATCGATACAAAAGCTCCCTTATCTCGTCTGATCAGTAGAGCTTCCCGATGCAGATGGAAGAAATTTTGACAATTTCTTCTGTTGTGACATTTTTAGCTCACCTGAGCACGAGGTGCTCAAGGTGAGCTTTTGTGGTTAGGTGGATGTCCGTCGTCCGTCGTTCGTCGTCCGTCGTGTGTCGTGTATCGTGTGTCGTCCGTCGTGTGTCGTCAACATTTACCTTGTATGCACTCTAGAGGCCACATTTTTTGCCCTATCAACCTGAAATTTGGTCAGAATGATTGTCTTGATAAAATCTCGGACAAGTTCGAAATTGGGTCAAGTGGGGTCAAAAACTAGGTCACGGGGTCAAATCTTAGAAATATCTTGTATGCACTCTAGAAGCCACATTTTTTGCCCAATCAACCTGAAATTTGGTCAGAATGATTGTCTTGATAAAATCTCGGATAAGTTTGAATTTGGGTCAAGTGGGGTCAAAAACTAGGTCATAGGGTCAAATCTTAGAAAAACCTTGTATGCACTCTAGAGGCCACATTTTTTGCTCAATCAATCTAAAATTTGGTCAGAATGATTGTCTTAATGAAATCTCGGACGAGTTCGAAATTTGGTCAAGTGGGGTCAAAAACTAGGTCACAGGGTCAAATCTTAGAAAAACCTTGTATGCACTCTAGAAGCCACATTTTTTGCTCAATCAATCTAAAATTTGGTCAGAATGATTGTCTTGATGAAATCTCAGACAAGTTCAAAATTGGGTCAAGTGGGGTCAAAAACTAGGTCACAGGGTCAAATCTTAGAAAAACCTTGTATGCACTCTAGAGGCCACATTTTTTGTCCAATCAACCTGAATTTTGGCCTGAATGATTGTCTTGATAAAATCTCTGACAAAGTCAAAATTGGGTCAAGTGGGTTCAAAAGCTAGGTCACAGGGTCAAATCTTAGAAAAACCTTGTATGCACTCTAGAGGCCACATTTTTTGCCCAATCAACCTGAAATTTGGTCAGAATTATTGTCTTGATGAAATCTCGGACGAGTTCAAATTTGGTCAAAGGGGGTCAAAAACTAGGTCACAGGATCAAATCTTAGAAAAACCTTGTATGCACCCTAGAGGCCATATTTTTTGCCCAATGAACCTGAAATTTAGCCTGAATAATTGTCTTGATAAAATATCGGACAAGTTTGAAATTGGGTCAAGTGGGGTCAAAAATGAGGTCACAGGGTCAAATCTTAGAAAAACCTTGTAGACACTTTAGAAGCCATATTTATTGCCAATTCAACCTGAAATTTGGTCAGAATGATTGTCTTGATAAAATCTCGAACAAGTTCGAAATTGGGTCAAATGGGGTCAAAAACTAGGTCACAGGGTCAAATCTTAGAAATATCTTGTATGCACTCTAGAAGCCACATTTTTAGCCCAATCAACCTGAAATTTGGTCAGAATTATTGTCTTGATGAAATCTCGGACGAGTTAGAAATTTGGTCAAGTGGGGTCAAAAACTAGGTCACAGGATCAAATCTTAGAAAAACCTTGTATGCACTCTAGAGGCCATATTTTTTTGCCCAATGAACCTGAAATTTAGCCTGAATGATTGTCTTGATAAAATATCGGACAAGTTTAAAATTGGGTCAAGTGGGGTCAAAAATGAGGTCACAGGGTCAAATCTTAGAAAAACCTTGTAGACACTTTAGAAGCCATATTTATTGCCCAATCAACCTGAAATTTGGTCAGAATGATTGTCTTGATAAAATCTCGAACAAGTTCGAAATTGGGTCAAATGGGGTCATAAATGAGGTCACATGGTAAAATCTTAGAAAAACCTTATAGACACTCTAGAAGCCATATTTATTGCCCAATGAACCTGAAATTTGGTCAGAATGATTGTCTTGATGAAATCTCGGACAAGTTCGAAATAAGGTCAAGTGGGGTCAAATATGAGGTCACAGGGTCAAATGTTAGAAAAAATTTTGAAACACTTTAGAAGCCATATTTTTTGCCTGATCAACCTGAAAATTGGTCAGAATGATCATATTGACGAAATCTAGGTCAAGTTCGAAATTGGGTCAAGTGGGGTCAAAAATGAGGTCACAGGGTCAAATCTTGGAAAAACCTTGTAAGCAGTGTAGAGGCATCATTTTTTGCCCAATCGACCTGAAATTTGGTAAGAATTCATTATCCTTTCTAAATCTACTTTAAACAATTTTTGACCGTTCATTCAGGTGAGCGATTTAGGGCCACTATGGCCCTCTTGTTTTCTTTTTGTTGGTTGGGTTAACAAGGCAATTTATCGCCAGAGGTTGATTCTTTATTTGATAAAAAGCACTACAACCCCTCTGTATATTTTATCCGTCACCTAAATAAATAACAGGTCACACTTCAAATAATCAATATTGGAAAACCAGACTGTCGACAGCTCACATGGTTATGAGGTAAAATATTGTTTCTTTAAAGCATGAACATGTAGACTGGTTTCACTGTTAGCGATATACCTTACCTGAAGTCTTATTCAAGTCGACAGAAGGACCAGTCTAATGATCATTGTGAATTAATCATTCAGACGATTTAATAAAAAAAAAAAGCCGATCTGTTTGTTACTCTTCATATGATGCTAGATTTTAAAACTTGCGTCATAGATGACGTTCTGGTGAATTTTTTACAGGTCATTTATTTTGAAATTGCTATGATGACAGGCATTTTGTGCAACATGGAAAACCCTGTTTAAGGTTATATATACCCCTTGTATAAAGTAAGTATTCCTGAAAGGCCTGGTTTGACTTTTTGGTCATTTAAGATAATATCTAGCATACCTAACTACCCCTGGGATCATAGGCACTTGCACTGAAGAATATGTAACACCTCAGAATGTTTCTCTAACTCCCTATGATAAACATTAACAATGTAGTGCAGCTGTCATCCGTATTCCTACAAGTCAAACATTTCCTATGACTGAACCAGTGATGCTTGTCAAAGTCTGCTTCAAGTGAGAAGTAGATAGCAAGCCGCATAATAGGCTTAGAAAATTTGCATGTTTGTCGAGCTTATCTTAATTGATACTGGCCAAAAAGCTTAGTGTAATCTAGGACTAGAGTTGGTCATACACAGTAATTCTAGGGTTAAGATTTTTTTCTTACCATGTTTAATATAGAGTGGTGTTTGATCACTGTAGAAAATCATGACTTTCTGCTTTCAATCAGTTCCTGATGTGTTATGGAAGTGTTTGGAGATAAATCAGCTGTTTCACAGGCCCATATGAATAGTTTCTTCCTTTTGATAAATATTCTTTCATACCAACAAAGTGTAACATGATATAACCTGATAAAATGCAGACCCTGACAATATTTTACTATGAAAATGTACAAACCATACTCTGCTTTAAAAGGGGGGAGGGGGTAAACAGACCAAATTTTGGGCGAACGGACCCGGGGCGAAAGTAAAATAAGGGCAAACGGACCCGATATCGACTGTGATCGTACCTTCTTCCTCACCCTTTTATCGAAAATTATTAAACTGTTGATGTTTGGAGAATGCAATAAAATGAAAGCATTTGTAATGATCGTGATTGACAACACAATGGCACGAGGAAACGTTTACTTACCTCGCGTTAAAGATAATTTATTTCCAATCAAGGGTCATTTACATGACATAGTTAATTACAAAAACAAAACATTGCAAACCAACAGTTTAACAAAATATAAGTAGAAAATAAGGATATTAAGCAAAATAAGGCTTCATTATCATTATTCCAAAACACAAATAACTTATTATATACTACAAGGGAATCATAAGGTAAATAATTATTTCAGAAATAGAAAATTGCTAGACAAAGTTGCCCTTTTTGGCCAGAAATTATTCAGCATAACAGTTTTTTTTTGTTTTTTTTTTATAACTGATCTCCACTTCTTCAGTAAGAAAGACTGGCGAGCAAAGGTATAACACTTTGCCCCCTGTTAATCAATGAGAGGACATCGCGTGTTCAGCCATCTTCGTTACGAGATCGACCAATGAAATCCTCTGTTTCGTAAGGTCGGTCTACACTTTTCCCAGAATGCTAATTATCGAATAAATATTTTGTGTGTGACATTGAATGAATTAATTCAATTTTGGGATAAATATTTCTATTTTTATAATAAAATATTTTTATTTATACAATGAATATTTGTAATTATAGAATAAATTATTTTTTCATTGAAAAAAATTATCATAATTATAGAATAAATATTTTGTTTCAATGAATAAATATTTTAAAGTTTAGAACAAATAATTTGATTTATTGAATAAATATTTTCTTTTACCATAATTTATTTATCTTTTAAAAAAATATTCGTACTATTGAACAATTATTTTTTCCATATAATTTTGCAACCGATTACACGCCATAGATGCAGGAAATAACCAAACATCATAGAAACCAATATTTTGTAATAAATTCTTTACTTTAAACGTCCATGAATAAGAATTGTTTAGTCGATTCATTTCTGTTCAAACAGTTTGGAGAATACAGTTTGAGCTTTTATCTGTAAATGGTTTGATAAAATATTTGATTATTCTTACTTATATATTTATATGAAGAGGAAATCGTCCCGATTCTCCATAAATTGCTGAATTACTTGTCGATGACTTGACATTTAGTATTCTCTTAAGGAATTTTCAATGTATTCTCTCGATCGTTTCGCTGTTTGTAAAGCCGCAGACCTCACAAGAATAGCACAAGAATGTATAATCATTGTACATGCTATTATTGATTCACCGAAATGATCATTGTGACAAATGACATTTTTGCTCTATTAAATGATAGATTTGAAGGTTTTATTAGTGGCGTGTCAAGAAGGCTCATAATATGGTCAAAACGGACCATACCAGTTTCAAGAATCGGTCAAAACGGCCAAGCCGTTGGCTTATTATAACTTTTTTCCAATGCCAAATTACTTTTAAAAGAACACGTTTTTCGAGAAGTTTAAACCTTATTGCAAACATAATATACATTTTTCTTGTTATATAAGGGTCTGATAGTACAGAAGAAAGGTTTTAAGTGGCAACAAATAGGCGGAATAGATAAAAAAAATTCCTATTTGTTAAATTGGGCTATGTTTGAAATTACTATAACTTGCAATTACACTAAAGCACATTTTAAGAATTCCCCGAGTATTGTTTTAATGGGCTTGGAAAGATACAAAAACACAACTGTACATAGTCTTTTAAAACGGGCGTCCTGTCAAATCGGCCCATTAAAAACTCGGCCTGTGTTAAACTTAATCCATTAACACTATTTTTCAATAAAAAAAAAATGAAAGAAAATTGCATGACTTAAAGCCTAATTAAATTTTGTATATAATTGTTGGCTTAAATATGTAAATAATTTTGTATTTATACTGTTTTCATCGCAAATTGTGGTGATAGAATTAAAAAATTAAGCTGGCTCTTGTTTGCAAAAAAAAATAAATGAAAAACATAAAAGTATCAGAAACGTTTTTTTTTCTCTGTTTCTATAGTTACTCCAATAACCCAAATATGTTCAAATTGATAGAAACGTTGAAATCAGAAAATGTGAACATTCGTAACGGTATAGGTATAGTTTATCAAAAGCGACGAAGAAGAGAAAAAAAAATTGAAAAAATATTGATAACTAACCATTCCAATGTATACAGAGTATTTTCCGCGTATCCGAAATTCTAGTATGACTCTTTTTGTTTCGTTATTTTCGCAAATACATTTTGTCAATATATCAAACTCTTCTTACTTATGCATGTCATTTAATATGTATTCATTTCGAGGATGAACCATATGTGTTCAAGTAAAGATTCTGTTCTGTTTATTAATTGGATGATATGTATGGAAAATCTATTTATCAATCTCTGTTTACTGCAAATCCCTCTCGCGAAGCTTAAAGGCAGGAACTATATGAATTCTATTTGGGTCGTTTGATCGAATGCATAAAGTAAAGTGGCCAAAGTGAAAGCGAATAACAGACCGCTTTGACCTAAGGGCCGTTTTGACCTTGGGTCCTTTTTACATGCACCTAAGTTATAAAAAGGTTCCATTCTATTTATTTTAGCGCAGTGATATTAAAAGTGAAGCAGTTCACGTGAAATTTCCCACGACTATTATTTTTTTGACAGTTGAAATAAACAGAACAATAACAAAGATTTCTAAGGAAAAATCGAAGTAAATTTAGTTTCTTATATCGAGTATAAGTGCCCAAAGATGATATTCGACGGGTGCCTTCGGATTTCAAGAACTACGATCGTTGTATTCCGTTATAAAATCTTTGTTTACATGTTTTGTTGTTGTGAAAAAAATGGCTGCCATATTGCCTTGAAAATGAACACGTGTATTTGAACGCAGAAATATCTTTTCTAACGGCATTTAAGCCAAAACTAATGCCCGCTTGCAGGCTACTGCTTGGCTCAAACGGTAAAAACAAGTTGAATCCGGGTTCAGATAAGCCGGACTTGAACCCGAGATGACCTCGACTTCATGACCATTTGCTATAACGGTTTTGATCCCAGGCTCAGACAAGCCTAGGTTTGAGCTATAGCTTGTATTGTTGTGAATTCTTCTCTCGTTAATGGCTCGTGTCAATGCGAAAATTGTCCGCTAAAACGTACCAGATCGCACGTGTATTGGAAACCAAGGGCCTATTTTCAAGACGTTCCTCCAGCTTTCCTCGACTCAAACTGCTCTAAATAATTACATTTAATTGGTGCGTGCAGTCCATTTCGTGAACGATTTTCATGGCTAAGGACGGATTGGTATTTCAGGACGTAAGGTAGGTTCGAGGCCACTCGATAAAGTGAGGGTTTCTCGAGGAACAGCGATTAGTCCTTCAACGCCACTCAATCACGCGTTGAGAATACCACTCAAATAAAAAGTAGTATTTGACGGCTAGTGAAATGAGCGATTTGCGCAAAAAGACAAAAAATGTTAAAAAATCAAGTATCCCCTATTCATGTTTCAGGATGGAGCAAATCAAATGGAAATTTTGTCTATTTTACACATTATTCTGACTTGTGGACCAACAGCTCGCACTGGCTTCGGAACAACCTGCAGTCTCTGGGTCGCGGACAAGAAAAGTTCTACGCATGGTATGCGACCATGCAGCGATTGTGTTCGCAAGGATAGTAGGCTGTATTGTTTTCTTCGGAACCGGGATATATGATAGTATAGCGACAATTCCGAGAAATATGCTATATACGATCACTGCGTTTAAGATGAAAATATTCGTGAAACTTAACAAAATTGTACCAACGTTCATATGTGCAAAGCGTCGTACAATAGATAAACATATGCAAACGTTATATTGCATCCTAAACACAGGCAATTGGTTTTACTTATTTGAGTATCCGGTCATCAAAGACAATTTTGGCTTTGCTTCATAACGAGAACTCTCCATAATTCAACACCCAACCAATGGTGCAGGGTTCATTTGACTTGTATTCGAAAACTTTGCCATCTAGCCTCTGAAAAAAATGTCTTATTTTTGTAATCTTTCTATTTCTATGTAGGAGATAATACATGTATTGCATGTTTTGTGCATTCTTCTTTGGGTGGACAGAATGTTGATTTATATAGAAATATGAACATCACAACATCTTTCTATTTGGGCATTTTGTCAGATACCTATTTTATAACCGCATATAAAATTATACGGGATGGTAGATATGAACATATAGTTTTCACATCTTCTACTGGGATTAGGTTACCGATGCACAAAGTAAAAAGCGTATAAAAGTTTCAGAGGCGAAGATTTCAACCTTCCATTTAAGTAGAAAGTGCGCGGCACTCATTCTTTCCCACTATTTGTCTCTCATCAATGGGTTGATAATCGTAGACCTATGTGAGATAGCAGCTGGAGACTAGGAAAGAATGTGATGGTTGTACTGGTGAGAGAAATACAAGGGATCCATTGTTACAGTTAATTACATCGTGAAATTGACATTTACATCAATCAAAACCATTCTAAATCGCTCACTCAGCGCTCCATTCATTCATTTCTAACACTCACTCAAACCATTCAAAAGCGCTCAAACCCTTTGAAAAATAAATAATAACCAACGTCATTCAAAAAAAATTTTGATTGAGAAAAATCGCGATTTCACTAACATAGTTTAAATTGTTAGCGTCTCGTAGATTCTTGAAGAAATAGGAAGCCATATTTAAAACTTGAATGTATTTTTATTAAAGGGAGGTAATTAATATCGCAAATTTTGTTCAAATTTACGATATAGGATTACCTCCCATTCAATTCACTCAAAACTCGCTCCACACAGTCATTCAATTTCATTCCCAAATCATTCCCAAATCATTCATCTTTTCAATTTCACGATGTTGTTAACTGTAGGTGCTCCAGTCGCCGCGATATAACTGAAATAATGTTGAAAGTGGCGTTAAACTCCATTCAATCTTTAAGAAGAGAGTGGTTTCGCGTTGTTTTCGCAAGATGTCCAATAACGATTTCCCACAATTATTTTTTAAAACATTTATCCATCATTCAAATGACCACTATTGAAACCAATTTTTGTTTAGATCGTCGGAAGTAGCTTCTATCGTTTAAACATATATATTTTTAATTTAATTTTTTTTTTCTATTTTTTTTTTTTTAATAATTCTAAAGTTCGGAATGCTTTGACTTGAATGAAATTTGTTCTCCAACAGGACTTTCATTACTTCGATTTGCATAAAAATTGCGGTTAATACCGAGAGTCACGTGCCTTTCATGGATGAAGGGATACTCTTTTGTCCCTCGAGAAAGTGGAGGGCGGTTGACGACTCGGAATACAAATAAGACACTCGAGGGGACCTAACTGGAGGACTCCTCGAGAGTTCCTTAAGGCTTCCTTTTTCGAGTATGAGTCGAGGTCGAGTGGAGGAATTGTTTTGAAATTGAGCCCCAAGTTTCCCTCTGTACCACTACATAACGTAGGACAATAACAACTCAAACAAACTGTTACAATTACAAGATGTAATTTGGTATAGTTATGAGCACTTGAGTAACCGATGAATTGTGTAACATCCCATCTCTACATAACATACAACCATCGTACAACAAATACAAACATCATTTTTACGTATCTTAACATCGGAAAAAACACGTTCGTCGCTCGCGGTTACCCAAAGCTGAATGCCTCTAATACACAACTATGTATTATACATGCACCTACATATACCCATATATGGATATATCACGTGCCCCGACATATAACCATATATGGATATATCACGTGCAACCTACGTTTACTACGCTTTACAGACAGGGAAAATAATTTTCTCCTTATTCGTACCTCAAACGTAGAAAATTATATTAATTTTTACAGTAGGAAAAACATGTAGTTACGTTTTTTCTACGAAGGGAACAAGAACTTTTACTCTTACATGTAGTTTAAATATTTCAGTTACCAATACAACGACAATGTGTATCTGTTTCTAATCTTTTCGTCGAACAATACGCGTGAATGTTTGAAAATCAGGCTTTTATCAATTGAATTATTACCTAATTTGACAAGAAAGTATGAATTATTTCCCCGGATGGAAAAAATTCTTACCAAGCATTATCATAACTCTAAATTGATAACCAAGTTGTACGACTTTTGTCACTGCCATTTAATTACTTATAACAGTATATGCAGTTTAAATAATTTCGTCAGATCATATTCTTATAATTCTTTTCTATTCACCAATAGGAATTTTTTTGCCGACGCTTAATTTTAAAATTTAGTTTTAAACAATTTCATAAATTTAATCGAATTTACATTACCAATGCATTATTCAAGAATTATTCGTATATAAATATTAAAGTCGGGCTCAACCAAACCACCTAAGGAGTAGGTTTGGCTGAAACCGGGATTTAAACGGTTAAATCGATACCGTTAATCAGTGTGCAAGCCAACTGAGGCTCCGTTGAGAAAAAGACTTGTCTTGGCCAATCCCGGGGCTCAACAAGTGAGTGGTCCCGTTATCCGATATAATCCCGGGCTTAAACGTAGCCTGCAAGTGGACATAAGCCTCGTTGATTGTACTCTAGATATTCAAGTAAACGTCTGCAAGTTTTTGTCCCAAATGCATCGGTACATTTTCAACTTGATGTAAATGCAAAAGTGCAATGTGGAACTCTATCGACACAATTAAAAACATTTTTTGCAAGTATTTCCACCCAAAACACATTCATTCTCCCTTTCAAATACCTTTTATAACATATTCAGCTGACTATGCATAATAACAATCTATCAAATTTTGGCCCAAAATACAAATGTCCCCCATTTATATTTGCGGCGAACCCTTTAAAGCAGTAGTGCCAAAGGAGATGACAAATGCAATCATATCCACCTCCTTTGCAATACTGTTTTAATAGTTACTGCAATAAAGCCTGCTGTGGACTAATGAGCAAATCGCCTCAACCCTTCACTGTACTAGGAATAATGTTAATCAAAATATTCAGGATACTACATATTTGTTGCTCCATGCAAACCCATTAATCAATTCGACCAGTGTTTCTATCCGGAACATATTATCTGTGTCCCCTAAAACAATTCATCAACATATTTGAATCATAGCTTTTAAGATATAAATTATGAAACAGTGCTGTAAAGGGAGATGACGCTGACATGCAACGTCTTCTCCTCTTCCACCACTGTTTCTAAAAGTATTCTTCACATCTCACAACAAAAACATTGTGTCTGTACCTAAAAATAGCCTTCAAAACTATTAATGAAAGAAATTACTATAGGTGTATTTTCCAAACTGAGCTTGACGTAGGCGTTGAATCCATTACCACAGGTATATTTAAAAAGCATATGATACATTTGTAAATAATATGCATCTTTTTTAGGTATTGTTTAAACCTGTTTAATCTTTTTTGAAAGAAAAGCACGAGAAATAAACCGTTAAAAGTAGATTTCACGGCTCACCGAGCAAAATTTACCTATATGACCGTTTAATCATGTACATCCCACGACGTAGATCTAACATTTTGATCTGCTCAATTGATTACACGAATGGAAATATTGACACAAGTTTAAAGTCCGTTTGACTTCTATATGGACCAACCTTTTCATCTATTACATACAATTGCGTTTGAATGAAGGATTTCTATGTGGTATAATATTAATTTCAGCTTAATACCATTCGTAAAAAAATATTTTTGAAACAAATGATTTTAAAATAATGATTTTATCTATATAGTTAATGATAATGATAACCTTTAAACACGCGGGCTAGTGAAGGCTGTTTAGTTGTAAGAAAATGTAAACAAATTTAAAGTAAAAGCACATCGAAGGTCAGGACATATTAAACTTATATATACGGTGATTTGTACCGTTATTACTCGCCTGCTAATCTAGATTTCCTGGAGAAAATCCCAACTGACTTCGTAAAATAATCCGGTTTTATTGTTCTAAATAAGGGATTATGGGGTTCATCTCAGAATGGATAAAAAATATTAACAATTATATGGTCAAACATTTTTTTTTAACAAATATAGAATAATTGCCTAAATTCTGTTGTGACGAGTGATTTATGGGAGGTCACAGGTCAGTGATAGGTAAGGTCATGACCCAAGGTGTGGCGCCAAAACGTGATATGGGGAACCAGTGTATCCAGTAACTGGGCAGTCTTGAGGTGGTCGGCCAACTGGCAAGGTGCAGACACGACCGGAACCACTCCCAACTACAACTATAGCACACAGCCTTATTAAGGACAGGTACCACCCTGGCACAGAATAAGAAGCAATACAGAATAAACACTCGGTAAACACTTTATTGGCGACGAGGTAAAACAAAAAATAACTTAGGTATGAATTAGATAGCAGTCTGACCGCTTTGTCATGAGTTTTCGCGCCCATTTCCTGTTTCGATTTTTGACTATTTTTGGCATCTAAAAGCTTCTTGTTCAATGAAAAAGGTTGTTACAGTTACTTGAATAGTATTTCAAGCCAGTATTTAAGGTCGTTAAGGATTCTATCTTTGAAGCCTTCAATACGTTCGTGCTTAGTTGTCCAAAGACCGGGACGCGCTTCTAGCAGTTTCTGGTTACAAATTGAAGGCCCTGGGAAACAAATGACCAACAATTTAGGAGAGAGGGATGTTGTTAATTATTTTCAGTTAGGTTTTGCCCCACCTGAATTTATTGGCATGCCCCACCCTCATCAGACAGAAATAAGCCAGGGACCTTCAGATTTGTATCAAAGTAAGTGCACAGTCCTACAATTCAGGAAAACAGGAGTAATTTATCTTCTAGATAGTTAACTCTCATCCTCCAAAAGACTGTCTGTTTACTCATACACATGATGAAAACGAAATTACTTTGGAAATACTTATTGTGTAGGAAAATAAGACCACCATTTATTTTGGATTGAAAATCTCTACAATCTTAAAAAAAACCTCTGAAATTCACCTAAGATATTTCTGGTGAGATACTGTGGAACTTGAACAATGTTTGTAAGTGTCCTATAGGCACTGAACTTAATTTCTGGAGGGAGGGAAAGTATTCTCCAACCTCAATTTACTCGAGTTCTCCAGTTCTCTTGAAATTTAATGACTCCTTCATAAAATAGTTGAAGACCATTTTAAACTGAAGGTGCCAGAAGTACTGCCAAAGAAAAGCAAGAATTTAATATCTGAACTAAAAGAAAATTGTTCTAAGTTAGGTTGAATATTAAAGAAAGTCCATTTAATTACCTCTAGCATTGAAAAGCTGAAAGCACAGTCAATATAATGCCAGTTGGTCAAAACAAATGCAGCTAGAAAACAGCAGTCAAAGCACTTACTTATGTGATCTTCTAGATCACACCCAGACAAAGATCCTTGTCTGTCTGCTAGACAGAGCAAGCCAGGTTAAATGCCAGTATCAAACTCCAGGCCATGTAAAGGTGATTTAGACTGCCCCTGAGCAGTACAAAATGGGGTCATCTTAAATTCATGCAAATCAGGAGTGTTTACGTCTTTTATATTGAACACATAGCAACAAGGAAAGAAATGCTCTCAGTCTTCTAGATTGAGCAGTGGCATATTACAGTTAGAATGGGGATGCATTCAGACTTCTAGTTTGGACATCCACCCGGCAGAGGGATGCAGTTACATCTTCTAGACTAACATGAATGTGTCTATGCTGCAATAAAATTAAGTGCCTACTTGTTAGTGAAAAAAAAGGTAAGAAAATTATAAGAGAACTATTTATAGTAATTAGATAACAGACTTTGACTTAAACCAGTATTGAGATCAGAGCTAAAAGAAATTGATTAAATATCAAGAAAAGAGAGAGGTCACTTAAAAGGTTAGACATTCAGAAAATCATGGTGATATGATGTTCAAGCTGGGCCTTCTAGGCACAGGAATGACACAAAAAGGGTTGACCATTTGAAACATTGAAGTAGAAATCGAATTAAGTATTAAATAAAATAGTTCTCAAGAGGCACTTAATATTGCCAAGCATCACCAGAACAGATCTAAGCTAAAGATTATGAATTAAGATCAAGAGCTAAATTTATGCTGAGTACAAATTAGATATGAAGAGCTCAATTAAGATCAGCTTTCAAATTGATAAAAGGCAAATAATTCAACTCTGAATAAAAAGTATAATAGAATGGGACAAAAAAGACTTGATGTCAAAATGTCATTTGCAAAGGCCACTGAGAAGAAAGCATGGTTACAATGTCTGAGTAATGGCCAGCTCAGTACTTGTTACGAACTATTTACCCCATAGTGTGTGAATTAAGATGAATGATATGAATTACTCAATAGTAAGGCTTCTTTTTCATTTGAAAGTTGTGCGGAAATAGGTTGGTTAATGATAGCTAGAAACTAATATGCATTTGGTTAGTGACAAATGTAATGCAGATAGAAAACACTGAGTAAGCATCTGCAAAAAGTAAGTCTTTGGTGAGTAGTTACACTTGATATGATAAGTTGTTCCATCTTATCTAATCTATGGTGAATGAAAAGTTAAAATATCAAGCTTCTGATCAGGCTTCTAGCTTAATAGAACTTGATAGATCAACTTATGTTGCAGCTTCTAGCCAACATTAAGTGATCAGGAATATGGACAAAAATTTGCCCAAGGGTGATGCAAAGCAATATGCATGAAACGTAGTACTAGGAAAAAATTCCGGAAGGGTAAGGACACAAAAGGGGAGTAATTGCTTTAGGCGATTGTCTCTCAAGAGGAACTATTACTTACAACAGACGGATCTATTTGCCAGGTTAGACTTTACCTTTTAGGTATTACATGTACAGTACAAGTAGATCTTTAGGGATAAGGGAAACAATAGGAACTTGGTTAAGGTCCATTCCAAAGGGAGATTAAGGGTCAACTGGTGCTGGGTCTAGTACCGTGCAGGTCATTTATGGAATGCAGTTGCACCCAAGGAAAATTCCTTGTGGCTCAATAATGTGGCAATTTGCGGTTGATACTCTTATTATTATAGGAGCAATTCCTTAAGGGAATTAAGGGTCAACTGGTGCTGGGTCTGGTACCGTGCGGGTCATTCATGCAATGCGGACGCACCTCAAGAATAACACCTTGAGGCTCCATGATGTGACAATTTACGGTTGATATTTAAGGGAATTAAAGGGAATGAAGGTCAGTCAGCTGGTGCTAGGATTAGTACCTTAAGGGCCATTCATGAAATTCGGATGCACCTCAAGGATAAAATCTTGTGGTTCCATGTGGCATTGCGGCTGATCTAAGGTCATCTCTGCCATAGGAAGGTTAAGGCAACTGTGTAGCGCACATCGACAAAAGGTCAAGTTACAGTACTCTGTCATGGTTAAGGCCAATAAAGGTTCTTCCAGAGTACTACAGTCAACTAAAGAAATTCTACCAGTTCTACAGGTCAATGTTTACCCCAAAATTATCCATAGCTATTTGGTCACATCTATTTAGAGTTAAGGTTAACTGGTATAATTAAGGTTAAGGTAGTCGATGGAGCATAAAGGTTACTACAAAGATAAGGGATTCAAGAAATAAAGTTAAGGAGTTTTACCTTAAGAGCGGTAGAAATAAAGCAACCAAGTTAGGAGATCAACTTAGTCAATGCAATATAATAGCTACCTCAGGATTGAACTAGTCAATCAAAGGAGCCTTCTAGGCCAAAGTCCAGAGGACTTCTAGTCCATGACATTCCCCACAAACAGGCTGATAAAGACTTCTAGTTAATACCAGTAGCACAGGCCGAGTGAGACGATAATGTTTGGTAAGTTGCATATATAGTACAGTCTGAAAGTATGGTAACAAGGCTTCTAGCTTTGTACAGATACCAAACATTATTAGGGCTTCTAGCCCAAATGACATGGCTTTTTGGCCAGGAATACAGTACTGGATAAGCCACACAGACAAGAAATTCCCACCCATATGGTTTAATAAGGATTGAAACAGAACCATTCAGAGAAAGTTGGGGGGAATGTTGTGACGAGTGATTTATGGGAGGTCACAGGTCAGTGATAGGCAAGGTGTGGCGCCAAAAGGTGATATGGGGAACCAGTTTATCCAGTAACTGGGCAGTCTTGAGGTGGTCGGCCAACTGGCAAGGTGCAGACACGACCGGAACCACTCCCAACTATAACTATAGCACACAACCTTATTAAGGACAGGTACCACCGTGGCCCAGAACAAGAAGCAATACGGATAAAAACTCGGTAAACACTAATTCATACACTTTTGACTCGACCCCAATGCAAATCAGGGCTATTTTTTTGGATATACAATTCGCTGTTCCGTTTATTACAGACACGAGTAGGTATGGGGGGCAGAAAGTTAGAAGGACGGACAATATCAATTTTATAACTTAAAAATTCCGAAAAACCTAATTCTTTATGGTATTAGATGGAAAATTTGATATGACAATAAAAAGATACGCTTCATTCATTTGATTATGAGATTTTCGGCGAAATGTTGGTCCATATAGAAGTCAAACGGACTAGAGTAGGTCCGGGTAATTCCGTACATGCGGGAAATTCCGTACACTTGAATAAATTACGTATTTCTAGTAAAATGCATTTCAAATTATTTTAGAAATAAACCTGGTTTTAAAAAAGCCAATATATTTCAAACCATTTATCGGATTATTAGCACGCAATCGTAACCCTATGTTTTGCTCATCACCGATTTAAGGCGGCACTAACTGAGTCACTCCCTAATTCTCAGTTACCCAGTCAGATAAGTACGAAAAGGTCACTCGGTACCATCTGTCCAAATGTCTGTATAAATACCTTATTCTTACGTGAATTGTGTATCATAGTTTAACTTATTGAAAAATAAGAAATACTTTTCAATCTCCTGGTAGTATTTTTTGTGAAACCGAGTCCTTTGTAGATAAAATGAGATTTTTCATACTGTACGGAATTAGCCCACATTTAAAAATGTACAATTGTAGGGCGAGGCTAATTTCGTACAGGCAAATATTATTTTACCCATGAAGATCTGAACAAATTATGATTGACAATATATATTCGTTTATGATAATCAAAACCTTGTAACTGCAGGTTGAAAAGGCCTGAGTAACGTGCATTTGCCCTAGGTCCCGGAGCAATTAGTTTTTCTTCGAGAAATAGCTTAGCCTAATGAAGCAGTAGTTACTGTGTTTTGATTGCCTAGTGAATGTTTAAAGTTTTGTCAGTGGATGCGCAAATCCGCCAACCAAGCATGATGAGGAGGTCCAATTTTTTCCTCATAGGCTCGCTACACTTAATACTTAGTAGCCCATGCTCGCCTTTTATCAACATTTAACTGTCAAAATCATGAATACGCCCCATCCACCAAACTAAGCTATTACTTTTACCGCCCCATTATTCATAACCAATTTTCCCGACGAAGCGTACGGATTAAACCGCTTATGTACGGAATTGGCCGGTATCAGCTACTGTCCTTTATTGTGATTTTTCTGATCATATGGCATAGTTTTTAGAGTTAAATAAGGAGTATTGGCTAGAACAAATATAATATCATTAAAAACGTATGCTATTATGATCGTCGTTAAAGAGACGTTCTCAAAATAATCGAAACTATCCAAATCCGTACGGAATTACCCGGACCGACTCTATACCAACCTCCCACGCGCAGTTGTCTAAAATCGATTTTACATTATCCCCTGATCAATCGGTGAATTCATGGGATAGTTTGTAATCGAATCAAAGTACGGCAACTACTTCATGTAGACTTGTCACTTTGTGTATTCGATACCATTCTAAGCTACTCATCGTGTTTACTTAGAACGGTATAGCGTGCGCATATTAACTTAGACCTGACCTTTATGCAGAATAAATAATTAGGCTCATGAATACTATGCCGAAGAAACCTCGGAACGTGACGATGAAGCACGGAGTTTCCGTTATACTGTATAGCGGGCGCATTTTAACTTGAACCTGACCTTTATGCAGAATAAATAATTAGGCACATGAATAAATTCCGAAGATACTTCGGCACATGACGATCAAGCATGGACATTCCGTTATACTGCACAAATTACAGGTATGCATGTTTAGTAGTTTACCTTTATACGGGGCGCCTAGTCATGTAGCAGACGATTCGATTTCAAAAACAATTATTGCGACTTAGAGAGGGGATTTCATTTCATTCCATTCACAACATATAAATTGCATTTAAAGAAATTTGAAAATTTGTATTTTTGCTCGCTCGCATCTAAAGATTATCAAAAAGGAAAATCAATTATTTATTGATTCACTAGTTCATTAGGGTGACCAAATATCGCCGTTACAGTGAACAGCATGTGCGATAACGGGTAAACAGAGCTATCGCGTGCACTCCAACTTTACGTTTGGATTCCGCAGGTAAGTCGTGTTTTGCCGAGGAGAAACGATCGGTTTTTAATTTATTTAAATCACAAAGGCAAGGTTTAGGTCAATATGCTTCCACTATACAAATTACAGGTATGCGTGGACTTATTAGTTTACCGGTATACAAGGCACATAGTTATGGAGCAGACGATTATACAAGAGCTTCGCAGAGCGGCGCATATACGCCCGATGGGGCTTGACAGTAACCTTGGCTTGTCAGTAACGTGAGCTTGAATGATAGCTAGAAAAATTGCAGACAGACAGACGACTGGGCCCAAAACATAGTGTGACCCTTTGAGTGTAAATTGAAAATGGTTTTATGCACAACTATACGCCAAACAGTCATTTTGCAAGTTTTAGTTCATTCCAATTCAAAGTGTGACCAGGTGCTCACAAAAGAAATATAGTGAAATTCAAACAATTCAAGGGCAGATAATACAAGAAAGATCCAAGCTTTTTGAATTTCTGAAGTCTTATGTTCAACCAAATATCAGGGTTACATTGTGGCAAGATTCATTTCAATCCAATCAAATTTGCAGGAGTTGTGCACACACACAAAAAAATCTGTAATTTTAAACTATTTTGTGAAGTAAAGGGCAGATAAATAAGGAACTTCTTAACATGTGAAAAATATTTAGTCCTAAGCACAAATAGACAACCTACAGAGTCATTGTGGCAAGTTTCCTTTTATTCCCATCCAAAATATAGGAGAGAGTGAGCTGACATTTTTCTTTTCTTTTTTTTTTCATTCAACTCAAGGGCAGATTATTCAAGATTTCGCAGGAATGACTGGAGCATTTTGAATTGAAAAGTCTTATGCACAACTAGACATCATAGAGAGTAATTGTGTCTAGTTTCAGCTCATTTCAATTGATAGTTAAGGAGCTGCACACAAAAAACAGTGATTTTCGTTAAATTCAAGGGCAGATAATTTCCAAAGATTTCCAAAGAATTGACTGGAGCCATTTGAATTCCTAAGGTCTTTACACAACTAGACATCATAGAGAGTAAATGTGTCTTGAACCCTTTTAGTGCAATTGGCTTTTGGAGGAGTTCTGCGCACAAAATATTGTGATCAAAATATAGTGATTTTCGTTAAAGTCAAGGGAAGATAATTCAAGATTTCCTAGGAATGACTGGAGCGATTTGAATTTCAAAGTCTTATGCACAATTAGACATCATAGGGAGTATTTGTATTTAGTTTCAGCTCATTCTCATTGATAGTTTAGGAGGAGTTGCGCACAAAAAAAAAAACATTTATTTTTGTTAAATTCAAGGGCAGATAATTCAGGATTTCTCAGGAATGACTGGAGCGATTTGGATTTCAAAGTTCTTATGCACAACTAGACATCATAGGGAGTAATTGTCTTTAGTTTCAGCTCATTCCCATTGATAGTTTAGGAGGAGTTGCGCACACAAAAAAACAGTGATTTTCGTTAAATTCAATGGCAGATAATTCAAGATTTCTCAGGAATGACTTGAGCGATTTGAATTTCAAAGGTCTTATGCACAACTAGACACGATAGAGAGTAATTGTGCCAAGTTTTAGCTCATTCCCATAGATAGTTTAGGAGGAGTTGCGCACACAAAAATTGCTAACGGACGGACAGACAGACGGACGGACGACCGGGGCCATAACATAACACGATCCTTCGGGCGTATAATTAAAAAAAAAACAAATGTTTCTGTTTTTATGTGAGAGGGGATTTAAATTATTTCCAGACAAAAAAAAAACTTAAGCGCATTAGAAAAATGAAAATCTTTATTTTTTCCACCCGCATCTAAAAATTAATAAATAAGACATTTAATTTATGTATTGATTCTCTAATTCATAAGTTCACCAAATATCGCCGTTACAGTAAAAAGCATGGGCGATAACGGGTTAACAGAGCTAACACGCGCTCTCCTACTTTACGGTTGAATTCCGCAGGTTAGTCGTGTTTTGCCGAAGAGAAACGAACGATATTTAATTTATTTCAATCACAAAGGCCAGGTTCAGGTCAATATGCTCCACTATATCTGATTCAAGTACCAATCGAAAACTTGAAAATGTTGATTTATATCACAATTTTGAAATTCCCCCATTAACCAAACTGAACTGTACAATGTCTTATTATGATGATCCCAATGCTAATACTGTAAACAATACATGGTGAATAAAGGTTATGTTATGTTATGTATAAGCAATCAACTCCGGCTCATATACATACGGAACATCGGTTGGACTTCAACAAAATGGAAAACACATCGGGCGTAAGTGTAGTAACTTTGTGTCATTTGTAGGTAATTCGGCCACCCTATAAGTAATTGAAGGAAAGCATAAATACCAATTTTAATTGAGATACGAGTGTGGTGTTTTCTGTTATTCATTATGACTGTAAATGTTAACCAACCAGCTATCAGAGGCAGAGGCAGTGTAAATTTTGTTGAAGTTACAATAAATTACTGTACCACGTACGTCACCAATGATCATCTCCATTTGGCTTAAATTTGCAGACAGTTTATAAAGTGCCCTGTATGTACTCTTTATTACTTACGTATACATTCTGGTCATTATCCACGCAAATTTTGTCAGGAAGGAAGCTATTCACGAGACTTAGTGAGTTTAAAACATTGCCTTCGAGTGACAAACTAAATACACAAGCTGGATCCCTTCTATTGGATAAATAAATAGTTCCACTATCAGAATGGACAGCTAGACTTTGAAAATGATAACCAGCAAGTCTATCACAAGGGAAAAGTTTTGCAGTTATGCTTCTTGTCAAATCAATAACGTAAATCTGTTCCTCATCCTTTTCGAAGTCTTGACACAAAGTAACAAGTTTGTTGCGAGAGTATCCTATGTCATAACACTTACCAGGTACTTTAAAACTAGAAATGATCACTGCTGGTTTACAATCTATGTCAAATAAGATTATTTCCTTTTCATCTGGAAAACTGACAGCAATCAAAGGTTTTGCAGGAATCGGGACTTCAGTTATACCATGTGGTCGAGATGATAACTTGATGACGCGAGTCATTTTGTTGTTATTTGTTTTGAATAATTTGATACATTTATTTAAACGGTCTGTATGTAGCCATAGCTTGTAAAAGTTTAAGACGCAGATATCTGTCACATCAGTTTTGTAAATACCATCAATTAAAACACTGCATCTAGCATCTCTATTGGATGGATGTTCGTTCAATTTATTTTTCATTTTTTGTAAAGCATTCTTAAGGGGAGTGTTATCAAGAATATATTCCATGTCTACTACACAAGAAAGATAAGTGCAAACTCTTGTTGTGTTTGCTTCTTCATTTGCTTTTTCGTCTCTGATTTTATTCACAAGTGCCAATTTGATTCTTCTTGCCTTCCATGTATCGTACTTGGAAATAACAGAATAACACTGGTGTTCTATGGCACATTTAGAACATAGATATTTCTCACAGTTTAAACACAAGAAATTCGCGTTTGTTTTCGGAAGGAATTTTTTACTCATATATTCGTGGTAAATGTGTAAGTCTTCAATAGAAACATTTTCCAAGGACTCAATATTTAAAAGCAATCTAAGCCTTTTGGTTTCTTCAAATTGTTTTGACACAAAATTTTGAGGCATGAAAAATCGTACCAGTTCATTTCTTAACCAAAGTTTATTCCGTTCAAGTGAACCAGTAATAAGCGCCGTAAGTATCATATCATTGTATGAATATGGTTCGAATGCAAGTAAACAATTTTCACAAATAGTTTCCATATCCTGTGAATGTTGTTGTGTGTACGAGTGTGGAAATATCTAACGTCTATATGACGGTTGGATCTGCGGTGAAATATTTTTTACCAACAATACATTTGTTTATAATATGACCGACGTCGCGGGAGTGAAATAAACCCGTTGAATATTTGTGATAGTACGCCGGTATAATTACACTAGTGGAATAACTATGTAAATGAGCTTAGAATGTATAGCAAAGTTTTATTTTCGTTGTGAAAATCACGTCAAAATGCATGTGAATACGTCAACTCGCAAACGGCGTTATATGTTTAGCGAAATAAATTGAACTCATAATTATCGTGTACTTTCTCGAATTGTTGCGAAAATTCAGGTCATATTATAAATAAAATTTCAAATGTGCGCTCATATTAAATACAGAATTTATCCAACTCGTCATCCAAAACAGACAAAACTCGGCGAAGTCTCGTTTTTATCTGTTTTTAGTCTTTGTCCTACTTTATCATCCAATCAGAAGACTGGAATTTCAAATTTTTTGAAGGTTTATTTTCCTTAAACTTTCCAGCCGAGGTTTATTTGATCATTATTTTATCTAAACGTCGAGATTTTTCGTTATACCACACATGCGTACAGATAAGAATATATCCCCTGATTAATATGCAATGACTACGTGGTAAGTACAGGTGAAAGTCGTAAAACACATGCACGTGTTGTATAACGAATATTCTGTGTAGATTTTGATCTGACATGGCGTGAAATTATCTTGTCGAATCTCTTATTGAACGACGACTTTTCTACTTGCCTTTAAATTTATTCAAGAAAGGTAACGATAACTAAAATGCACTAATTGAACAGTGCAAAAGATTCTATACTTCTTATTCTATACTTATTATTCCAATAAGCTTCTCGATTAATAACTTTTGGTCTCTTTCTTAATTTGGCCGAATCCTGTTTCATAATCGGCTATATATGAGGCGTATTATAGTTCACCAAAATTAATAAGGACAAATTTACTAAGTTTAGGACACAAGAAATCGCCGTATAATAGGACCATTGCATGTGCATGTATCCTAGGTTTAGTTGACTGTATAACATCTTTTTTCTCAACAGAATAGTATAAGCTGCTTAGTTGATTATGTCCTTAGATTGCCCTTCATACAAAAGGCTCTTTTGATCAATGAAGAGACTTTTTATTACATACGATAACACGATACCGTTAAGTATTTTATTCTTTCATTTCGAAGTAATGTGCAAAATGGAGTGAAAAAGTATTAGAATTTTGTTAATCTATTTTGTCGGGTAAATAAAATCAAATTATACTACATATTTATCTTTTGTAATGGCTCTTTATAAAGACTCAATATTTGCGTGTATATTTCAACAACTCCATAGATGGCAAGAGAGGGGCATTACTTGTAACAAATGTATCCGTCTTAATCCATTTAAATCGTGCAATATTATGTCAATAATACAAAAGGTGGGAAAAAGACTAAGGCAGTTAAACGCTAATAATTGAAAATTAAACGATTTAAACAGCCTCAGTCGGTCGCTACGCTCCCTCCAATCGACTGTTTAAATCGTTTAATTTTCAATTATTAGCGTTTAACTATTACATAGATGACTCGTTTAATATATTCGGTAATCAATGACCACTCATTCAATATCCTCTATGTATTATCCACGAGAAATGCCCTGGCAGGGCGGAGTTTAAGTAACGGTTCATTGCATTTAAGGTTAAGGTAAATAAGCTTCTATTTTAAACAACTTACTTCTACAGAGTCGACATAAATAACTCGAATCCTGAAATCGTAAATTGGTAACCAAATCCTCGTAACTTCAGCTTAATCAAGCTGAAGTTACGAGGCTTTGGTAACCAAACGATGAAATGCGTTCACTCTCTCTGAGCACGTGAATCCTTTGGGTTAATCACATTTATTTGCATGCGTTAACAATAAAGAACCCAAAGTTTTGAAAAGTAAACTCGCCAAATTACGTCACGGCTAAGCCCCGCCCTGCCAGCTCATTAATAACGCAGAATAGCAAGCGTGTAACAAGTAATGAGCTGCACTCTACCTACTCAGCTTAACGGCGATAAATTTGATGTTTCATGATAACTTATTTAAAATCCTTAACGGTAAAAAATACTGTCCCAATATTGTCTAAATGCTATAATCATATAGCGATACGTTTATTATACACTTTCAAATAAATTTCAAATGCGTAATCGATTTCCACCCAGCAGTGGAGGTCCGTGCTGCATATATATGAGTCGCAATGTTTGCTAATGTAAATGTAACACTTGGAGAGCAAACATATATTGACGTCAAAAATCTTGTGCCCTGTACCTGAAACGATTTCCGTTGTCCTCCAAATATTGGCAAAACTTCTTATCTGAAAATATAGATATCACCAAAACTAATCAACACAGTATAGCAAGTAATAGAATACAGTATTAAATCGTGAAATTGACATTCATCTCAATCAAAACCATTCACATCGATCACTCGGCGCTCCATTCTTTCATTCCAAACACTCATTCAGACCATTCAAAAACGCTCCAAAATGATAAAGAAATGTGATGACATTATTTTGGAATCAGTGCAAATGATTTCGCGAAAAATTTTGATCAATGCGGTTCAAGAATTTTATCGATTTATTTGCCATAGTTCGGGTCATACTTTCAACAGAATAATATAATAATAGGTTTAACCTATAGAATGGAAAAGTAATTTGAAGAAAGAACCATTCTTGATTTACTTATTTACTCAACTTAAGCTACAAAATTTAACAATAAAGCTCCTGCACCCCAACTGTTGCTGTATCGACGCCTATCAGTCACAGTCATTTACATAAGAGCTAACATCGGAAGAAATTAACCTAATATGAGTGAAAGATACTTATTACAATTCTTATTCGTTTTTCTTCGTAAAATATGTAAGGGGAGGGGGTACTTTGATTATGGGTGCAGGTATTATAGAAACTGCGTCAGGTCTAAATCCTTAAAGATGCGATTCCGACCGATTGGCCGGAATAGCTTTAGCTAAAATAGCTGTATTTACAACTTTTTGAAGAATCAAACTGCGAATTTTGTTATGGATTTCATCTTTGTCAAGTCTACTCGGATTATTGCTATGGATTTAATATCTTTTAAGTCTTAGCCCGCTTTTTACCCCGACGTTAAAACGCAACATCAATGACGTTGCTTTAGCGAAAATAAAGGAGCGTCTTATTTCCCCAAAAGTGTAGGATGACGACATTTGCGGATGGTAAAAAGAAAACGTCATCCAAATGAGATTCTAAGCGAAAATGCGTAACTTTTTTAATGTAAGGCTGACTCTAATCCTAATTATGCGTTCCCTTCAATCTCAATTTTGATAAAGATCGACAGAAATAATTCGAAGAAAAAGTAGATAACTTAAAATATATGATAAAACACGATTCACTCGCCCGAACGTAAAGATAGAACTAACAATAGATACGGAGGGGTTATTTTATACGTCAAAGAAAATCTGTCTTATATTCGAAGGCATGATCTCGAATTGAACAGACTTGAATGTATCTGGATACAGATCAAGTCTAGTAAAAATAGAAATATATTGTATGGTGTCTTTTACAGACCACCAAATAGTGACAATGCTTATTTTGACCTTATTGAAGATTCTCTTAGACTTGCTATTGATTCAAACATTTCTGATATTATAATTACAGGGGATTTTAACATCAATTTGATGAACAACATTTCATATCGAAAAATAGAAAATCTTTGTAATGAATTTAATTTAAATCAACTCATAGACGAGCCAACACATTTCACTGAACATTCACATTCTATTATCGATTTATTGTTTGTTACAAACAGCGATTCAGTACTAACTTCTGGTGTAGGAGAACCTTGCCTAGACCAAACAATACGCTATCACCTTCCTATTTTTGGCGTCTTTAATTTTCAAAAACCAAAGCTCATTAGTCATGAACGCATAGTCTGGAAATATGATCAAGGCGACTATACTCAGATAAGATATTGTTTGAGTCACATTAATTGGAACACTATCAAAGATTGTAATATTGACGTATATGCTGATAAATTTTCAGAAATGTTAACTAATGTAGCGAGTAAATACATTCCAAATAAAAAGGTAAAGCTAAATTCACAAGAACCTCCTTGGCTTACTCATATGATAAAAAAACAAATTCGTATCCAAAAGAGAGCTTATCGAAAAGCCAAGCAAACAAATAGTGCAAATCACTGGTCAAAGTTTCGATCTATTAGAAACAAAACAATTTCAATGATTCGAAAAAGTAGGGAGCAGTATTTTGAGGGATTAGCCACAAAACTTAAATCAGAGACGCTGTCCTCTCGCGACTGGTGGAAATTATTGAAATCGTTTATATCGCAAAGTTCATCGAAATCCATCCCTCCTCTATATGATAATTCAAATGATTCATTGGTTGTAGAGGAAAATGGAAAAGCTAATTTACTTAATACCTATTTCGCAATGCAGTCTTATATAGATGATTCCTCAAGTTCATTACCGGAAGAAACTAACGAAAATCAAACGACAACTTTGTATCTAGAATCTATAAATATTACATCTTTAGAAGTTCTCGATGTTCTTAAAACCCTATCTCTGGACAAGGCCTCAGGTCCTGACGGAATTAACAACCGTATTCTAATTGAATCAGCTAGTCAAATAGCTCCACATTTGTGTGATCTCTTATTATGCTACGTTTACACCATGTTCACGGCAGCCACGGCAGCCCCGTTTGTCCGAAACGTAGCGCGCCGTGAGTGTTTGGTTATTTTTGTCTCCGTTTTCACGTTTTGTTACGTCTTGTTAAGTTTTCCTGCGACTCGTAACCGACCGTGACTGGGTAGCCCCAGAGGCTCCAAGGCACACTACGGTTTAGTCCACGGTCAACCACGGATGTCCCCGTTTTAGTCCACGGTCTACGACGGATGCCAGTACGTTCCGTTACGGCATACCACGTTCAGTTAAGTTCCCTCACGATTCCCGATTTTGGAGCAAGGTCTGTTACGGTATTTCACGTTCTGTCAAGGCTTTCTACGGACAAACGTGGATGCCGGGAAGTATTGTATCGCGTTTGTTGCCACGGTATAAATACCCCCAAAAGCAGTAGCAATCTTTGCCATCCGAAGACTGATAAAACCATGGATATTTCAGACGAAGAAGACTTTGTATTTGTATGTTTGCTAGGCGCATATATCAAGTCTGTCCATCAGAAGTTGCAGAGAGGCGAGACAACAGTGCAGCAGTCAGGAATAAGGCGGACAAGAAGACCAAGAACCAAATGGGTGTGCATATGGTTGTCAGAATACAGGCGACAACAACTTGGCCACTATACAACATTTATAATTAAAGAGATTCGCAACTTGACTGACAAACGACTTGCTTTTTATACTCCAAACGCAGACCGTGCTCGTCGTCTCAGACCGCAGTAGAACGGAACGCGCCGTGTCCCACCGGGCATGTAAACGCAACTCGCCGGGATGCGCCGTGACCGAACGCAACAAAACGGTTAACATACACCGTAGCTTGCCGTGAGGAACGTAGCACAACTTGGCAAAACGTGACAGAACGGGCAGTAACCTTGGAAGAACCGTGACAAAACGCAGCAGAACGTGACACAACTTGAAAACACCGTGAGATACCGTGGAACATTCATGCTTCCCGTCGCACCACGGATCGCCTCCAAGTTTTGTTACAGACTGCTACGTACTGTCACGGTTCGTTGCGTTCATTCCCGTTTTTCTACGGCCTACTACGTTTCTCATTTCCGCCGTGATTGCCGTGGCAAATTTTTTGACAGCCAAAAAATCTGGCACGGCAACCCCGGCAATCACGGTCCGTCACGTTTGCCTATACCGTCCCCCTACGTTGCCTCAAGTTCATGCCGTTTTGTCCACGGTCGTCTGAAACGGGGCTGCCGTGGCTGCCGGGAACATGGTGTAAACGTAGCATAACTATTCTTTGAATTGTTGCACTGTGCCTTGCTCATGGAAGCTGTCTAACGTGTGTCCAATATTTAAATCTGGTGATCCATCTTCTCCATCGAATTATAGACCCGTGTCGTTATTGAATAACATAGAAAAGGTATTAGAGCGAATCATATTCAAACATGTCTATAATTACCTAAAGGATACTAATTTCTTTACACCATTCCAATCGGGCTTTATGCCTGGCGACTCCACGATTGATCAAGTTACAAGTCTTTATAATAAAATATGCAAAGCCTTAGACGATGGCTTAGAATTTAGAGTTGTTTTTTTTTCGATATCAGCAAGGCGTTCGATAAGGTTTGGCATAAAGGATTAATCTTTAAAATGAAAAAGGCAGGAATCAGGGGTAAACTATTAAAATGGTTTGCAAACTACTTATCTAATCGTATGCAAAGAGTAATAATTCCAGGTGGGGTTTCTACTCCAAATCAAATACGTGCTGGTGTACCACAGGGATCTATTTTAGGTCCTCTGTTATTTTTAATCTATATTAATGACATAGTTGAAAATATTCAAGCGAATATTAATCTATTTGCAGACGATACTAGTCTATCAATGGTAGTTGACGACCCTGTGGTTACAGGTACTATACTACAGTCCGATATAGACAAAATAAATCAATGGGCAAAAACAAGGTTGGTTAGATTTAACCCTTCGAAATCTGAATCTCTTCTTGTTTCTCGTAAACGTTATAAGCCCTTTCACCCAAATCTCTTCATGTCAGAAACAGAAATACCAATCGTCACTGAGCATAAGCACTTAGGAATATATCTATCCAATGATGGATCTTGGGATGTCCATATTGCTCAGGTTGTTGAAAAAGCGTGGAAACGTATTGCAGTTATGCGAAAACTAAAATTACGCCTTGATCGCCTTTCACTTCAGATTATATATTTCTCGTTCGTTAGACCTATCTTAGAATATGGCGATGTTGTTTGGACCAATATTCCTCAAGTCTTAAAGGAACAATTGGACAAAATTCAAAACGAGGCCGCTCGAATAGTTACGGGATGTAGTAAACTAGTTTCTATAGATAATTTATACAAAGAATGCGGATGGGAGAATTTAGAAGATAGGAGACAGAAGCATAAACTCGTTCTATTTTATAAAATGATTAATGGACTTGCTCCAAATTATCTTTGTGAACTTATACCGAATACTGTCGGAAATACATCCTCGTATAATTTACGAAATCAAAATAATCTCCAGAATATACATTGTAGAACTAATCTATATAGTAAATCATTTTTGCCATCAATTATTAACGATTGGAATTCTTTACCAATCGAAACAAGGAATGCCGAATCATTATCCAATTTTAAAAATCGAATAAATTTTGACAAGCCGATTCAAAATAGACTGTATTTTTATGGGGAGAGAAATATACAAATTATCCACGCAAGAATCAGAAATAATTGCAGTAGCCTTAACGAACACTTATTTAGAAAAAATATCGTGAATTCCCCATCTTGCAATTGTGGCCTTTTTGAATCTGAGCAACACTTTTTCCTAGAATGTTCGCAGTACAACCATTTAAGAAATGATTTATTCCAAAGTATAAATGACATAACTAGGGTAACGATTCAAGTTATCTTGTATGGTGATAGCTCTTGTAGTTTGTCCGAAAATGAGCGTATATTTACTGCAGTGCACAAGTTTATTCGATTAAGCAAGAGATTTTCGTAGGTAAAGATTGCTGAAAACAGACTTTGTAGTTGAGTCGATCTTTTCTATACACATATTGACTCTGTATCGACTTTTTATCGCCCACATGATCTTGTGCATATGCATACTTAATGTTTTTGATGCAATTACTCTCATTGTATAAATGATATCAGGTGTTTACTAATATAGCCTTTCAGCACTGTTTTAATTAAAATATCAATAAAAACAATCATCCACACCACATCATTTCTTTTTGTTGTCTTATTTCAAAATATTACAACACAGTAAATAATTAGTTCTCTTTTTAAACAAATGCATTCTATTAGTCAATATGAATTAGACAGTAAAATGTTGTCCGGAAGCTGGAGAAGAACTTTATAAGCGCGAGCTTGCGTTCTAATCCATTTGTTACATGTTATTTAATATTTATTGTTGTCATTATATCATATGTTGTAAATGACTTGTACATGTTAAACAAATAAACTATGTTTAAATCAAAACAAAATGGCGAAATCTATATCAGTATCTATATACGTCGCAGGTCCCAATACTGGTTATAACGCGACGAGGAAAACTCGCGAGATCATCATCCTCCAAGTAGGCCGCCCATTCGGAACATCACTCGGCCATTTCCGTAAACTGCAACAGACCTCGGATGTATGTAAGGCGGATGGGTCATTCGGAACATCGCTCGGACTTTTCCGTATTCTGAAAAGTACCTGGGACGTAAGTGTAATAATTTTGGGTCGTAATTAAGGTAATCGGCTTCTGGTGGTACTTCGGTCATTTAATACGCTTGAAGAAAATGACATTTTGTTAATTCTTTCCGAATGTTTATAGAGATCTTTTGGGTATATCATAATTTGATGACGAATCGAAGTAATACACTGCGTTTTGTCATTTAATTATAATATGCCCTCTTTTATTCTTACGTTGATTTTGTTTTATGCAACGTCATCCTTAGCGTGATCGTTGATGTTTGTGACGTCATCGTGAAAAATGACGCGCTTTCATGGCTGCACCCGTATTATTCCCGAGGTCTATTCCGTAGAATCGCCGAGGGTCCCCGATTGGCGGATGGGTATGTAACAAAATCGTGCATTTTGTTAGGTGGAAACAGTGTAAGATCAAAGCACTGAAAGTACTGATGGTGAACGAACCTGATGGCATTCTAGAGTGATATATTGAATTAAGGGGGGAGGAATTGTCTCGACAAAATTTCCGCTATTCGGAAATTCCACTATTAATTCAAAGGAAGGGAAAGAGAAGAAAAATCTTGTTAGAAAAATATTTGTTAGAATATGAGTTGTTACTCTGTAAAAATTTCTTTTACACACTTGAAATAGGTACATTTATTAATTAACCTTAAATGGGGAAAACGATTTAATCTAAACTAAAACTGTCTTCAACCTATATCCAATTGCGTTTGATTTTACAAAAGTAATTGTTATCATGTTTAAGCTTATTTCAAGTAAATTTGTTGTATTTGTTTTAACTTTTTTTTTTATCTATCTTTGTTTCTTCTCAGAGGATGAAAAGCTCTTTGAGTAGCAACCAAAGAAACACCTATGAATATCAGTCAGTCCTGAACTGTACTCATTGTTTAAAGTTATTATTTGTTAACTTATTAATAGTATTTTGAACTATAACCTGAGAGATTCATTTTTATCATATCTGAAGCCAAAACCACTTCAGTGGTTGACACTTATGTCGTTATTCACTTTTATAACACTGCAGGATGAGAAGTATTTAGGTATAGGTTAAAGTGTGTGTATTTCCGTTTATTTATCGTCGCTAGCGTAGCACATGCCCATATGAGCGACGCCCCCAGAAGACGGTTAGTTGTTACGGGGGATAGTGCTAGGATACATGACGAAACTACTGCTGAGATCCGCCATGGTTCTTTAACGTGCTCGGTGTAAAGCACCGTCTCACGGGGCCGCGGTTTAACGTCTCATCCGAAAGACAATTAGTTTTTATAGTGTACCAGCCCGGGAATCGAACCCACGCCGCCGAACTCTAATGGTTTTGAAGTCTGGTGCTCTACCAACTGAGCTATTCGGGCTGGTAGATATATAGGTTAAAGCAGGTCTAGTGCCCTATTAGTATAATTCATAGATAATTTCTGTTTAAGGTTTAGAAATTAAAGTATAACTTTTTATATTAAATAATTGCTTCAAAGTAAATTGCATATTAAAAGTCTTTATAAATATTATTTTTGTAACATAATTTCTACATCAAAAGCGATTAGAATCTTATTTAAGAAGCTAATTTTTTAAAGGAAGGTAATAATTGCATGACTATGTCTATGACTATGTTTAAGTATGATACAAAGGTTTTTTTCCTCCCGACATTCTTCCAAATAAGAATTGAGAATCCTTACAATTGTCGGTTTATTTTTTGCACGAGAACCTATTGTTTAGCTTCAAGAGTTTGGATGCTTGTAAAATAACTCACTATCGATATCTTATTACAGTATTGCGGCTGATAGGCCTATTAGACTTTTCTGCTCGGAGCTAGTTTTTGCTTAAACTGTAGTTAACCAATTCTAAACGTATTTTGGGAAGGATGGAGCCAGCTTTTATTCATCGATTAAGATTTTTATGATTTCTGTAAACAACGCAATGACTTTTCCAGAGTAATCTAATAACTAAACCCGCCTGTCGAATTGTAAACAAGAGCATGACGGATCTTGCCCCCCCCCCCCCCCACCCCTTGACCACGGCAATATCTACTCGTCAATTGGAGTGGTATCTAGGGTTGAATATTTAGCTATCATTTATTTAATTTTGAAAAAGAATTTTGAATTGATATGGGTTTACAGATTGAAAAAACGCAAAGTAGAATGGCCCCAATGAAATATCTTCCGTGCCTGTCGCATTTGGTATTCGGCAATATTCGCTTCCGAGACAGACGTAACGAAACGTTTTCGCTGAGAATAAGTTCACCGAATATTCGAGTGTATCCTTACAGCCCTACTTCAGCCAACGCAATTTTAGAGAAAATTCTTAATAGCGGCGTTCATCCCTATTCAAATAAAAGGTACAAGAAAGGTGTACATGTAAAACACATGTCGAATCATTCTTAAAACTCGTCTCGAGACTGACTGTCGCTAGTTGAAAAGTTATGTAAAAACGCGTTACTGTTTCTAATGACACAAGATGTCTTGATGTTTCATTCGTCTCAACTCGGCCGATTCCTGTAACCTACATTTAAATCGGAGCCGTCGGAGATCGCCCGACTATTGCCGAATGTAAGTTCAAGAGGACATGACCTAAATAAACACGTATTTCGGCTAATTACTACAAGTTGCACCAGCGAAGGCTTTGGTCAAAAACATAGTATCTGTCTCTACGGTGTTTAGACACAAACTTTGTTTTTGCTTTAAACTCTCGACAAGCTTACGCCGATCAAAAATTCCCTTGATAAACATTGCAAGATCATTTTGTGTTTTTCAAGGGGAATTTCATTATCTTCACTTGATGAAGAATACTAGTATCACGCCATCAAAGAAATAAACAATGATTTTGCGGTGAAAAATATTGAAAGATACTAAATTGAACTTTAAGAGGCGCTACTTTATTTCAAATGTATTAACATCCAACAGGATTTTCCTGACATGGTATAACACTGGTGAACGACGTTCGTTCACCAAAAAAACCAGCACTGCAGATTTATATCTTTTACAGTAAATAACAGCTGAAAATCTTTATTTTTGAGAATGACGAATCATTCTCAAAAATCAAGATTGTTCAGCCGTTATCTAAGAATCTAATAATATTTATATAAGGATACGATTTTTTCACGTAAGTGACATTAACGAGTAGCGTTGGCGACGTTGAATGTTTTCACTCACAGTTTCGAGGGCTAACGCCATTTTAACTGACGTCATCGAGTTTTTCCAATGTTTTCCCGTAATTTTTAAAAGTTGCACGTCTATGTCCGAGGTTGATCGGATCGTGAGATTAGCCGAGTGGTGTTCCGAATGGTAGGCCGCCATTACGATACGAATTTAAACTTTGATGGTATATGTATTTCACTTTGAATTTGTTTATTCAATTGCTTTACTCGCGTTATCTAGAATCGGGATAAGCCGCAAAGCGCCCATCGAGCGCTTTGCGTTACTTTTCCCGTATAAAATTTGTTTTCATAAAATATCAATTTTTTGATTTTTTTTAAAATTTAGCAAATTATAAATTGACAATACCCCAATTACACTTTTATTCTGCTTTTTTATTAGACTATGTGCTCTTGGGTCCCATATTCCACCCAAGCTGGAAATTTGAACACAATGATATTCTGAAAGGTACATGTATAAGCAACGTTTTTATACGCCGCCAGAGGCGGACGTATATTGGCGTCATCTTCTCCGTCTGTCCGTCCGTCCATCCGTCCGTCCGTCCATCCATCCATCCGTCCGTCCATCCGTCCGTACACTTTTCTTGTCAACGCAACTACTCCTAAGTTTCTGGCTGGATCTTCTTGAAACTCGGTCAATGTTATCACCTCAATTGGTAGATGTGCATGAAGGAAGGATTTTATTGGAAGTTGATTTTGCCTGAGTTATGCCCCTTAAAAACTTAGTCTCTGGGTCCACTTTTCTTGTCAACGCAACTCCTCCTAAGTTTCTGGCTGGATCTTCTTGAAACTTGGTCAATGTTATCACCTCAATTGGTAGATGTGCATGAAGGAAGGATTTTATGGTTAGTTGATTTTTGCCTGAGTTATGCCCCTTAAAAACTTAGTCTCTGGGGCTTATTGCCTCAGTTATGCCCCCTTAAAATTTAGTCTCTGGGGCTTATTGAAATTGCAGCCTTGTGAATGCAACTCTTCCTAAGTTTCTGACTGGATCTAAATGAAACTTGGTGAATGTTATAACCGAAATTGGAAGATGAGCATGAAGTAAGGATTTTATGGTTCATTAATTTTACCCTAAATTATGCCCACTTAAAACTTAGTATCTAGGGCTTATTAAAATTACAGCCTTTATAACGCAACTCCTCCTTACTTTTTGTCTTTATTTAAATGAAACTTGGTCAATGTCATCACCATAATTTGTAGATGTACATGGATCAAGGGTTTATGGCTCATTTATTTCCCTGAATTATGCCCCATTAAAACTTAGTGTCTGGGGCTTATTGAAATTGCAGCCTTGTGAAGGCAACTCCTCCTAACTTTTTGTCTTGATTTAAATGAAACTTGGTCATTTTGAATTTGGTTCTGTCAAAATAAGTAGTGTCTACAATTATTTTCGTGAAACAGCAGCAAAGTGGCGGCGTATTTTGTGACGATGGCACTCTTGTTTGATATGTTAGCACTCTGGCAAATGGTGCTTTTGTAAGATACGTTACTTTGAAATCTCCCACCCTAGATGCTTATAAAATGCTACATTGTGTTCCCATGTTGATAGATTTCGAGTGTAAGAAATTTTTCATGTATGATTCTTGATTTATGAGTGATAAACCAACCACAGAGTTTTATATGATTCATGAAAATTACCGAAATAAACGTTACTATCACAACATTGTTTCTCGGTATTTGCTTATATAAAGATATTAGTCAAAATTATTTAAAGTCAACCATTGTTGGCAAACTCAAAACAAAATATGATGAATTCATATGTAGATTTTGTTTTGGCCTGTAATATACTTGTATTTTATACATAAAAATGATAAGATTTTTGCATATGTCCTTTCAAACCCTTTATACTATTTAACAAAGGACCAGAATGGCCCCAAACCGCCCACCTGAATTTTATTGGTCTATTGGATCACAACCAAGAAACTTTTAGGCAGACTTTATTTCACATTTGCCTAATTCTTGAAGAGGAGATGTTTTTCCAACAATTTACAGTGATATTAGACCCTGCCCACACGTTAATTACAGTGAAGACTCAAAAGCGGCATCGCCCCGCCATGCCTATATTTATGCACCAATTAAAATTTCGCGAATATTTTTTGAAAAGGGTAACCCAAGAAACATTGTTTTTGAAATCGGCCGTGTGGTTCAAGAGAAGATGTCATTCAATGATTCAGGGCTCAAAATTAGCCAAACCTGTCACGCCCATATGAATTGGAGTAACAAAATAACGCAAACAATGTTTGAAAAGGGTAACCAAAGAAACATTCTGGCAAAGTTTTAATGTAATCGGCCCAATGGTTCAGGAGAAGATGTTATTCAATAATTCAGGGCTCATAATTAGCCAAATCCACCACGCACATATTAATTGGAGTAACAAAATAGCGCAAACAGTTTTGAAAAAGGTGACCAAAGAAACATTCTGGTAAAGTTTTATTGAAATCGGCCCAGTGGTTCAAGAGAAGATGTCATTCAATGATTCAGGGCTCAAAATACGCCAAATCTACCACGCACATATTAATCGGAGTAACAAAATAACGCAAACAATTTTTGAAAAAGGTGACCAAAGAAACATTCTGGTAAAGTTTTATTGAAATCGGCCCAGTGGTTCAGGAGAAAATGTCATTCAATGATTCAGGGCTCAAAATTAACCAAATCTACCACGCCCATATTAATTGGAGTATCAAAATAACGCAAACAATTTTTGAAAAAAGGTGACCAAAGTAACAATCTGGTAAAGTTTTATTGAAATCGGCCGAGTGTTTCAGGAGGAGATGTCGTTCAATGATTTCGTGTTCAAAGTAAGCCACACCCTACAACGCCCTTATTTATGGGCCAATCAAAAATTTGCGTATGACGTTTGAAAAGGGTTCAAAGATTTGGGGCTCAAAACAGCCCGCCCTACCACGCCAATATTAATAGGCAAATCGAAATTTCGCGAACAATTTTTGAAAAGGGTCACCCAAGGAACAGTCTAGTAAAGTTTCATTGAAATCGGCCGAGTGGTTCAAGAGGAGATGTCGTTCAAAGATTTGGGGCTAAAAACAGCCCGCCCTACCACGCCAATATTAATAGGCAAATCGAAATTTCGCGAACAATTTTTGAAAAGGGTCATCCAAGAAACATTCTGGTAGAGTTTCATTGTTATAGGCCAAGTGGTTCAAGAGGAGATGTTGTTCAAAAATTTCGGGCTCAAAGTAAGCCCCGCCCTGCCACGGCCATATTTAAGGGTAAATCAAAATTTTGCGGACATTTTTTGAAAAGGCTGACCCAAGGCACATTCTGGTAAAGTTTTATTGAAATCGGGACAGTGGTTCAGGGGGAGGTGACGTTTAAAGATTTCGGACTTAAAATAGGCCTCGCCCTGCCACGCCCTTATTTATGGACAAATCAAAATTTAGCGAACAATTTTTTAAAGACTGTCACCAAGGAAACATTATGATTAAATATCATTGAAATCGGTCAAGTGGTTTAGGAGGAGAAGAAGTCGTAAGAAAGTTGACGACGCACGATACACGACGGAGTTAGGGTGATCCTAAAAAGCTCCCCTTGAGCAAGTTGTGCTCAGGTTAGCTAAAAATACATGCTTATATGCGGAGAGAAGAAGATTCGCAGCTACAATTTACTTGTCTTTTCTGGCATAATAAAACAAGAAAACCATTTATAAGATATTTAAATATAATACGTACTTAGTGTACTGTATGAAAAAAATATCTAATGAGGTTGGGAGAATTGACATTTTTCGAAGCTATGCCGAGACAATTATCAATTCCAACAACCGAGTTAGATATTTTTGTTTCATACAATACACTTTGTATGTATTATATGTATCTAATAACCTCTATTTGTCTTGTTTTCGTCGATGTTTCTAACTGAAATGTAAGATTCTAAAAATAACCGCATTATATCATTGTTCTAAAAATAACTATGTGATATCATAAACTAGAAAGCCATGAATGGCTTGAGTTGCTCCACAGGCTTGAAATTCAGGTAAAAGCAAATAAATGTTTGGACTAGATTTTTAGATATTTTGGGTGCTATTGATGTTGAAAATGATTTTCAAAGTTTCCACTATATAACATATTGAGAAATGACCTCCGCCCATAAAATACTAATTTTTTATCTGATCACAATAATTGGTTGAACTGATAAAGGGTCACTCAAGGATCATTCCAGTGAAATTTGGTTGATATCCATCAATTACATTCTGAGAAAATGATTTTCAAAGTTTCGAGTATATAGCATATAGAGAAATGACCTTCGCTCATTAAATACATATTTTTCATCCAATTACAATAATTTTTGGTAGACTGATAAAAGGTCATTAAAGGATTATTTCAGTGAAATTGGTTGATATCCAACTATTAGATTCTGAGATAATGATTTTCAAAGTTTCCACTAAATAACATATAGAGGAATGACCTCCGCCCATAAATACATATTTTTCATCCAATCACAATCATTTTTGGTTGACTGATAAAGGGTCACCCAAGGATCATTCCAGTGAAATTTAGTTGATATCCATCACTTACATTCTGAGAAAATGATTTTCAAAGTTTCCACTACATAACATATAGAGAAATGACCTCCGCCCATAAAATACATATTTTCCATCCAATCACGATAATTTTTTGTAGACTGATACAGGGTCACCCAAGGATCATTCATGAAAAATTTAATTGGTATCCATCAATTAGAATTTGAGAAAACTCACTTTTTACCGTATTTGGAAATTAGCCACGCCCATTTAATCTATGTTTTTCAATGGATCAAAATTTCTTGAACAACTTTGAAAGAGGGTCACCCAAGGATCATTCCTGTGAAGTTTGGTTGAAATTCGTCCTGTAGTTTCTGAGGAGAAGATTTTTAAAGAGAAAGTTTACGAACGGACGCACGGACGCACTGACGCACGGACGGACGCACGACGGACACAACGCCATGACAATAGCCCCAGTGGCTTTCAGCCAGTGGAGCTAAAAAATCATACGGGATGTTATCATACGGATATTTGTATAGTTATAAGATAAATAATTATAGAAACGATTACTTTATGTTTTTGAAAGAAAGTTGTACGTTACCTAGAAATATTTTACGAAACTCATGATTAATAGCTTTGTATACGTATTTTGCGTTGTTTCACCAGTAAGTAATCCGAAGTATCTGTGTAATGCAAATGCATATCTATCTATAACACACAGTGTATTATGGCAACTAAAAAACTAAGTATACTGCCGAACTAAAGTTAAGGGCCGGCCTCTGATTTTCATATCTTCAGTAGGAAGATTAATGCTAAACCGCGAAAGAAAATAGATAGGGCAAATTGTGTTTTTCTGATGCTTTTGCCATCTGCTGCAATAGACAATCATTGTTTTGCAAACAACGGATTACAGCTTCAGTGCTCCTAGGGCCCTTCAAAATATGGCACAACCAGAAAATATCCGTTGAAAGTTTTTTCTGCATTAGCTGTGGAATCAGTACTGATGGACATGTTTAGCGTTTTGAAGGAGCATTCGATGATAAAACTGTACACATTTCGACAAGATGGTAAACTAAGGGGGTCTTTTTGGCGCCGTTTGGAGCTTCTGTTCGACATGCTTCAAATGATAGAATTGGGAACATTGGATGTAGACAAGGCTCTCAGATGGCTTCAACATGTTTGTCTAGACAGAAAACTGTCCAGGCGACAAACATCAAGCCACTCTGTCATTCAGTGGCAATGTGAACATTTTCAAACTACCGGTTCACCTAATAAGCGATCCCGGTGGGGCGGTAAAGATGTTCAGATCGAAGGTTCCTTCTCTAAAGTCAGCTCCGAGCTCTACGTTTCCAAGCCGACACCCGTGTGTCATTGATAGACAGTCTAAGCAGCGCTCCCATCATTACCATATGTTGCGTGACTGAGACTCTTTTCCTCCGATAATAGGGCCTGAATCTGAGGTCAACTGTTATCCAAGATCACATCAATCATCGTCATTTTGGACTCCAATTCACACTTTACTTCGCAATATGAGTCTAAACATAAGCACAATAAAGGTAAAGATGAACTGTTGAGCCAGATCAACTGACTTGTTGCTGAAAAGTGACCCCTTGGATATCCTTCGGTGCCGGATGGACTTACACCGGCTGGTGTTAATTAGCTCTTCCATTTTTGCAGATGGTGTGGATAGCAAATCAAAAGCAAGTGCCACAGAACCCTGCTAGCTCAATGTTTCCTTGGAAAATTAAATGCTTTTAGGGAAAAGATTTACACGCCTGGCCGAAAGCTTACCAAAATCAACAGTTTTTTCCAAGTTTACGAAAGGGGGGTTGGGTACCTTCGACGATTCGTCTAAATTTAAAACTGATATGTTGGCAATTTTGATTGCAGTTCTAAAAAGTCATATCATTGAACTCGGTTGAAAAGTTGATATTGTTGCAATGTATTTTCAAGAAATGGAAAGTGATTTTTTTCACTGGCCCGTAACTTTAGTTCAGCAGTATAATTGAAAATTCGTTCAAAATTACTTTCCTACCTAAGCACTTATATCATTTATACTTTGACAGGTTTCCGAACGACAACCACATCGATGTGAGTTACCGCCCCATGATAAAGTTTGTACCACCATTTTTCTTCTTCGTGTCTTAAAACAAGCTAACTATTAAGTAACCAATTTACACCGGGATTGGAGCAGCAGAGGGAACAATGACCAATACCGTTTAAGGTCTAATAGAGCCCCTTGCTCTAATAATACCCCAGCCCTTTCTTTGGACCTGCACAATGTCTGACAGGTTGGCCGAGTGGATAGCATGCTTGCCTCGTAATCTGATGGTTTCGGGTTCGAATTCTACCGGTACGGGTAGAATATTTGGGCAGGACTGGCTCTTAACAGTCGGAGCTCCAGTCCACCCTGCTATAAAAAAAAATGGATAACATTGATTAGAACGCACTGCCCCTCTCTCTATGAGTGTGATAAGATCTGGTATTAGTAAGGATTGTATATATATATATATATATATATATATATATATATATATATATTTATATATATATATATATTTATATATATATATATATATGTGAAGGGTTTTATACGCCACTTTCAAAAATATATCAGATATATCGTGGCGGCTGGAGCACCAAACAATGGATTCCTGGTATTTCTCGCACAAGTATCACCATAACATCCTTCCCTAATCTCAAGCCGCTATCCAACAAAGGTCTGCGATTATTAACCCAATGGTGAGAGACAAATAGTCGGGGATCGAACCGGGACCTCTAGATTGACAGTATGACGCGCTATCAACTACGCTATGACGGCGTCTGGTCATTCGGAACACCGCTCGGACTTTTCCGTAACTTGAAAAGTACCTCGGACGTAAGTGTAGTAATTTTAGGTCGTATGTTAGGTAATTCGGCTTCTGGTGGTACTTCGGTCATTTAATACGCTTGAAGAAAATGACATTTTGTTAATTCTTTCCGATTGTCTTTTGAGATCTTTGGGGCATATAATAATTTGATGACAAAACGCAGTAAGACACTGCGTTTTGTTATCAAATCATGATATGCCAATTATTCTTCTTTCGTTGATTTTGTTTTATGCAACGTCATCCTTAGCGGGATCGTTTATGTTTGTGACGTCATATAAACCCACGTGAGAAACGACGCGCTTTCATGGCTGCGCCCGTTTTATTCCCGAGGTCTATTCCGTAGAATCGCCGAAGGTTCCCGATTGGGCGTCTGGTATGAGTTAGGACAGTGATGGAAATAAGTCTATCGTGTTATCCTCAAATAAAAAAGACAAGTTTTGTATAATGTTTTGAAAAAAAACTAAGCCAATAATAAGCCCATATCCCAACCAACATGATTGCTGTCACGAAGATTTCAACGGAGGGTAAATGTCACTTTTCTCTACCAAATGTAAAGCTTTGTGTTTGCTTCATATATGTTTCAACAATTTCTAATTTTCAAAATGTTTTTTTTTTTTTTTTTTTTTTATCTTTTTAAACCCTACTTACATTCCTACTTTCTTCACATTAGTTTATATGTACATAATTACGATATGGATATTAATGTTTTAACGTTTTTGTAGGGACTACTAGATTTCTTTAGCACCAGAGCTAATGCTAGCTTTTCAAATTCAGAAGTCAATGACCCATTAAATGTGAATTTCTAGAGGTCATAACTTCTGTTGAAAGGGTCAAAACAAGAAAATGATTGAATAATCAGTTTATTTTCTGCCTATGTAAATTAATTTCTATAAGCATCTCCATCAATCTTTATAAGAGATTCATATTTCATATGAATCTCTTATAAACATATGAAGGAAACATTATTTTAATACATGCATTAATAACTTGCAGTAGAATCAAGCAAAACTGAAAATAATTTGAGAGGTCAAATGACCCCTTTGACACAAAATTTTAGGGGTCAAAATAAGGTTTCTTTTGATTTTTAAGGGTCAAACACATAGTTCAAGGATCAAACACGAGCCCTGAGCACAATGATAAGACCTTCCCGGGTTACTGAGGAAACTTGTCATCTGTCCCCTTTCTTAACCCACACGCATGATCACAATATCTCGAAAGGACGTTTGCCATTAAAAAAGAAGAAGAAGCCTACTTTCGTTTTCGAGCAACTGTGAACATTAAGATCAGTTTACTAAATTATCACCCGATAAAGATACAAGTGGTTGAAAAGATTCTGTAAAGCTAAATCAGGGACTCTATGTATGTAATATGTACATTTAGGATCCGTGGCTAAATCAATATGCTGTCTAGTAATAAGGGCTTTTTTTTGGCTGTATAAGGTGATTCTTTATGACTATTTAAGCCACGCTATTCGCTACATTTATGAATTTAATGCTACTTTCTCACCAATATGTTTTTATGAAAATGTCGATGGGACATTGATGTTCCTTTTGTTTTAACAGCGACTCTCTACTACATTTAATTCATGTCATTTGCTTATCTTTATTTATTGTATGATCTGTTTTGTATTTGTGGTGACAGTCCTATCATTGGATTTTAGACCAATAAAATATTTGTATTTGTATTTGTATTTATCACAAGAATCTCTACCAATTCCTTCATTTCGTAAACATGTCTACCTTTTTACTCTCTAAAGTCAGGAATCCGATGATCATCAACTCGGACTCTGCGTTACTCACTTTTAGGAAATTAGGTTTTATGAAGTTGATATGTACAATAATCCATGGGCGCGGTCATTTTATAATTGGAATTCCCCGACCATTCCGGTTCGTCACGGGAAGGGACAAAACTTTCGTTCAACTCATTTAGTAAAAGGATTAGGGTTATCTTTCTTATTGCAAACATTCATTAGCGGATTTGGATCACATAGTTTCATTGGATTTATAGAGGGTGGAATGGATGGACAAGTCAAGCGTTGGTGGGGGGGGGGGGGGGGGGGGGGGTTGCACGTCTCGACGGTTGCACTATTATAGTAGATTTTATAGGAAAATGCTTATGTTGACAAGGCGACTAATTTTTGAATGATTTCGGAATGAAATTGTATTACAACATCGATATTTTCGTGGACGATATTAGCGATAGTTTGTTACCCCTTTTAATAAAATATATGTACATTTCTTTTTGTGTGTCTTCGTGAAAAATCATGTCATGATTTAGATAAGTCACAAAGTTCATTATATCTTATAATATTAAGGTTCATGTAAAGTGTTTGAGACCCAATATTTAGGGCACTTTATTAGCCAAGAAAGAGCAGTATGTCCAGGTATATTATATATCAAAATGAAGCTATTCGTGGGCACAAGCAGTTAGGCAACATAAGACCGCCATAGCTATAGCGGTATAGCCAAAAACATTGTTGAAAAGGGTCATTTTGTACAGAACAAGCAACTGCATGACGGTTGCATGAAATTGCCCCATATTTAAACAAAGTACAGGCTGAAGTACTATCCAGGTAGTGCTACAACCTTAGATATAAAACTCAGTCTCAAAAGGCTCTTTTGAAACAATCAATTTTCATTTATTTTGTCAACATACATGTCAATCCGGTTTAGTCTGTTTTCAAAATAGATGTTAGGTATGGTGCAACATCACACCATTGTGAAATATTTTCTGCGATTTATTTCAAATTAAAGTATTTTTTAATTCAATGATCTACAATATTACTATAAATTTATCATTCTGTGAAATAGAAATTGATATATTGCTAAACAACCCTACAGGTATATAAACAATTAATGTCTATTTATGTTGTGATAACACACCATACCCTAAAAAAATCTACACGTTTACAAAATTAGAATGGCATATATGACATATGTGTTTATAAAATAAGTCAAAATAAATTGCTTGCATAACTACGTTTTGGGCCGAGTTTTATACCAATTGTTGTAGTAGTACGTGGGTTGCACTTTAGGCTGTACTTGGTTAGAATATGAGCCAATTTATCCAACAGTCATGCAGTTGCTTGTTCTGTACAAAATGACCCTTTTCCACAATGTTTTGGCTATACCGCTATAGCTATAACAGTCTTATGTTTTTCAACTGCTTGTGCTCATAAATAGCTTCATTTTGATATAATATTCCTGGAGATACTGCTTTTCTTGGCAAATGAATGCCCTTAAAATTGGGTCTTAAATACTGTACATGAACCTTAAACAGAGGAGTGTGTGTTTAACCTGTCTTAGCAATTACTACATCTATACATTCAGATTCAATATGGTTTGTTAGGCCGCTATTCCAGCATCGTCTATTAGTAGTGTTAAATTTATCTGTGTAAGGTTTTCCCGAAAAGGAATTAAAACGTCTGTATATGTTGGCGTGGGAATAACGTGATCTACGTGTACATGTCACCCTGGTTTCTTCCTGGACGAGTTACTTGGTTCTTAGTGATCAAGATTTCTCCATTGATAGCGTTTACAGCAGTTAGATACTGGATCCGCTCCTGGGGTCCGTTTTACTAAACTT